>CM076570.1:1179205832-1179676882 GCA_034641835.2 Pinus albicaulis
CATAAGCAACTTAATAAATTAAGGATTACTAAGTTATTTTTCATAGTGAAAGCAATTTTTCTTAGGGTAAAATTGGTCTTACATGGTGTACTTTGGTCCATCTAATAGTAACAGGTTAGATGACCAAAAATTGGTGTAACATATTGCCCCCCAGTGTGGGAGCGTTAGAGCCAGAATTTATGAACTGTAAGTACGTTGTAAGAACTCAATCATTAGACACCGAAGGGGAAGTCAAAGAGAGAGAAATATAAGGTAGACCAAAGCACTAGAGGACAAGACCCCATGAGGTGAGACTTATAAAAGTGATAGTTCCTTGAGGGAGTGAGTACCTATGCTACAAGAGGTGGGGAGGCATACCTATGCCCGCCAAGACAAAGTACAAAGAATAATGCTCCAATAAACAAGGTATCGAACTATATAGTACATGCTAGCATGAACATGAGCCAAATAAAACATGATAATGAATCCTTGCTGACATATTGTGCCCTGGGATAATGCCCAAGACCTATACAATAATATCTTAGTACATTAGATATAAGTACAACCAAAGAGGCCCTTGTACCAGATAGGGCTCTAAAAATCCGAATGATACATGCAACCAAAAGGCGCTGCGCAGCTGAGGCCGAAACCATAGAATCTTTCGAGCCGCATCGAAGGCCGTGAAGAAAATTCATCTGGGCATGTGGGGGCTACCCTCAAGGGCCACCTCTCAAGGAGGGCCGAAACATCTCAATACACACTCCAGGAATCACCGTACAATCTTCCCGCATCACCGAATCATCAAGTATACGGATCTCGATCATGCCGTAAGGAGCTCGGAGTCGAAAGTTAATCACATAAAGGGGAGCAAGGAGTCCCTTGCTTCGATCCGAGGCACCGAACAAGAGTGGAAGCCGGAACTAAGGTACACCGCCCCTGTATATGCTCCTCAGAATGAATGAGCTAATGTCGATAGAGGAGGTCTCGCCTCAGGGTGAGGTAATAAGGGATCCTCAACTAAGGCATGAGAGAAAATAGTAGAGCGATCTAGACTGGAGCACTGTGGATGATGATGAAATGAGGTACTAGTAGCGGGACGACAACGTCCCTATGAGTATGAAGGGTATGAATACCCGGGTAGTAAATCGACACAATATCAAAGGGGATGTGGAGACGCAGGGACCGAAGGCCATAATGTGCGACACGAGAGAGGAACCAAGAAATTAAGGATGGAGAACTATAGCGGGATAAAAGGGACTTAGATAGACCCCATGGATGCGATGATGACTCAACTCAGAGTGCTATAAACAAGGGGCGTAATTGAATGATGCCTAAACACAGAAGGTGTCCTGTGGGGATTCATATAAAGACATGAGTACAGATAACATCACGACAAAAATCGATGAGAAATGGAAATCAGGAGACAAAGTGCAGCCCTAAGTACAAGTGTTGCAAGTGAAGAATTGAGCTTGAGGAGTGGTGAAGTGACCTCTGGAAAAAAATGTGTCCCTGAAAAGTATCAAATCACAAAGAACTAACAGATACTCCATTTTAGAGACGGAGAGCTTTCCAATGCAAGATGACAGTTTGTTAAACCGAGCTATGGTTTGGTCACAGCGAGCGAAAGAAAATCAGTTTCTCTTTTAATAAGGCATTTTCCCTCCAAATTCACTCATTTGTAAGTGTAGCCGTGGTCAATGTAGAGAGGAGAGAAGGCCCCAAACCCTGCGGTGGTCGAGTGACAAACCGACCATTGAATCGAGATCCGTCGCCGTGTGTAAGAGGCCTAACCCTACTCTTTCATTTC
Source organism: Pinus albicaulis (assembly GCA_034641835.2). Taxonomy (NCBI): domain Eukaryota; kingdom Viridiplantae; phylum Streptophyta; class Pinopsida; order Pinales; family Pinaceae; genus Pinus; species Pinus albicaulis. The sequence continues at coordinate 1,179,207,619 of CM076570.1, forward strand.
GCTGATTGAAAGTTTAGTTTTAGTGCCCAGAGCTTAGAACACTTTCCTTCTTCATGGCTGCCGCACTTTTTGGGGCAATATTTGTGCCTGGTAGTAGGTTTTAAGTGCGTAAAACCGCAACCCGTCCCAGATTTTGCCTAAAAAGTGTGAGCCGACAGAGAGGGGTTTTTGTGATGATTTTTGGCTAAGAGCTGGGTTTTTATGTTTGAATGCGCCTTTCCTTTCGTATACGTCGTGACATTTGTGTGAGAGAAAGTGAATTAGAGGATCAACTAGAGAGAGAGACTTGGACACATTATGGTCGTAGATCCAAGAGGATCATGGTGTGCCCCGCAAAGGTATCGTCACGTTTGGGGTCCCGAAGTTTGTGGAGAACCCTTGAGTGAGATATAAAGCCCTTGTTGGCCCGCATTGTTAGTTATTGGGATTTGGACCATGAGGCATTTATAGTAGGGGCACCTTGACGGCCCAGATATATATTTTCTCTGACCGGTCTCCCACCACTTGGGATGTTGGTGAACAGTGCACCAATGTTACCGTGGAGGGAGAAGCATCATGGAGTTTGTAGAGCACCATTGTCAACCAAGTCTCCATGTCAAGGGGGATACGGATACCGATCGGGATCTAGAGAGGTTAGAGACCCATATCAGCCGACCCGTGTTGCGGATCTTGGGAAACCAGGTACCCCTACCACATCACTAGGGGTCAAATGATGCTTTGTTGAGAGTGTGTTGAGTGGAACCTAATATGGTGGGCTCCAAATGATGTTGCTATCATTGAAATGATAGTCGCCGTTATGCAAGTAGCAAGTGAACCATGACCGTGCATATGGCATGTTGTTGTGTCGTCTTCTTTGAGAAGATCCCGACACTTCGACCTTGCATAAAGATCCAGGATGGGAGCCCGAGGGAGCCCAAGATGTGCCGGTGGGGGAGGATACTATGTAGAGGGGGTGTTAGTACCAATGCATGCACCTTTCGAGAGAACAAGCAAATGTAAGGGGTAGAAATTCACCTAACCCGCGAGGCTAGATTCCTAGGAGAAGATTTGTACCATCAAGAGAATCGAGACATGTGTGGATGGGATCCATCGAAAAGGTGCCACAAGACAACAAATGATAGGATTATGAACAATGCTGGAAACCTGAGCGCAAGGTAGAAGTCGAACAAACACTGCTAGAGGGAGTGTTCTGGGTAATATGTCTACCACCCGCATACCTATGGGTAGGTGGTGTGTGGGAGTGACCTTGGGGGTAGCTTGTGATCAGGTCATGAAAGTCATGATAGACACGGATGATGCCATTCTGCTTATGGGCAGGAAAGATGAAGTTAGGGGTGGAAAAGGCTTCCATGATGTCGTCATCACAGTAGAAGATGGGGTGACTGGAGGCCGAGAGACCACATGACGTGAAGAGTTACCCTGGCATCATCATCGTGAGAAGAAAGGTCTGGGTGAAGTGTGCATCACACGGCAGATGGAAGGAATGCTGCATAAGGGATCCACCGATGTTGGAGCTCAAGGAGATCACTGAAGGGGGTCGGGCGGGGTTAAGGGGGAGTCTCAGAGGGGAGCTTCCACCATGGATCTCATGAATGATGATAGGTAGAGGATGGTGGCCGTGAGGCTCCGTCATGCTGACATCGGAGGGGAATGTCAATGGGAGCGGTAATCCCAAAAGTTGTCCCAAAGCATACTGCGCAAGGATGGGAGAGAGGCGTGACTGTCTTCTGTTTAATATTGCATTTCCCGAATCTGCTACCTCCAAAGAGGCGCCAGAGTGCGGAGGCGGGGAAAACGGTGGGTATAATAGTCATGGAGACTCACAAAGCACACTTCGTTATTGGTGGAATAGCATAGTGGTTCTAATGTCACATTCGAGGAAGAAATAGAGGTCAGTGGACCGTATCTGGTGGAATGCAACATTAACCATGGGTTTGATATGAGGCAATTTAGGACAATGATGGGGGGCATGACCGACAACATCACACGAAGCACATGGGGGGGTATGCTTTGGAGGCTGAGGAGCAGCAGTGTTGGTCAGGGTAGCCTTGTCTTTAGATGTCTTCTTATGGGATTTTCCCCGTTACACAAAGCTATCGCAACAGGAGGAGGTTCCTGTTGAGGTGGCTGAGGCACGGTAGCAGAGGGAGGGGTCATGGGGACCGGTTGAACTAGGGTCAAAGCAAGATAAGGTTTAATGACCAGGTGGGGGTAGCTGGCCGGGGGATCAATGTACCTGGGACTGGATCCTATGGTCAAGTTAGGAAGGGATAAGGTAGCCATACTGTAGTATCGGAAACACTTCAGGAGGGGGAGCTAGGAATGGTATCTGATCGGAGGGGTAATGGCCAGGCGGGACATCTCTAAGATGGTTAAGGCCAGGAGGAACCATGTTGAGAGGGTAGCAAGGCTCATGGATACCAGATGAAGATGAAGGGCTAGGAGGAGGGGGTCCTGATGGCTGAGTCGAAGTGCTAGGAGTAGGTTGCAGAGGGCGGGGATGTTGACTAGCCAAAGCGGGTCGCTTGAGGGAAGCCTGGGATGATTGCATCATGCAAACATTTGACGAGCTAGGATCGGAGATAGAGGAGGAAGACCAAGGAAGGACCCAATAAAATTTTTGTCTTTGTAGACTTCCACGTAGACACTGTCAAAGGTTTGATGCTCTGGTTTATTGGCTGCTTGTGGTGAGATGAGGACTCGGTGGGAGGTCCGAGACTTCAAGTTCGTAATATGTCAACCGGTCAATGGTGACTATCTTCTCGTTATGAGGAGAGGAGATCTGCGTGTAACTCACAGACACAGACATCGCACAGGGGCATACGCATCCAACAGGGAATGATGTGGAATCCAAGGGGGCACCAATGACTTCTAACAACACAAACAATCTTGCCCTATAAGAGTAATAAGGACAATTTTGGAACATGCCAATGGGCTAGGGCCATGGGCTGCCGATCCTTTGGGCTTGAGGGTGATAGTGGAAGGGTTAACTTTGTGTGGATCCGATTTTTCTTCAACCGCGCACATCACATGTGGATGCCTCACTTGTAATGACATAAATGAGAGACGTTGGTATTCTGGAGCTTGACGAGGATTTGGAAGACGACGAAAGGTGAAGGGGAGGATGTTCTGACCGGTCAACATTGAAGATGATCAAATGATCATATGAAGGATCCACAAAGCCCATAGTAGTTAGTAGAGCTTTTCATTGTGAAGGGCATGACTGGAGGAGTTCCAACATTGAGATGGCAGCAGGGGATTGCGCCAAATCATCTATTATACTATACGAATGGGTAGCTTTTCCAGTATGCCATGGTGTAATGGTCCCTGGGGATCTGGTATGAACCTCCACCTTAGGCTAAGGGATCTCGTAAAGGAATAGTGGTTGTCGAAAGAGGCCTGTGGGACCCGAAGAAGGGGGGCTCGTGGGCAAATATAACGGAGGCTTGTTGTACTGATGGGACCAAGTCTGAAGGTTGAGGTCAACGGTAATGGGTTGGTCAGAGTTCATCATGAGAATCTGGTAATCAGAGGTACCATATGGAGGAGTTGTAGTGGCCACCTGACCTTTAGGTGGTTGGGTAGCAACAAATCCTTGCTGAGGGAAATGATTGGTAAACACAGCCAGATGGATTGGTGTAGCATTGGGAGGAACCGAAGGGGAGGCTTGTTGTCCTCATGATGCTGCTTGAGTCTCCCACATCTGATGCATCTGTAGTAAAAGAGGACAATCATGGGTGTAATGACGATAGACACCACAACAAGAACAAGGCTTATTCATGCGAACAGGCCTATCCTGCTTGGGTTGAGTGCCCTGTTACTAGTTAACGGTGTTAGGTGCATTCCGTTGGGGATTAGGTCCTGGATTACCGAGGCGCATTGATTTGGGTGCCTCTTTCCTCTTTCTTTTGGCGAGAGGATTATTCGTGCCTTAGCAGCATAAAACGCTCTCCCGGGAGGATGGTGGCTGTTGCCGTGGGGGTTGAGAAGGCAAGGGAGGCGGGGTGCTAATGGCTGGAAGATCCAAGCACTAGTCATGGATATGAATAATAAGTAGGCTAGGCAACATTGTGTTAAGTAGGTTGTGAAAGTAGGAGGTATGTTGTATCTCAGTGTTGTGACTAAAGAATAACCCCCCTTTTTATTTAATATTAGTAACAATACTAAATAAATGGGGACCCTTAGTTAAAAAATCCAAAAAAAAATCAATTAGGATTTGTTTGCCTTTTCAAATAAAACTTTCTATCATAAACTTATAGAAGTCCCTTAGAAAGAACATTAAGAAACACTTAAGTTATGATAGATTATGATAAAATTGCTCTTTAAACAAAATAGCGCATCCATAGCAAAATGGTATATCTTTATAAAACTAAAAATGCGATTTTGCGTTTGGGGATAGCCATCCAAAAGCTTATAATAAACGTATTGGTCGCGCACGTATAGCGTAAAAATGTATGATTAATGAATATCTTTTATGGCCATTTTCAATTTTGCGTCATAAGATTTGCGATGTGCTTTTGCGCTATTGCGCAATCTCCGCTTTGTCGATTTTATATAATCACACGGCTTCATTTTGGCTATTGTATATTAAGTGATGAGCTGCGATATTGCGATATTGCGCAGCGCAAATCGCACATCGCAATGTCCTGCATTCATGTAGGCGCGTTGTCCAAAGGCAATCTTCCCATATATCAAATCTTTTATGCGCTTTAATAATTAAATTAAATGATTGGATTGATTATTAATGGTAAATGAGATTGTGTTTGATTGTCGTTCACGATTAAAATATTATATTTCATCCGCTTTCACATTTAAAAATCATCACTCCTCTTATGCCATTACTCTCATTTACTCGGGAAACTTGCACGAAGGAGCAAACGTGCTCACATACAAAGCTTTCACGAAACACTATGGGTAAGAAGGAGGAGCCTTGAGTTTTCTGAAACAGAGAAATGGCTTAAGCAATGCGTACACCAGCTTTGTAATAAGGATGTCAGATATCCACTTTGGAAGGAATGTATAACTGACAGAGGAAGAAAATCCCGTGGTGATGAAAGTTGTAGCTACAAACAGTGTTCCAATAATACATTTGAGGCAACCCTTAGAGAACTCGGCTTGTTCATTTCTCGCATAGGATAGTGGCAATACCAAGGATTCTCCCATATATGAACATGGTAAAATGGGTACTAGACAAACATCGAGATTTGCATGGTGCAATTTAAAAGTCCATCCGAAGAGCTGACCCAAGTCATTCTCCACTAAGACGTGAGGCCGATGTATGGTTGCCGGAATCCTCATGCGCCTTATAATAAGAAATTTATGAAAGAATTTTAAGCAGAGAACACAAATTTGTCAAAATGCACACAAGAATGGACCAAAAGAGATGGGAGCCATCAAGAAAAAAATAAACACGGGTAGACACACTAAAAAAAGGATGTTTTGACGCCGTTCACAAGTTCAAACATCCAAGTGGGAAAATCGGCTAAGGCCTACCACAAGATAAGGTATGTAAGTTTGCCAAAATTTATCCTCTATAGAGCTTTTAGAAGTATCAAGGAAGGTTTGGAGGTCAAAAGTTCTCGTGAGAAACATAAAGCTCTTCTTGAGAAAAATCGGGAGTTGAAGAAGACTTGAAATAATTGTAAGACAAATGAGGAAACATTGACTTAAATTCACAATTTGCCGAGTAAGGAAAAGATGTGAGCGTGTTTGGCACAAGTAGGAAAATTACCGAAAGGTCAAATCGATAAAAACGAAACTACTTTGGCTAAAGTATGATATGAGAAAATGGCGAACAAAAATCAAGATAAAATTGTACCACAATGAGCAATAAGCTCAAATAAAGGAAATGCACAAATTCGATGGCGTAAAGGTAGCGAGAGGAGGCGGGCACACTGAAATATTTCCAGGACACGTAAATGACAATTTACACAAAGCTAATTTGATTCCCGAAATCGGTTTCCAGGATATCTCCCACAGCAAATCAACTGCAAATGTACGGAGGTAAAAGGTGTAAGGAAAGATAAATCATCCAAGGGTCACAAGATTGAATTTGGGACTACATCGGATGTACTTGGTGAAGCCACATAGCTGGAGGAAGGCGTTAATTGGGAGTCATCAATGCTGCGAGAAGATTGTCCCCACGCCTTGCTTCACTGGCTTTTCAGACAATGAATTTGTTTATTTAACTTGATCTTCTGAAACTATGCTAGATGCCTCATAATGTAAAGAACAAGTCTGTAGATAGTTGATTTTAGTTTTAATTTTCATCAGATTAGCTCTAGGAAAAGGACGGTCATTGAACCGAATCCTTAATTTTTGTAATAAGACTATTTTTAGATTTAGCTAAGTAGTATTTAAACCCTTCTCATGCATTTAGAGAATGGTCCCGGATCTTAATATTTTTGACTTGAGATTGCATTTCGTATTCCATTGTCTTATATATTTTTAAAAAGGATCACATCCGGTGATTTTCATGCGAATTATCTTTGAAGTGTTGCATTTCTCCGACTTTGGAATTTGATTTTGCACCGTAGTTATTTGCTAGATTAGAGTATCACATTGCATTTGAAAGTCTTCAAGATGAATGAGGTATTTCTATCCTTTCACTCGTTGATTTCTTTTGTCTTATGATATTCGTTTAAAATTGCTATCATTTATATATATTTGTTTTCACAACGCTCCCTTTGAGCATCATTTCCGAAAGTAGAATGAAAAACCACATCTTCATAAGTGGTATATAGATGGTATACAATGATGAATGCAATATGTTAATACAACTCTGTTTAATTTTTAAACAGAGTTATCTTTATTTGTTTCTCATTACCTCAATTTAAAATAATAATACATTTTCTATAAGTAATGTTAAATTGGAACAATCTTAAGTTGTATTCACATATAATTACCCAAAGAAGGGGTGAGAATTACTAAAGATTTATATTTAAATGATATTTATTTCAATACTTTAATCCATTTCACCTATCCAAACCAATCCATTTAGTTATAAGAAACTAGATCCTTTAATTTAGAATATCACCTATACCTAAAATGGAAAAGAGGTGTCTTGAAGGTCCCAATTGGGTGGTTTTCCCTTATGTTTTAAAGCAGATTTTCTAGACTTCAACATTTTTGGCGCTAGAAGGAGGGTTCTAGCTATGAATGGCAAGTAAATCTTTATCCACAAGCCATTCTCAGAGAAAACACCTCATTAACTTCTCTAATTTCTTTGAAATTCAAAACTTAGAGAAGAAATCACAGAAATATTCCACACCTGTAATACTAGCAATCTCAAAACATTCCACAATTCTAAATAACATCCTTAGCTCCCAAGTTCAAGATTTAATTCATAAATTGAAAGGATTCTATTATCTCTAGAAGAGTCCTAAACATTCCATAGTAGTGTATGTAACTTCAAAATTTTTGTTTCTTAAACCTCTTACTTAGCTTCTCAAAGTGAGTAAATCTATATTTTCCTAAAAGAATTCCCTTTACCTAGAGTCAAGACAAGAAAAAATCAATCGAACTCCATGATATAAGTCTAAGATCTAATATTCAACACCGTTTCAAATCCCTTCTCAATGAAAGGCTTAGTTTCCACATCATCTCCTCAATCATCATTAATCTCAACATCATCTATTCCAACAATTTCTATTCAAACACCAACTGGCTTTACTATCCCTCCAATATTGTTCCATTAATTGTGCACAGAGACCATGGTCTACTCCAGGCGCTAATATGGATGAATTTTAGATATGATTTACTGCATAACTCGAAATGGCTTCCAAATTTTATTTTGTATCTAACATTCAAGTCAAGAACATATCAATAACTTTATGTCATTATTAATTTGAATGGAGTCATACATGAAGATGTTGTAGTTATATTATTCCTTTATACTCTCCAAGGAGAAAAGGTGACTCATGGCATTCTTCATTATACCGGATCCATGGCTGCTGGGACATTTTTGGCAGATTATTTTAAACCAAATTTGAGATGACCGATCAATAGCAACTTTACTCAATGACCTATCAAATTTGAAGATAGAACCCAAGGAACCCATTAAAGAATTCAATGCTAGATTCAACAAATCCTTGAACACAATTCACACAGATTCACAGCCAAAGGAATGCTTCTAATTGAATGGTACATATCCGTCTTACTTCCTCAAACATAGCAATTTTCGTGGGATGAGCTGCAAAGCCTTAAGTATTACGAGAATAAGGAAAGAAGCTATTGCAAGTGAAAAAACGAATTACTCCGGAAAAGAAAACGTTATCGAGGAAAGGAAATCAAAGAAAGTCACCAAAGATGATTCAAAGAAAAGGCCAAAGATCCATACGACATGGAAGGTTTATGAAGTTCTAAACCATGTCAAAGAAGTGGTTGAAATTAAAAACAAGGGTCAACTTCTACCAAGAAACCATTCTGAAATTTTTTAGAAGAAACCAAGTTGAATCTAAACCTCCTAATGCAATCTCTAATGCGAATCAAAAGAAGAGGAAGAGGAAGAAGAAGACATATCCATAGTATCGCATGAAGAAAATGAAAATGAAGAAATAGTTGGAATTGAATGGAATGTGGGATTTATTCTTTAATTCGATAGTGAAGAAGCCATGCCCGTATACTAGGGAGAATCACAATGAACCAAGGCAAATGGGCTTCCTAAAAGAAAATTACAACTCCAAGTACCAAAGACAAATCCCCCCGTAAAGAAAACTTCTCCATTACCTACTCAAAATCAGCCATCCTTCTCTGACCCTCCTACATCAATAGGAAAGACTTTAGTAGTGTCGATCCTATGGAATACAACATTGTCGAGGACATGAAAAAGATCAAAGCTAATATTTCCTTACATGAACTCAAACAAAACTAAAAACACCACAGTGTTGTTATTGAAAGAATTAAACGCTACACCAATTGCTCCTCATCAAGCGGTGGAAGCGTAAAGTAGCGAGAGGAACCAAGCAAAATTGTGATAAGGTAGATGCTACTGAGACTATGTTCATTGGGAAAAGTCAAAATTTCTAAACCCCTTCCTTTTGACTTAGTGAGATGTACAATAAAATCAAGCACATTTGTTTGATTGATTCCGGAGCTCTCCAATATAATGCCCAGTACTTCTTTCGTGCTAAATTGAATATCTAACCACGTAAATCGTGTTCATATCGTTCAATTGGATCGCTCTAAAGTCCAAGTGGTAGGAGAAATCAATTTAGTTACTATCGCATTAGCCTCCGATCCTAGGATTGTCCAAAGAATTGATATTTTGATTATCGATATTCCTAATTCTGGGTGGATTAATCTCGAAAGGTGGACCGGTCTCACAAACTTAATGGTTATATCTCGACCGATTATTCTACATATGTGGCTTCCCTACAAAGGGAAACCAAATCAAAATTAAAATTGAACGAGAAAACATATGACGCACATCACACTGACCAATAACCCTAATGAGTTCTGTATCTAAAATAAATAATATTCTTGGAGGTTATTCATTTGAATTCTATTTTTCTGAAACTTCAAGTTCCTCAATCACCTTTTTCTCAGAATACTTTTGTCTTCGTATAGAAAAATTCTCAATCGATTCATCCGTAATTGTAAATATTTCATAATTGTAGATAAGCCAAAGGACAAATCTTTATTTGGTCGTTATATTTTGATGGATCGAAGTCTATGTGATGGAGCTCGTATACTGATGCATCTTAATTGATCCGATGGGAGAAACCAGCACACAGCTTAGAATTTATGTAATAACAATACCGCGTAATATGAAGCCTGGATCATGACTTATAAAGCTACAGGTTTATGTTAAATATTTGAAAGTCTTTGGTGATTCAAATTTGTCATAAAACAAGTTAGAATAACTATTAATTTCTTTCAGACATCTTAAACACTATCAAACCCTAGTACAAGATCTCACTTACTCATTTTTACATTCAATATTTCTCCCCATTCCTGTGAATCGAATACATCACGACTCTTGTTAGCTAATGTTGTATCTAAACTCCTACCGAAGATTGCGTCCGATAGGTTTTCTATAGAATTGATTTTTCTCTCCATCTCATTCCGTATAATGTTACAAATTGAGAGTATTCTATCATGGATCAAATGATATTCTAAATTTCATGACCTCGTAGAAATCATATGATGAGCAAATTATTGACGAAGATGATCATGATTTACAAATTGCTTCAAAAGGTAATGAAAAACCCCATTCCAAAATCTCGTTGTTAAATTAGAGGATTATATGATATTAAAGACAATATTCAAGAAAGTCACTAATACTAAACTTCAAAGCCTACCCTTTAAAGTTTAATTAGCAAACTTGTTCGATTCTTAAACCTCTAAAACGTTAACTTAGGACTCAATTTAATACCGTAGAAAGGAATGCGTTCATTAAACTTCCGAACAAGTATAAAAACGTTTTTGCTTGGAATTATGATGATTTAAAAACGTAGAGATAATTTATTATTCAATATACAATTCCAATGCTTCCGATATTAAACCTGCTCTCACCGTGTTAGAAAGATCCATCCAAATCTCGAAAGTCAAATCAAATCGAACTTAATAAACTTTTAAAAGCCAAAATCATTTTTCCAAATAAACACTCCAATTGGGTTTCCAATATGAATTAAGGAAGAAGAATGGTGATATAAGAATCGTATTGATTTCAAAATTTAAATAAGGCATGTTTAAAAGACAATTTCCCATTGCCAACCATGGAACACATACTTCAAAAGGTAGCTGGTTCTCGAAATTATGTCTTTTCTCGATGGATTTTGCCATAATCAAGTTTTAGTTCATCCAGATGGATGATTGAAAAACAACTTTCGTAACAAAATGGGAACTTATGCTTATTAGAAAATGCCTTTGGTCTAATAAATGCAGAGAAACTTTTCAAAGGCCATGGACATAGCATTTAAAGGTCTCGATCAATAACCGATTGTTGTTTATCTTGATGCAGACAATAGTATTTTCAAAAAGAGGGGTCAATCATCTACATGATTTAAAACAAATATTTGAAATATGTAGAAGGTTTGGTATTTCCCCAAATCCAAAGAAATCTTTCTTTGCTTTAGATGAAGGAAAACTCTTACGCATTTGTTGTGTCAAAATATGGTATATATATTCATCCTCGTATAGAGTCAAAGAAACTGACATTTCTTACCTCATAACAAAATCCAGTAATCATTTCTTTTGGATGTGATCAATTTTGTTAAAAGATTTATTCCTGATTTTTCTTATTGTTTTACCTATGCAAAATATGATCAAGAAGAATTCAATATTCAAATGGACGATAAAGAAAAAGAAGCTTTTGAGGCAATCAAACAAGCGATCATTAATGCACCAACATTGCATACCTTAATTTTTCTAAAGATTTTACTTTGTATACTATGGCCAATGAAACATCCTATGCAAATCGTTTTAACACAACTCAATTATCAAGAAATCGAAGCACCAATTTCTTCTTTAGCTCAAATTGCAAGGAGCCGAGCTAATTATTCCGATGTTGAAAAACAAGCCTTTGCCGTGTTTAAATCAATCAAACATTTCATTCCTTTCTGAAAACAGTTATACAAAATCTATTGTCCCATTCTCTATATGGGGTAATTATTAATTCAAAAGAAGTAGGAGAAAAGAGAGCTAACTGGTAACACTGCAAGAATATGATATTGATATTAAACTAGCTAAGATTGTTAGAGGACAAGGTTTTTGCATTATTGGCGTGGAGCTCATAACATACCGTAAAATCAAGATTCAAATCAAGATAAGTGCAAGTAAGTCGATAAATGTTACATTCCTGATCTCGCATGCTCGATCTTGGCCCATATTAAAATGGGTGTGCTCTTCTAATCTCTTAGCTTATAGAGTAAATGCTTAAGGTTAAAGGCTATTAAATATGAGATCATTGATAATGTGTTATTTAGAAAAATTATGATTCAATTTTATTAAGATGTCTGAAAGACTGGTCGAAAAGGTTTTGCAGACTGTATGATGGACCAAATAGAGGTCATTTTGGAGGTGATACCACAACCACAAATAATTGGTGGCCGGGTATTATTGGCCTACCCTTTTTAAAGATACGTGACATTACGTAAGGAAGTGCCAAATTTGTCAAACTCGCAGTGGAAGACAAAAGGAAATCCAACTTTTCCTTTGCAACCAAGTGACTATTGAGCAACTATTCGAACAATGGGGCTTGACATACAGAGATAGTACCTCATTCTTCCAAAGCACAGGCAATATCCTTACCGCAACCGATTACTTTACAAAATGGGTAGAGGCAATCCCATGAAGGTAGCTAATTCTCGATGCAATATTGATTTCATAGATCAATTCATCATATCCGTGTTTGTACCTCAAGCTCTTTGTGTTTGATAATGCATCTTACTTCTCTAGAAATAGTTTAATAGAATTTGCAAATAAAAGAGGTTTTAATTAAAATATTCAAGCAAATTATTATCCACAAGGTAATGGTTTACCGAATCCACTAATAAAAACCTTATCAAAATCATTAAAAGGACCGTTGATCAAAATCAAAAGAATTGGCACAAATCTTTAATCTTGCGTTATAATGATCGTGATCACCGAAAAAGCTTCAATAGGGACTTCACCTTTCAACTGCTAGGAAAAGAAGCTTTGTGATACCATCAACGAACTTTCCATCATTGGCCCTGAAAATTATTGGAGAACCTTTCATCCATTCAATTGAGATATGGATCAAATCCTTAAACTAGAAGAAGATAGGATAAAGCAAAATTATCTCATGAAAAACACCACAATGTCTTGTAAAATCTCTTTTGATGCAAGTTCTCACTTTGGTTTTCAAAATTGTTTAATTGCAGACTATCTTAAAACTGGAGAAGTACACTAAGAAAAAGTAAACACCAAATTTGTAGAATGTATTAATTACTTTACATCGTTATAAGATAGGCCTCAATACATTCATCCAAGATCCAACTGCAAGAGAACTTCCAGAATGGGCCGCATTCTTAAGAAATTTTTCATAAGGAGGTAACCCTTTTAATTGTGACATTCCTTTCTGCACTTTAATTTGTTTTTTGTTTTTGCAAATAAAGGCTGTTAATAAGCTTCCTCTCACTAATTGCTACTTATTTAAGAAAAAATTTTCTAAAATATTGAACATTTATTTTGTAAATAAATATTTTGTTAAGATCAATTTTAAATAGCTAAAATGGGATGTTAAACCTATGATTATTTAACCATTTAAGTATGGATCTTTTGAAAACTAGAAATAATGTAAATCATCATATTTATTGCCATAGAAATATTAACTATCAAAGAAAGAAGATTTTTTCAAAATTGAAACTTAAAAACTCCTAAAATTGGCTATCCAAATATTCTTAAGATAAAACTATTTCACACCATCCATTTAAGTTGTGATTTTTTAGATTGTAATTCAAGAATCTGGGAAATTTAAAGAGATAAAGAGGTGTCCATTATATCAACTATCATGTCTGATAAAGAGGAAAACTGAGATTACTAATACACTTCATACTAAAAACAGTGTGTAATGGTTTTGAGAAACAAGAGACAGTCCATCAGCGAGCCGCCTTGTTCAAATAATTCAATAGTGAATGCATTTATTAATCGTCACTAAAACCAGAATTAAATGGCTCTTAAAATAAAAATTAAACAAAAGACAAAAAACATAGGGATAATAGGTCTTATGAATTTACCTTAAAAGTCAGAATTATAATGGATGAATAACAAATGGTTAAAGGTTTAATGTAACTCTGCCGAGACTATGAACGCTATTTGCAGCTAGAGGCAATACCTATGACAATAGAGTATATTATAAAACCAAAACTTGGAGAGAATCACTTACTTCATTATTAAACCAATCAAAGCTTGAGATAACCAAAAATGTTTTTACTCTATGAATTAGAAAGAAATTATGAAATGATTTTTATTTCTTGTTCATAGTTACATTTTATTTGGAATTATCCTAAGATAGTTTTCATTATTTCTAAAATTTACTACTAAAGATATAAGTGTTCATTTTATTTTTCGTGAGATAACCGTTTTTCAAAGTGAATCAAACAATTGTTGTGACCAAATAACAACTTCTTTTATTTAATATTAGTAATAATATTAAATAAATGGGGACTCCTTAGTTAAAAAATCCAAAAAAAAATCAATTAGATTTGTTTGCCTTTTCAAATAAAATTTTCTATCATAAACTTATAGAAATCCCTTAGAAAGAACATTAAGAACACTTAAGTTATGATAGATTACGATAAATTGCTCTTTAAACAAAATAGCGCATCCATAGCAAAATGGTATATATCTTTTATAAACCTAAATGCGATTTTGCGTTTAAGTATAATGCGATCCCAAAAGCTTATACAATAAACGTATTGGCTTATCGCATAGCTGTAAATGTATGATTAATGAATACCTTTGCGCTATTTTCAATTTTGTGCTTTTGCGAGATTTGTGATGTACTTTTGCGTTATTTGCCGCACCTCCGCTTTGCGCCATTTTACAATCGCGATGACTCTTATTCTGCAATATTTACATTAGCTAATATCAGCCATTTACTGCCATTATCGTTACAAATCGATCGCAATGTCGCAGATTCATGTAGGCGCGTTGTCCAAAGGCAATCTTCCTCACATATCAAATCGTTATGCGCTATCAATTAAATTAAATGATTGGATTGATTATTAATGGTAAATGAGATTGTGTTTGGATTGGAAAGTCGTTTTACGATTAAAATTATTATATTTCATCCTCGCTTTCACATTTAAAACAATCTCATCACCTTTCTTATGCCATTAATCTCATTTACTCGTAAAACGTAGGGGCACGAAGGAGCAAACGTCTATACAAAGCTCACTTAAAACACTATGGTAAGAAGGAGAAGAGCCTCGAGTTCGAAAAACAGAGAAATGGCTTACTGTATGCACACCACTGTGTTGTTGATGATATCGCCTGGGAAGGAATGTATAATCATAGATAAAGAAAATCCCGTAAGATAGAAAGTTAGCTGTCAGCAGGTTCCAATACACGTTTGAGGCAACCCT
The DNA here is from genome assembly GCA_034641835.2 of Pinus albicaulis. Taxonomy (NCBI): domain Eukaryota; kingdom Viridiplantae; phylum Streptophyta; class Pinopsida; order Pinales; family Pinaceae; genus Pinus; species Pinus albicaulis. The sequence continues at coordinate 1,179,222,669 of CM076570.1, forward strand.
TAGAGAACCGGCTTGTCTACTTATAGGATAGCAAGACCATGATTCTCCCATATACTACATGGTAAAATGGGTACCGGACAACACCGATATTTCACGTGCAATTTAAAAACTCCATCCGAAGAGCTAATCGGTCATTCTCCACGGAAGACGGAGGCTAATGTATAAGCGTCGGAACTCATGCACCTTATAATAAAGTAATTTATGAAAGAATTTGCCAGAGAACATGCAAATTTGCCTTAATGCACACAAGAATGGACCAAAAGAGATGAGCCATTGAAGAAAACAAACACGGGTGGATAAGACTAAAAAGGATGTTTTAGATTTTGTTTATAAGTTCAAACATCCGGGCGGGAAAAATTGATACGCTTCTCTACCACAAGATAAGGTATGTAAGTTTGCCAAAAATTTATCCTCTATGAGTTTTAAAGTTACTCAAAAGAAGCTGGAGGTCAAAAAGTTCTCGAGAAACATAAAGCTCTTTCTTGAGAAAAATCGGAGTTGAAGAAGACTTGAAATAATCGTAAGACAAATGAGGAAACATTGACTAAATTCAAGGTATCTCATGTCGGAAAAGGAAAAAGATGGGGAGCGTAACTACATTGCAGGAAAATTAATGCGAAAAGGTCAAAATCGATAAAACGAAACTACTTTGGCTAAAGTATGATATGAGAAAATGGCGAAGCAAAAATCAAGATAAAATTGCAAAATTAATAATGTAGCAAATAAGCTCAAATAAAGGAAAAATGCACAAATCGAAGGCGTAAAAGGCAAGAAAGGAGGCGGGGCTGGCTAAAATGAAAACACTCTTACTAATTATGTAAATGACAATTTTACACAAAGCTAATTTGACTTCAAACTGCTCCGGATATCTCACATGTGCAAATCAACCGTGAAACAGTAATGGAGGCAAAAGGCGTAAGAAAGAGAAAAATCTATCCAAGGGGTCGAGCAACATTAAATTGGGACTCATACCGGATGTACTTGGTAGGCTTACGCCGCCATCGTGCACTTAATTGTATCATCAATGCTGCGTAGAAGATTGCTCTCACGCTTGCCGACTGCTTCTTTAGGAGTCAGCTTGAATTGCCCACAACTGATCTTCAAAACTATGCTAGATGCCTACAAGTTTAAAGAACAAGTTCAGATAGTTAGATTTAGTTTTAATTTTACCGTATTTTTAGCCTAGGAAAAGGACTATCATTGAACCGAACTTTAATTTTGTAACAAGACGTCATTTTAGATTTTAGTTAAGTAGTATTTAAACTTTCCCATGCATTTAGAGAAGGGTCCCGATCTTAATATTTTTTGACTTGAGATTGTATCAGACCCATTGTCTTATATATTTCTAAAAAGGATCAAGCATCTCGTGATTTTCATGCGGAATTATCTTTCAAGTGTTGCATTTCTCGTACTCTGAATTGGATTGCACGAGTTACTTGATTAGAGTGACTAAAGCATTGCATTCAAAGTCTTCAAGATGAACAGCATTTCTATCCTTCACCGTTGATTTCTTTTGTCTTGTGATATCTGCTTAAATAGCTATCATTTATATATATTTGTTTTCACAACGCTTCCTTTTATATATCATTTCGAGTATAATTGAAACCATATTCCGTATAAGTGTATATAGATGGTATACAATGATGAATGCAATATGTTAATACAATCGTTTAATTTCTAAATAGAGTTATCTTTATTTGTTTCTCGCACATTTCAATTTAAAATAATAATACATTTTCATGGTTATTGTTAAATTGGTTCAATCTTAAGTTGTATTCACATATAATTACCCGGTTAGTGTTAGAATTTCGTTACGTATTTAGTTTAAATTAGATAGTTTTATTTTGAAGCACTTAGTCCCATTTCCACCCATCCAAACCAATCCATTTAGTTATAAGGAAACCGGTCCTTAAATCTAGTCGGAGCCACCATAACAAACGAAAAGGAGTCATTTTAAGGTCCCAACCTGGAGCTCTATGTTTGAAGCAAGATTTAGGCTTGGCACTCCTGATGTTAAGGCACGAGGTGAAAAGTGTCGGAGGAGCTGTCCTCTTAAGATAATCCATAACCCATGGGAGGATGAGCATATGGATGAGAAAGGGCTCCAACAATGCCGTTGATGACATGGGATGCCCCCGGTGCGTTGGCACCATCGGGTCTAAGGATAGCAGGTAAGATGGTATAAACATAACCAGACTATGTTTAGATCAGGTCATATTTTAACACAATATGGAGAGCAGCTTCCTCTGTCTGAGGGAAATGAGATGCGACATCTCTGCTGATAGCAGGCAGAAGAAATCTAAGGAACCAGTCCATGTAGACACGGTCTTTGAAGGAAGGGGATCGACATAGGCTCTTTCTTCTCCGCCATTCCCTGACATGATCAGATAGGCAGGTCACAGACGATTGACGGAAAGAGGTCAAAATTTTGGTACTAGTGTCATAATGAAGGGGAAGATGGAAGTAAGACAGAAAAGCCCAGGCAAGAGTCGTAAAAGTAGTATGAGAGGAGGAGGCCTAGTCAACATGCCACTTAGAAGCTTCTCTAGTAAGTGTACATTGTAAAAATCGAAGACGGATAGAGTCATCGATGATGGAGTCAGATGAACACCACATGTGGAAAGATCGAACATGGTTTGTAGGATCTTATCCAGCAAGACCTTAAAACTTGGGGATGTTGGAAGGGATCTTGGTCAGCATAGCAAGCCAAACAACATCATGGCGTATGGGGTCATTGATCAACTGGTTAAAATAGAGAAGACTAAGGTCTGCCATATAAGGGAGCAAGGGAGCAGCCGGGATAGTTCATGTTGCGGTCCCACTAGTAGTATTCCTAGCATTAGGGCTAGGGCTACCACTAGCATTAGGTCCTGAACTAGACATGGTGAAGGTGACAGGGTGAGAATCGGGGATGGAACCGGGAGGGGAACCTAATGAACTAGAACCAAAGTCGGAATGAGGACTCGATGGAGGACTAACTCGAATTCTACGAGGAGGATTAAGTCTTCCTAATGGAAACTGAGGATGAAGGCCAAGAAGTCTCCAAGATAAACGCCTTGGGGGCGCAATGATGAAAGAAAAAACACGGAACACAAAGGGAAAGGAGGTGCAAGATCAAATGATTACAATGTCAAAACAAGGGTAGAGAGGTGCAAGATCAATTAATTACAATGTTATAGTCTTTTCATGGCAGTGTTAACCATGCGCTTCTTCACTTAGGGTGTGTGTGTTAAGTGTGTTAATTTTAATTTTTAAACCAAAACATTTGTAGAGAAAAAATAAAAAGTGTAATGTATAACTGTAAATAAATCTACAGATAATAGTAAAGTAAACTGAATACAACAGAAAATAAACAGCTAAATATGCATTAATCTAAACCCAAGGAGACGAGCCTCTCAACAACTAGTCTATGGGTGGGAAAAAATCTAGTAAAAACACACAAAAATAGCCAATGGATCTAAATTCAAGAGGGACAATGATTTAAAGGTCAGATCTTCTAGAAATAGGTGCAGAAAAACAACAAAAAACAAGAGGGAAAAGTGATGCAAATGAGGTGGCGAAATTCTACAAACTGAAGGGAAAAGGAGGGGACCCTAGAGGAGGACCAAACAAAACTAAAAAGAGGTGTTTTGGATGGATGAATAACCAATCTGAAATGGATCTAAAGGTAAGGGATCAAATCTGAAAAATGGCTGAACAGATTGAAATTTCAGACGACCTACTTCAGCTAAACTCCTCCTAGAAAGGTGGAAGGGTATTGAAGCCCTAGGGGGCTAGGTTCCCACTTCGTTGGGTAAAACAGAGCAAGTATAGGTCCAAAACAGGCGGAGACGGAGGTCAGACAACCCTGAACAGAGGCCCAGACAAACCCAGAAAAATCTCAGAAAAATTCCCGCAAAAGGTTCAGGTCACAGTTTCTGACCTGATTTCTGTAGAGGTCACAGGTTTGGGGCTGTTTTCTACACCCTGAAGGTCCAGGTCATAGGTTTTGGCCCAAAAAGTATGACCTGCACTTCCGGCACTCTCGGGAGCAGGTTTCAGAAAAAAAATTTGTCTCAGTTGCGGCTGATGCTTGTCACTTGCGCAATAGGTCCGAAAACACACAGAAGTTAGAATTTTTAATGTTTTAGGGTTTTATAGGTTAAAAACAACATCAAGAAAAGAAAAATAAGAAGTTGAAAAAAAATCCTATGGTTAGAAGCAGCTGGTCATGCAGGGATCTGAAAAACGACAGAGGTCGTAATCGTAAACCCTTGTGGAGTCGCAAATTGTCAGGATGAATTCTATTCACAAGCTTACAAAAAAAGCTCACTTTAACTGTGCATAACAAATAGCCCTAACATCAAAGATGGCTACCAATTTCTTTAGATCTGCAGTTAGTTGACCTAGATAAATGCTACAAAATCTAGATCTATGTAGTAAAAGACATTAAGCAGTAAATAAAAGCAAGAGTTGCTCCATGCATCCAATAGACAAGACAAGAATATTTTTAAAGAATTTTTGTATTTTTGACACCTGAGAAGGGAACATAGAAAGATTTTACCAGTCCCCCTCAATGGGATGGGTTCTTGTAAGTCCTCATCACTTCATATCTAAGATCTGTCTCTCTTGATGGTGTAGAAAACCCAGACAAAAATGGAACTCAAAGGGAGCTCACAAGAAAAATGGTAGCAAAATATGACAATGATGGAGGATCAAAGTCAGACCAAAAGTATAGATCGAGAGTGATCTTTAGGCAACAAAAGGTAGTGAGCGAATGGAAAAACCCTTCTATTTATAACAAAATATTGAGTTAGTCTAGATATTGGTGCATAATTAAAATACTATTAACAAAATCTAGATCCAACTTTTATGGAATATTTTATCATATTTGTTGGAGGGAAAAGGAATTTGAATTTGGTCAAATCCCTTTATTTGTAAATAATAAATAAATAAATGATTTATTTATTATTTTAAGGATATGATTTAGTAATATTTAAATAAATAATGATTTATTCAATTATTTATAAATGATTTAATCAAATTTAAAAAGGAATGTTATTTAAATAAGGTTTAGATAATTATTCCTAGGAAATAATAAGATAAATAATGATTTATCTAATTAATTTTCCTGTTTTTGGTTAAATATGACCAGGAATATTAATTAAACTATTGTTTAACTAATTATCCTTGAGGAAAATCAAACAAATGTGGATTTATTCAATATTTCCTCATGGGGTTTCCTGTTTATATCATAAACAACTTAATAAATTAAGGATTACTAGGTTATTTTTCATAGTGAAAGAAATTTTACTTAGGGTAAAATTGGTCTTACATGGTGTACTTTGGTCCATATAATAGTAACAGGTTAGATGACCAAAAATTGGTGTAACAATATAGTCCAAAACACAAGGCGGTTATGATTCGACAAAAGAAAAAAAGAATATTAGAGCAACCCCTACCCCTTGTGAAAGGGGACGTTTCAACGAATGTTGTACAGAAAGACACTCAGGTAGATCCTTCACAAGATCTAACTCACCTAACTCAATTCACATGAACTTATGCTTCTGCAACCATTGAAAAAGCATCAGAAGTTTATCAACTGATGAAACAAAAGGATGAGAAGATCATCCAACTTGAACTAGAGTTACAAGCAGAGAAACAAAGTGTCAAACAACAGTTACAGGTATATATCGCACAACTCTAGGGGAGAATGGACCAACTAAAAATTCAGCATCAAAGTGAAATTAGTTCCAATGATACTCTAATTCAACAATTATAGCTCTCTATTGAGTAAGTAAAAGATAACCCAAAGATTGATGAGTTTAGGAAAGAGGCCTTAGAATTAAACACTTTATTGGCACAACAAAATATTGTTTTTTGTCAAAAATTAACAAGTATTCTTGAATTATGTGAACATAGTGATTCACTTGTGAATCAAATTGCATATATGAGGATTAGTTTGATGACATAGATGATAAGGTCTCCCAGTTTGTCACCTGGTAGGATTCTGCTGATGGCCGAAAGGCCAACCTGCCCAGGATTGAGGATTCAAAGAAAGAAATATTATTCACAGACTGTGATATACAATTGAAGCAAGTAGAGAGAGCCATTTGCAGGGCAAAGGATGTTTCTACAAACATTGTGGACACTGTTAGCCAAAATATCATTGCAACAAATCTTATCGATAGGTGTCCTCCTAGTGCATTGCCTTTAGTAAAAGACTTGATAAGACAGTGAAAGAAGTGTCAAAGGTAAAAGAAGAACATATCATGAAGCTGTAAAAGTTGGATTGGGAGAAATATTGGAGATATTTAGCAAATCCTCACAGCCAATGGCTTATGTTGCGTTGTCTCACAGAGACATCCTCCAACATGCTTCCCCCACTTTCCGATGTTTTTTTCACTGGACACCTACACATAGGCTAAACCAACCTCTAGAGGTTAAGCCTATGCTTAATATCCTTCATCTCATGGAACAAATGGAAGAGGAGATGACAGGACATTCCTCGAACAAGTCATCCCTTTAATTTCTATTTTTGTTTTAATTTCACTTACTTTAAGGAGGGTTTTTTTAAACCTCCTCAGATTATTGTAATAACTATTTTAAGACATATTATTTTTATATTTAAACCCCTTAACGTCTTTGAAGAAGGGGTCCTGAAATTTTGAAAATAAGACTTTACTGATGTTGCACTTCTGTACTCTTAAATTTTTTTGAATAGAAAAGGTTGGACCAAGTATTATTTCTCAGGTGAGCAGAGTAAACATATACATGGTACTTTTATCTTATATGTTATATTTGAGATTCAAATGAGAAATAGTTATTTATCTTTTGATATTTTTTTATATATATTTATTTTAATACAGTTTGACTTTAATTCACTTCTGAATATGTTATGTTGTTATCATTTGATATATATGAAATACAAACATTTTTAAAATTGTGATATAAGCTTTATTCAGTTGCTTTAATTAACTATTTAATTAAATCAATTATCTCAAAAGTTTTCATATCTATAAGTGAATGTATGATATTTATTTGCATCCACTGAAAGGTTATTTTTGTATGTCGCACAGAGAATATATTTCATCTCAGGATACATAATAGATAGATTTATTGTTTACTGCAAGCTTGCCTATATTTCTGTCTATCAAGTTCCACTTAGTGATAAAATCATCCATTCACCCCAGCTATATCAAACTGGGAAACTGGTCCCATAAATCCAGTCGGAGCCACCATTCCAAACAGAAAAGGGATTGTTTTTAAGTCCCTGACCGGGTGGTTTTCCTCGATGTTGTTGCACCAATTTTTGGGGCCTCAACACCTTCTAGTTATTTTTCCTTAGCGCTCTATTCATATGTCAATCTTCTTTCCCATAATAATGAATCCATACAAGTTGTCTAAAAGAGGGGTAATCATAATGGTCCTATAATTGGAGGGATTATTTTTATCCCCTCTTTTGAAAAATAGGAGCAATAAGGCTTTGATTCCATGATTTATAGAAACCATATTTGACTACTAAATTTAAGATATTGTGAATGTGAGAGATGGGGATAGGTCATCCTATTTTTTGAATTTTTGCTTGGTAATTTTTTATGTCTTTAACTTTCCATTTGGTGAACCACTTAACTCCAATCTCTATGTCTTCTAAATAAAATAACTATATATAGAAATGGTTTGAATACTATCCACAATATCATGGCTTCATAATGCTTTTCAAGTTAGGAATTCTAAGGGAATCATTTTGTTTTCTTTGAATTTATGAGTTAGAATTTTCCTCTAGGTTTTTTTGGGATCTAAATTAAAGATGTGTAAAATATTCTCTTTATTTTTGCTTATATAGTGCCCTTTATTTTCTTTTAATTATGACTTGTATGTATTTATTTGATTTTAGAGCCTTGTTACAAGCATCTTGAATGAAATTTCTAGAGAATTTATACACTTTATCATACCAATTGTTATATTATCTTTTTTAAGTGACACCTTGATAGGGAACTTGTTAACTGAAATGGAGGGTTGTTGTAAAATTATAACAAAGATATACAATTTTATCCTTATTTAATAAGGCATTTAATTCATTATTTAAACCATTTATAAAAATATAAATTCTAATTTTGTTGAAGATCAAGTGTTTTTGGCTAGTAGAATTATCTTCTATTGGGATTGCGTGCATGAAAAAATTTAGAGTTAGGGTTAAAGATCTATCATTCAAATTAAATGCATGATAATTTAAGATGTCAAAATTTACTCTTTGGTTGCATATGGGGATAGAAAACATCACATAATATATGACATTGCTTCTAATCCCATGGATACAATTCATCTTGTTATATTTCAACAACTTCAATAGACCATTGCAAATCATTGGATCTTGAGAACTATAGAGCTTGATCAACTTGGAACCGAACAAATTATCAACCAAATCTTAAAAGTTTCTTTTGTATTTACTAGCTAAAACACGGCACTCATCTAGCCATAGAGGATTAGGCTTAGGGCCATTGCTAAGATATATCTTCGTTAATTTTTCTTCTAATGTTCAAGTCTCCTAGCAAGAAGATATTGCCATCATTTCTTTGGTTGTAAATATCACATTAAGAGCCATTATATGGGGAATATTCATCTAGATTAATTTTCTTATAAAAATTATTATTATGTGCATAATAACATATTGTTAAATAATTCTTCTTAGTATTAACATTTGAAATATCCATCCAAATGTATTGATTAAAAGGACCATTCTTGTGAAGCCTAATATGTGGAAAAATGTTATTCTTTATCTAACAATATATGCCTCCAATCCTTCTATAATGGGATGTATTATTCCATACTAGCCATAAGAAAAATATGTATATGTTAGGAACATTAGGTTCTTCATCCTCCCAAGTTTCTGTAAGTAATATAATATCAATTTCAGTCAGGATCCAACTTGAGATCTTAGCTCAATGGAAAGCCAAAATAGTTCCAAGAGAGCATCAAGAGTGTCCCAACTTCCTGATTATTATTATTATTTTGGTCTCTACCCCTAATAATATTTTTTCTATTTCTAAATATTGCTCTCTTTCCTTCCTACGTGACTTTTTTTTACCTTTTGAACTTCCTTCACTAATTCAACATGATCTTTTGGAATGAAGTCTTCATTTATAAATATGCATGACCCTTTTGGAATTATGTTTTTATTGAGTGGGATATTTATCTTCATTAGAGCTTATCTTAACATGAAATAACTTATATTTATGCTTAACTATTTGGTCCAACCTCTTTGCTTCTAGGAGACAATTTGTTCCAATTTGTAATTATTTTGTATTTCTTCCTCGACTATGTCTAATGTGTCCTCTTCTTTCTCCCATTCAAAACAAAAATTATGAGGAAAATAATATTTTGTTACACTAATAGTATAACTCTATAAGCTTATTCATTTCCTCTTTTATGGGTTCGATATCCAATAGTACCTTCCAAACTATTGAGAGTTAAATTTTTATTTAAATTTTCTTCTAGATCTTTAGTCTTGTTGTTTATTCAAGTTTTTCTAGATGATTAAGCTCTCCTTCTTGGGTTACTTTTCTTTTCTCGGATTTTCTTTTCCATTTCTTGTTATCTAATATCCATTTTCAATAACTTATTCTCCAATACTATTATTTTGTTGTCTATCTATTTATGAATATTGTCTTAGAAGGATGAAAATTTATTTTTAAGCATTACCCCTATAACTTTGTTTTTAAGTATGAAATATTTTTCTTCCTTTATTCACAAATATTTTCAAGGATTACTTTGCTAGTTATCCCCTTGGTATTTTTTGGTAAATGCGGAAATCATTCATATTAAAATAAAGAAATAAAAAGGAATGAAATTATAACTAAGGCTAAGAGAAGGAACATATGCCCCTGATTAGGTCAAGCTGTATGCTTCCATGGAGTAATTCTAAACACAAGTTGAATGTTTCTAAATACATATGCTTGAATTTTCCCTAGCTTTCAATTCATATTAGATCCATCACAAGTCTTCTCCAAACCTTGTAGGAATTTTTCCAGAAGTTATAGTTCCATTTGTTTTGGGGAACTTTGAATATGGAACTTTGTTATTATGGCTTTTAGCCCATTTTGAGAAGATGCATCTCATTGAAACTTTAAAAAATTTAGTGTATCATGGTTTAACATTACCTCATAGGAAAAAATAATGTGACAACCCTTTTTTATTACCCCTCTTGTAAATATTTTATGAATAATTGTAAATAATTGTGAATATAAAAATGAATGGACTGAGAGAGAGGACACAAATTCATAGTTTGGGAGGAGAAGTTGCTTGGTGATTTCTTGGGGAAATAATCAAGCTTAGAAGTGGCATATAATTGGCCACTAATATTCTAAATGAATTGAATGTTAAACTGGTACAAATATTAATATTTTTATGGGAAAGAGGATGATTTGTCCTACCCTTGTTAGAGGTGTTGGCTTAGTCAACATGTTACAAAAAAATGAAATATGGGGGTATGTTGGAAGAAGAAGAAAAAAAAGAAAATAAAAGGGGCCTGACAAAAGAGCGGGAATATAAGGTAGTTCGAGCATATTCCTGGGATAAGAAAAAGTGAAAACATTATTGCATGAGGGCACTCATGGAATGAGTTGCGAGTGTGCATTAAAAACAATCACACAAAGAAAGGAACAAGAGATCGAGGTGCATTGGCATCACTTCAAAAAGAAGATTGCATTAGCAGTAGTGCGCAAGAAGCATTGGAAAGAGTTCAATGGAAGCTCAGGTTGAAGTTGTGGTGTTGAGAAGGTAAAGTAATAATGGAATCTGAATTCTTGTTTAGTAGGTGGAGACACTAGCCATTGGAACTTCTCTTGGTGTTTTCATAGGTGGATACCCTAAAGGTGGACTTTGGATTCCCATGAAAGCTATCAGGTGGAGTCATGGTGTGCAATGGAATTGTAAAAAAATTGAAAGCACTAGGATTTTTGTTTTTTGTTGTTGACTGTCTGAAAATTGGATTTCTTATGACTAACATCTTGGATATGTTTCTAAAATTATAAAAATAATTTATATTATGTAGATGATTTGGTGTTGTGTGAACAAACATGATATTTAAAAGACACTTTTCCAATAACCACAATCTCTTTAAAGATGTACCTTTGGATGGGGGGGGGGGGAGGGGGGGGAGGGGTGAGTTAGACATAATAAACCCAAACAATATTGACCAATGTATAAAAAACATCCATAAGTAATTCCAAACACATTTAGAGTGATTGTGACTTATCATGCCATCTCAAGTTTTGACCATGCACAATTTCCCTGTTAACAACCCCTTGTGTGGGATGAAGAGGGATCATGAATCTAACTTTGGATTTAGAAAGGGAAACAATATCCAAATCCAACTCAAAATATGTAAAGTATTTAGAAGCAAAAATCGTTACATAAACTACAAATCCATTAGGGGATTAAAAAGAAATCCAAAAGAAACACAGGAAAAAAATGTTGTTTCTTCATGTTCCAATGTTGTTTCTTCTTCTTCCAACATACCCCTATATGTCGTTTTTTTTTGTAACAAATCAATGGTGCAAAGCATTATATAGGTATAAAGAAATAGAGAATGGTTATAATGGTGGGAATATATCAATGAAATGTAATGTGACAATTAGGCAACTCATTCACCAAAAACCCATAACAATATATAAAAACTACATTTTATAACAATGTCAAAAATCCCAAAAAGTAAAAACATTGAGATGAAAGACCCATAAACATGATTGGGTAGACAACAATGTTAATTTTTCTTTTTTTTTGTGAATCCAAGTTTTCCATTACAGCAAAATATTACATCTCATGTCGTTTCTCAAAAAACTGTTGGCCTCAATATTACTATATTTGTTGGCTAATAGGTGCATACCTAGATAGATAGAAAATTTCCAAAGTGACAAAGATTTACATAAACTAACCAACAAAAAGTGAAAAAACACTCACAAAACTAAAATAAAGGCAACAATCATTAGATATCATCATAATTTACCGGGATATGATGATTTGGAGCCAAGCGAGGGGATGGAAAGGTTTTTAATTCATAGTGAATGTGCCCCTCCATGTGCGCCAACCTAGTTTCTAGATGATCAAGTTGCTTTTGGATGTTTCATTTTCCTCTCCACATACTGACCAGTCTACTATGCATCTCCCAAAGATATTGTTGAATATGGTTCATGAAGTCAATAGTGTCATTGTGATCATCTTGTCGGCCCCAATTGAGTTGGTCTAGAGAGCTACTTAGCTGTCGAAAAATGCTCTCATTGTTTTCCATTAAGCAGGTGCTTCCTACAGAGGGAAAGGACTAAGAGAGCGGTGGATCTACAGTTTCTCTATGCCCCTCCTCCTGTTGTTAATGCCATCCCTAAAGACCTCTCACCTCTATTGCTCGATGCACCCATCCTCGTTGAGGATTCATATTCTACTTCCTCCTTGGGCCTTCTTGTCCCGAAAAGACCATGTGTATGATGCACCAGCTAAACCTGCTAAGCAGACAGGGGTGCACCTTCTTCCTGTTAGAAGTGATAGACACCCATGACCCCCAATGCACACGAAACTTATGATAAAGACCCCCATAGGTCACCAAAAATACAATCAAGGCGGGCAACAAAATAACTTCCAATTCATTGCTACCTAGTTCAACCCCAAATGAGAAAACACCCATCGGCCACCCCAAACAGGTCAAAGAAAGCTCAGACTAGAAAATTTAGGGTGCCAAGGCTTTCAAAACCAAACAACAATCATACAAACCAAGCTCCCTACTAATTTTGAAACAGATAACCCAAATAAAACTAGAATTTAGAATGATTTTAGTACCCAAACACGTAAGGAAATGATTATCCGCCCACAAATAAACCACTTGACGTCCCCCCTCCCCTAGTGCGTATAGAAAGGGCAAGCTTAAATGCCCTTTGCTGGACCATTCCTCTACCTCGACACACCCAACATAAATGGAACTTATAAGCATGTAAAAACCCAGTGTAAAGATAAATACTGGACGAAATGTTTTATACCTAGTATGGATCACCCAAAGTAGCTCTCAGAATATAGCCTGGTTGTTCCTCGATATGTCTCCCATTGTTTGACACAATGGTGAAATTCTCTTTAACTAGGCTTTGAAAATCCTGCGTGCTTTGGTTCTCATAACGAATTCTGCCCAAGATTCTCCTTATCATCCATGATTTGAGAAAAGGACTCTTCCCCTTGAAGTGCTCCACACTACACAACACATGAACAAGTAAAACAAACATGCTAAACAAGCAGAACAAACATGATTTAACCTATATTACACTAGAATCTTGACTATTGTTGAACATAGCACAATCCTCACCTCTAGTACAAAAATGATTTGACCATTGTAAATGCCATTAATTGACCTCCTATTTTGGCCTTGATCATCATATGGGTCTGCATGCTTCCCACCTACTGCTTGTAATCTCATGCAATGTCAAGAGGGGGACGTAGGGTGGAAAACCCACTTTGCATTCCCCAATTCTTCATGATCTGTCACCCCCACCAAGGTAGTCTTATCTATTTCCAATATATTCGCCATCTCTTCAACCCAACTGAAGTTAGATAAGACCAACCACGTGGAAGAAAAATCCAGATCCCTTTCACTACCACCCCAACTAGCTAAAAGATCAGTCACTATATTACCAGATCTACGAGAGTGAGTAGTGATCACATTGGGAAAGGATAATAACAGAGACCGAATCCAAGACATTAGGAGCTCCAACCTCCAACTATTCACAACTTTCACCACCAAGGCCCCATAAATTAATTTTTAAGCTACCTCCACTACAATTTTTGAATCATCGTCGACTTGGATCTTTATATCTTTATAAAGTAGAATTATTCAAATTAATGTGAATCTCGTTGAATCCATAATTTTTGACTTATTGCTTTGTTATAAGTTTTTTGGAAAGAGAGGTTGAATATTAATTTGAATCCTCTCAGAATAATAAAATCGGAAATAAACCTATAACATTCAACCAAAAAAAAATTAAAATAACAAAACCAATTATTAGATAATTCTAAAAAATAATATAAATAAAAAAAACAACAAACATTTTATTTAAATTCTGAAAATTCTAAATTTTAGCTCATTCGTGTATATAATTATTACAAACTAAATTTAAAATGCAATAAAATCTCAAATAAACTTATAACATTAAAAAATTAAAAAATTAAAATATCAAAACCAATTATTAGATAATTCTAAAAAATGATATAAACTTAAAAAACAACAAACATTTTATTTAAATTAAAAAATAACTGAAAATTCTAAACTTTAACTCATTCGGTATATAATTATTACAAACTAAATTTAAAATGCTGCAGTGACTTCATTATTGCTTTAATAGTGAGAACGTGAGCGAGTTTCTCTTTATAAAATGGAAATAAAGGAGAGTGATGGAGAGGCACTATACTAAAATAAAGGTTTTGTGCACGTCTTTACCTAAAGTACTAAGAAGTGATTACCCTTCACCCACGTTGCGGCCTTCTTTTTCCTAAGAAGTCAAACCCGAAGTTTACATGGTGGGATTCTTTGGTGGCTAATATTAATTCGGTGAGGGAATAGTTTAAGCCCGCCCCAACTAAGTTTTTTCATGCTTCCAAACATATTTCGCATTTTTTTATGCTCCATGTTGTTTGCATCTTTCTTTTTATATAGATGTATAGCAAAAGTTTCTCACTAAATTAGACCTTGACAAAATCTTAAGGAAATATAATACAATTAGTTCAAGCAAGTCAGTGGAGACACTACTGGATTCTTAATCTTAAGGAAATATAATACAATTAGTTCAATTAAGTCAGTGGAGACTATTGGAATTTGAGTGTAGTGACATGAACTACTTTCCAATGTACAAGTGGGCCTTCTAGAAATGTCATGTCTTCTTTGTAGAAAATTCTGTACAGTTTGAAAGTCCCACTCAAACAAAATTGGTGGACTTATTTTACCACATAATGGGAATATTTTTGTCAACAACTTATCATGCCCTTTCTCAACAACTTATACATGTTTTTATTTTATTTTATATGATTTTAAGGTTGTATTAAATGTGATTCTTTGGAAAATCTAGCGTCATTAGATATCATTACTTTTATTAATTCTTATTTGATTATTTCATTTATTATATATATATATATATAAAATCTAGAGATATTATTATTTTTATTAATGTTTGTTTGATTATTTTATTTCATTTAATATATATATATATATATATATATATATATATATATATATATAAACTTTTAATTTTTTTATAATTATAGTCATTTAAAGATGTTTCTTTTAAATCTTCATAGGGGTGGTAAACACTAGCACTAATGCCTAGGACACGAGCATTAAAAGCCCCTTCATATGGCATCCATGATAAGGAATCGTGTAGGACAAGCAGAGCTTGCAACTCTGCAAGAGAACATTCTCGAGACGATGGGATTATAACACGGTTGGTAATGGCGCTTGTTTGCATTTTTCGTAATTGGGAGATTAGGGTTTGGTTTGTGGGGGGGATTTCCTGCTCAGGAGTTATGGGAGGCCTCACACGAGAACTAATATTGTACTTTGGCCAGTGGTTGTGCTCACTCGAGGGTGTAGAGAGGAAGCATGGCGGAGTGTGGACTCCAATGGTAATGCAGAATATTATATGGGATCCGGGTTCGCAACAACTTTTGGTATCGTTATTCACAATGAGAGTGGCTCGTCAAGTGAAGGTATTCAGTGAGGGGCTCCTTGTTGGTGTTGGGTTACTCTCTGGGTGGAAGCTAGAGCTTCGACTCACATCGCTTTCTAGGACTCCCTTTGTAGAGGGAAAAAGAGGCTTCATGACTGGATGGATAGCTTTGAGGGACACATGGCACACATGAAATCTCATGTTCACAATGCATTTCACCGCCTCAGTGGGGGTGACAATGATGCTCAGGATCAAAACAATGTAAATGGGTAATAATGCGAGTGGGTTGTATGTTGTTTTTCTCCTCAGTTTTGGGCCATCTAGACTAATGAGATGTGGTCTCATAGTTTTACAATGTTGTTATTGATATCTTTTTGTTTGTACTTAATAACCAACCAATCTAATAAAAATGAAACTACATTTTTTAACATAAACACTCCACCACTTAAACTTATCAAAACTTATAGAAATAATTGATTTTTAAAAAATATTTCTTTTAAAATATTTTAAACATATAAATACAATTTAAAAACAAATTAAAAACATTTTCTTTTTTACAATCCAATAAATTTAATTTAATTTATTTAAAAATTAACTATCACCCTATCATCATTATTATATTTATTTTATATTATTTCATTTCTTATTTAATGATTTAATTTATAGTATTATTACTTTGCATTTTCTATCGACAATTTCTCACATAGTTTTAGATATATTAATTTCAATCTATATTGATCTATTGTTGAATAAAGTAGATTAAGATCCACCTTAAAGAAAAGGAGCATTTAAAAGTAGATACAGCCATGCGGTAAGAAAAGGGACAAAAATAATTCATATTTTACTTACATAGAAAGTAGATAAAGACACGCTTTAAGAAAAGGAACAAAAATAATTCATGGTTCACCTACAATGGTATTATATTGTAGTATTTATATTATAGTAATTTTTTAATATTTTTTTTATTGCGAATTCTTATTGGGATTGCATATGGATTTTTAATTTTAATTAAATTATTAAAAGATAAAGAAAAACATTATTTTGTAAAACAAAGATATTATTAAAAATGTTATTGTGTTTGGAGGTATATTTTACATTAGTTGATGTGTGATTTTGTGGGTGGTGTTCAATGTGGAATGATATATGTTTCTTTTAAAATAAAAATAAAATTTTATTTAAAAATAAATAAACAATGTTAACTATATTAAAAAATACAAGAGAGAAGTTTATTTAATGATCAAAGTAATATGAAATCTGTGAAAATTGGGAAATCTAAGATTCAAATCCCCCTGACCCAGATTAAACTAATAGCTTAAGCTAGCTACTAGCTTAGACTAGTACAAATTGCAAATTAATTATAAAACATGAATAACCTCACCCTAGTTTTAAAAGTTAAAGAAAATATTTTATTTTCACTTTAGTTGTTGATAAAATAATTAGAAGTTAGAGATAATATTATATTTTTACTTTCAAGTGCAAAGAGATGTAGCAAACATATTAGAAAGAGTTAAAATGTCACCCTCGTTTTAAATCAAATTTATTTTCACTTTTGTTGTTGATAAAATAATTAAAAGTTAAAAAAAATATTACATTTCATGTATAATTCTTCTACCTGAGGTGCATGGCTATTCTTGATTAAAATAATTATAAAACATGAATAATCTCACCCTAGTTTGGTTTGTAGTTTATAAAATAATTAAAAGTTAAAGAAAACCTTATATTGTTAGATCTAAGACTTTTGTGATCCATATTGTAGAATAATGTCTTTCAGATTAATCACATAATTAGGATTTGGTCGACGTTTCAAACCAACTAATGTGGTTCATCCTCGGGACAAGGTGGAGAAGGAGATTGATCTCACTGAATAAATAGAAGGATGCATCATTGCCCAATGATAATTGTTAAAACTAGCCGTTATTTAGTTAATTAGTTAGAGAATTTAAAAGTTTTAATTATTTAAAAATATTATTTAGAAGGGTCAACAAATATTATAGTAATTTAGTAAATTGAATAAATTATAAAATTAACCTTAATAAAGGGAATACTATTAAAATAAGGGGAAGGGATAGATGAATAATATATAATAATTTAGTAAATTGATTAAATTATAAAAATAATAATAAAAGGAATAATATTAAAATAAGAGGGAGGGGGTAAATGAAAAATATAAAAAGGGGAGGGGGAAGAATTAAAAATGAGCGGGGAAAAATAAATCACATCGAATATATATATATATATATATACAAGGAAAAAATCTAAACAAGAGGAAATGGCATAAAAACATAAACCAGAGAAAAGGATACAAACAGAAGAGGAAAAAAAAAACAAAGGGACGAGGAAAAATTAGAGACAAAAGAACAACCCCCGGGGGCAGAATCACCTAGAGAGGGCTAGAATCCAGCTCTTGCTTAATTTCCACCCATCATCTCTGTTGATATTTTTAGGATGTCTCTCAATTTCAATAGTCTCCCTCAACTTTATATGATAGAAGTGATCCACCCTGGCAATGACTTTGGAATCTTCAATGCAAACATGGTGACACAATTTCCCAACATGATCCGCAAGAGCAGAAGTGTGGGATCTACTGTGCCTAATGTCTGCAACATGCTCATGGATTCTTTTTCTAATGGATCGACCAATTTCCCCAATATAGGGAGTACCATAGGAGCAAGGTACTAAGTACATGCCTTTCATGTCCTTTGGGTCTATAGGTTCCTTAACCAATCCGAGAGAATTCTTGATAGTACAGAGAGGTCTAGAAGAACAGGCGACATTATTTCTCCTAAGGACATGGGCAATTCTATCAGAGGTCCCTTGGATAAACGGGAGATTCACCTTGGAGATAGGATCCAACCGAGAAGATTTGTCCCTTCCCCTTATTTTAATATTATTCCCTTTATTAAGTTTAATTTTATAATTTATTCAATTTACTAAATTATTATAATATTTGTTGACCCTTCTAAATAATATTTTTAAATAATTACAATTTTTAAATTCTCTAACTAATTAACTAAATAACAGCTATCACCGGGCAATGATGCATCCTTCTATTTATTCAATGGGATCAATCTTCTTCTTCACCTTGTCCTTAGGATGAACCATATTAGTTGGTTCGAAACATCGACCAAATCCTAATGATGTGATTAATCTGAAAGACATTATTCTATAAAACCTTATATTTTCACTTTCAAGTGCAAAGAGATGTAGCAAAAATATTAGAAGGAGATAAAATAATTAAAAGTTAAAGAAAATATTATATTTTCACTTTCAAGTGCAAGGAAGATGTATAATTCTTCTATCTGAGGTGCATAGCTATTTTTGATTAAAATAATTATAAAATATGAATAATCTCACCCTCGTTTGGTCTGTTGTTGATAAAATAATTAAAAGTTAAAGAAAATCTTATATTTTCACTTTCAAGTGCAAGGAAGGAGATGTAGCAAATATATTAGAGAGATAAAAAAACTAAAATTTATATTTTCACTTTCAAGTGCAAGGAAGGAGATGTAGCAAAAATATTAGAGGGAGATAAAATAATTAAAAGTTAAGGAAAATCTTATATTTTCACTTTCAAGTGCAAGGAAGATGTATAATTCTTCTACCTTTTAATTGAGCTAAGAGGTGAATTCCACAATCTAGTATAGACTAGTAGTTTAGGCCAGGAAGATGTATATTCTTCTACCTGAGGTGCATGGCTATTGTTGATTAAAATAATTATAAAACATGAATAATCTCACTCTCATTTAGACTAGTAGTTTAGGCCAGCTGTTGTTCTATTTTTCACTTTCAAGTGCAAGGAAGATGTCTAAATCTTCTACCTGAGGTGTATGGCTATTATTGATTAAAATAATTATAAAACATGAATAATCTCACCCTGGTTTGGTTAGTTGTTGATAAAATAATTAAAAGTTAAAGAAAATCTTATATTTTCACTTTCAAGTGCAAGGAAGGAGATTTAGCAAAAATATTAGAGAGAGATAAATTAATTAAAAGTTAAATAAAATCTTATATTTTCACTTTCAAGTGCAAGGAAGATGTATAATTCTTCTACCTTTTAATTGCCTTGAGAGGCGCATTCTAGTATGGAGGTGATGTGTTATTTCTTCTCAATGTGAAATTGACATGTGTCCCTTTTAAAATAAAAATAAAATATTCTCTAAATAAAAAAATGTCCACTATAATAAAAATAAAAATGGATATATGTAATTGGTTATTTTTAATTAAAAATATTATAAAACATCAATAATTCCAGTGTCAATGTGTTCACTCTATTATTGATATTAAAACCAAGTTAGAAGGAGATGTGGTAAAAATATTTCACTCTTAATCTCAACCATAAATAAAATATTTAGATGTTCATGTAAAGTAACATAATTTTGTATAAATTCATGGGGCAACTCAACTTGCAATGGTCATGTAAATGAAGTATTATGTGTGAGTAGGTTCTGTGTTCAAATCTCCTTATTCACTTGTGTGTGTGGAAGGGGTATATGTACATGCCTACATTTTATAGTGGTAGCCGTTGGATTGGACTTCGTGCCACTAAAGTACAAGATTAACTAGTTGCCTATTTTTTTAGATTAAAAAAAAAACAAAAAACATAATTTTATATAAACTTTTAAAAAAATAATTAAAAGTAAATAATAATTTTTTATTTTTTTTAAAGTATGGGAGAAATTTTTTTGAAAAATATTTCAATACAAGAGATAAATTATTTAAATATCCATATTCATTAAATAAATTATTTGAATACTTATGTTAATTCATTTATTTTAATATCAACTTTGTATGTCCTAACCATATTAAAATATTTCAAAATCTAAAACAAGAAGTTAGGAAAACAAAAGAAGAAGTCAATTACTATATAAAAAATAATAAGAGAGATGTAGTAATTCATTTAATTCTTAATTATTAATAATAAAAAATAATGTGTGTGTGTGTGTGTGTGGTTAAAACATTTATATTAGGTTTATTATTTTCCATTTTGGCTATTTTTCAAATATATATTTGGGTGTGTGTAAAATTGGTATGGAGTTATCTCAATCACCCATTTGATCAAGAAAAAGCTAAGAGGGATTGAATCTATGGAGGTGCAAACTTCTTTTTAGGTTTTACACTCTAAAAGAGTATTGCACCTTAAAATATCCAAGATCCATGATTGTTGGATCTATATTGGTTATATCAAAATTTATGGAGAAATTGTGTGGTGATAAAAAGTTAAAAGGAAGAACCAAACTAAGATATTACAAGGAGGTGATCAACCCAAATCTAGAAAACCAAAAATATATCTATCTTGGTTAGTGTAAAGAAGAAATTAAACATTGCTGAAATAAAAATAAATTCTCACAAGTTTATATTGAAACTCACATTATTCCCTAAACACCTTATGTGGAAAGAGTTTGTCACCTTTGTAACACTAAAGGAATTGAGTATGAAAAACACTTTCTTTTAGATTATATAACCTAACCCACATTAAATGTAAATTTCAAAATATTTGTATTGTCAAAAATCTTAACTTTTTAATTCAACAAAACTATGGTAATATTGAAGACTTCTTTTAATGTTTTTAAAACTTTAAAGAATTTTAAGTAATCTCTTACCTTGCACGTTCAATAAACCATTTAGGTCTGAGTGGAAGCTTCCATCATCATTTCATCAATTGCTTTAATTTACTAGTTAAGTTCAAATGTTTTTTGGAAAAGGTTTTTTTTTTTTTTTTAAGTAAATCTGATTCACAAATAAGTTCTATTAATGTGGTAAGTTTATTAGTAAGGAGTTATAAATTTATTAAAATTTGAATTTAGAATTTTTAGATGATGATGATGATGGTGGTGATTAACACTTATTAAAATTAAAATTGGTTTATCTTATTTTAAGAATGCAAGAGATTATCTACAATTCTTAATTGTTTTATTTTTATATTAAAAAAACTTTAACAAAAGCATTCCAAGATCATCACAAATTTTCTAATTTAAAAGGTTAGTAAGGTTGGGAGTGTGGGAAATATTTTTAAATTAGGATATGATTAAGGTATATGTTTGAACAATTTATGAGAAAGTGATTTTCATCTTCAAACTTCTTAGAGTCCCAAAGTGACATACTTTTTTATGGCATTGTGTTTTGAGTATTAACCAATGCTCAATTTCATTATGGAGACCATAAGAGTTTGTTCTTATTTTAATAATGTTTATTTTCTTCTTTACACCAATTAAGACAAAGAAATACTCATGATTTTCTAAATAAGGATTGATCACCTCCTAATAATGTCTTAATTTCTTATTTCCTTCTAACTTTTTATCACATTTCAATTTCTCCTTAAAATTTGATGTAATAATATTTTTATGTTATTCTTATTTTGCAATATGATCTCTTCCTTTCTTCTCCAATAGTTTAGCCAAAACTGAGCATCCTTATCCCATGACTACTTTAATCAAAGGTGGGTTTTTTGAGTTTGAAGCAGTTTCAAAAAGCCTCTTGTCTTCCATGTTGTTTAACTTATTCTTATACATTATGTACATCAAGCTTTAAATTGGGGAAAGCCTTGCTTTTATGAGGAGGGCATAATAAGATTTATTTCTTTTAATCTTGACATTATAAGTTATAAAATGATTTTGGATTTGCTCCTTTTTCTCTATGACACTTTAGAGATATTGCATCTTAGAACCTCACATCCATTTGAAATAAAAATCTCAAAAATAAGTTGGTTTTTTTTAATTCTATTTACAAATGTTTTAAGTTTATTTATCCTTTTCTCAATGTTAAAATTCTAATTAAATTTATGATAAATATCAATTACCAAATATTTGTGGAAAAAATTCTTTGAAATTATTAAAAAAAAAATTTGAAAATGTTATTGGATCATTGATTTTAAGTGATAATTTATTTATTTATTTATTTTTTTAAAGATAAATTTAAATTTTATAAATAAGTTACTTATGTTGATAGTTATCTTTAAATAATAGATATTTAACATTCATAAAACATTTTAGAATATTCTTAGTAGTATATACAAATCAAAAGATGATATTTATTTTCAAACTAGTTATGCATTTTTTGTTTTTTTTATAATTAAATTCATTAATGAAAAAATTTCATATAAACAAGTGTCATATGAAATGAGTTATGCTTTTTTGGGTGTGTGGAATTGATAAGTTATGGTATTGTAACAAAGACTATTTACATATTGAGAATCTCCATGGTAAAGTGCCTTCTTGGTTATAAATCTTGTTATATATATATATATGATTTTTTTAATTTTAGCAATTTTTTTGTTAGGTAATGTAACTCCCCAGATACTAGCATGTCTAACTGTGTTACCCTTAGCGCCATAGCTCGATTTTTGCCCAAACAAGTGATCTTTTCACCAGATTTCCTTAACACAACACGAGTATATTCTACATCCTATTGGCTTAATTTTAGAAATTTGAGATTTTTGATAAAGTAAGTGTTTTGAGGTTTGTTATGGATTGATAGTTATCTACATTTATTAGACATTTAATTTATATGGTTATGCTAATATAATTATTAACTATAAATTAATATCCCCGGATGTGGGTGTTTGAATCACTTTGGGACGTGGTGGATCCTCCGTGCGACATTTGGCCTGGGCACATGGTCATGCATGGCCCTCGTCCGTCTACCCTTCAATTCTCCAGTTGCCTGCCTCACGCCAACGTTAATTCCTCTGCCTCCAACATTAACGATCATCCGAATTGCAGGGCCTCACGCTATTTCATAGTACCCCTCCCCATTTCTCCCGCATTCTCCTCCTGTAGCCTCATCCTTTCTGTTCATTCCGCCAGTTGCAGCATTAAGCTCTTCTGTGACCTTTCTCCTCTTGCCTTGTTGCCTCGAGCCTCCTGTCACCCTTCTGCCTCTCCCCTTGCACCAGCTCCCTCCTGCAATGATATGTCGCAGAGGCATAGGATGAGGTGTCGTAGGGTCGTGGCAGAGGCCAGACTTCTCACCCTCCCGTCTCCATTCATGAGGAATGTCGCCCCCCCCCCTTCCCTCCTGAGGATAATTTAACCAACTACCAGCACTATTACAATTCCTCTGGCTCTCTGGATTGCCCTTTGGTCACTGCTACCCTCACTGTGCGTTTTCAGGACGTTCCATCCAACTTTGCTAGCTCTGGTGCGAGGAAGCGTCTCAGGAAGTCAACCATTTCCCCTTCTCCCCCTCAACATTCCCGGAAATCTGAGGCGTTTCCTGTCAAAAAAGGCACGCATTCCTCCCGCAGTGAAGGCAGCGACAACCCGATGCGTTCAACAGATGATAAGAAAGAAGGCAACGACAACCCAGTGCATTCCGCCACTACACCTGAGCCCATGGTGCAGTCGTCGAAGAAAGATGAGGACACATCAGACGATTACAGATGACTCATCATAGAAGAGCCTCTACCCCATGAAAAGCAGCATGCCACGCTGTCTCAGAATCCATATCGAGAGGTAACCTCCCTCAATGAAGATTTACCTTTCTTCTTTCATAATTTCCTGAACAATTCAATAATCTTTTGGATATTTTTTGTAATGTTAGTTTCCCTACCCAGGGCAGTAAACTTTGGATTGGTTCCCCTTCTTTTTGTTCTTTTGAACTCTACTCCTGCCAAAATTAGCTAGCATAATAACTCCGACGGGAAAGCTTTGCAATGTATTTTATGTGTCATATAATAGAATAGTCTTATTTAGAAAAAAAAAAAAAAACTATAAATTAATATAATTCCCTAATAACAAAATAATAATATCTTATTATTGACCAATAAAAATGATGGCCGTATTAACTAACTAAAAATTAAAAAAATAATAATAATTTTTTTATTATCATATTAATATAATAAAAGTTCAATTACGATTATTAAAAATAATTAAATATATTATAAAAGTAATTAAATATATAAGAAAACCAAAGTAATAGTTATTTTATAAATCAATTATATAAAAACATGTAATTAAAAATAAAAACACATGAATGTGAAAATTCAAATTAAGATAAAGAGTAATTATGATTAGTGAATTAAAAAATTACGGAAATTGATGTGCAAATGGTAAATGTAAATCCTTTGTCAAAGTAAACCGAAATTAAAAAATAAAGAAAGATTGATTGAGGACTTTTTAAAACGCCGTGATACTCATCGATTGTCCTTTTATTCACGTTATATATTTTTAAACTATACTTTTTATGTGATATCTTTACAAATGGATTTTTATTTATATTTAAAAAAATAGTTTAAAAAATGTAGTTTTTAAATTCTTAATAAAAAAAAGTTAAATTAGTTTATTGGGTGTAATGTAATTTGTGATAGAGTATTTTGTTAAAGTATTTATATTATTAGTTAGAAATTTTATTCGGTGAAATAAATTAATCATGAATATTATTTGAGTGAGTTTAATGGTTAATATTAATATTATGTGTTTTTTCATAATAGATTATATGTTCAAATCTAGAGAGGCAGAGGATGTACATTATTATAGGTTTTAGTAGTCAAATCATTATGTAGAGATGGGTTTCTTGTCTTATAGATAAAGGGGTCTTATATACCAATTTCATATCTTGCATGGCCTTGATATTAAAATGAGGGTCTACACCCATAAATAATACATCTCAATAAACTTTAATAGTTGGGGAGGTGGGTCACTTGTCCCATAAACAAAAGACCTCATATACCAATTTGGCTTTTGGCTTGTCTGTGAACGACCTTTAAAATTAAAATATAAATTATTGTTATAGATTGGAAATATTATTCTTAAATAATTTTGATTATATATTAATTTGGTGTTTCTCTTGGCTGTAAACCAGTTTTAAAATTAAATTATTTATTATTATTATTACAAGTTGGTGTTGGTGTGGGATGAACTAAATACAAATTTTAAGTGATTTGGATTAACATTTCTCAAACTATAAATTAAATAATATATATAGATAGATATATCGAAATTTTTTGAGAGATTAATACTTAAAAGTTTATAATTTAAGTGGACATTTTATTAGTTAAAAAATTATAATTTAGATATTCAGAACTATTTTTTTATATATAAATTTAAATTTAATTAGTATAAATAACATGTTGATATGTTACTTTGAAAAAAAAATGTTGGTGTGTTATGACAACTCGAAAAATAACCATAAACACCTCAACTTTTACTAATTTATTAATTATTAATATATTTGATTTACAAATTATTTAATATCTCTTAAAATTCAGCCAGAATTAATAAAATTAATCACGAAGCAAGGGTAAGTCGGTAAGGGGCAATGCATATTTCCAATAACGTTGACAAAGTTTAAATTAGTTGTGAAAAGACAAAGACTATCGTGTTAAGTATCATTGTCAAAGAATAATGAGTAAATGATTATTTTTGAGATTATAGCAGCAGCCTATAATGAGTAAATGATTATTTTTGAGATTATAGCAGCAGCCCCAAAAAAATTAAAAAAATCTAAAAGCAGATTAGAGCAAGGTTGGATTGGTGGTGAATTAATATTTGATAGTACGGAGAAGGGAGGTGGAGAAATATATTTTTTTAAGGGATGTGGAGAAATAATTTTTTTTAAATTTTTTTTACTGTTTTATTTAATTATTTAATTTATAGTGCGCCTTTTCATCTTTGTAATCTGGGAAGGTGTTAGGAGATTGTAAGGTAGGGACAATGAGAGAGGACATTGTGTGTTAATTGGATGGAGATGAGGTGTGAATTGGATAATGGGTTTGTTAGGTTTTTGAATTTTATTATTGGATAGGATTATATATGTAGATAGAGTATGTATATTTTTATAGATTTAATAATTAAATTATTGTATGAAGAAGGGTTTCTTGTTTTATAAACAATCGAGTTTCATTTATCAATTTGGTGTCTAGCTTGATTTTAACATTAATATTAGATTATTATTATTATTATGTTATTTTCATCTTAAATTTATTTATTTATTACATTCATAATAATGAAAAATGATCGGAAATAACTGAAATAATTTTCTCTCCACTAAAATCCTAAAAATCACGACAAAATTCAAGGGCTAGTAGAAAAATGGATAGAAAATGCAATCCTAGATCATTTCAATGTTGGGTTTCAAGGGTAGAGTCTCAATCCTTAGAATATCCAATCACTTATTTAAAAATGATGTCATATGATGTGTCTTCTCATACTTTCAATCATTTTCAATCACTGAAGGTGATTGGGAGAGGTCGTTTAATGAAGCTACTATGGTGGTAGGCATGAAAGGCATTGGAAGGATCTAGGAGTGGAACTTGAGAGGTCCATGGGAAGAAAGTGATACCCAAATTATTGATTCAAAAGTAGTGAACCTATGCAATGTGGTGATGATTCAACTCTATTTTGGGTTAAAAAAATTTCCTCTTATGGTGTAAGTTCACAGATTTGGATAGAGGCTATTCTATTTACAATAAGTGGGAGGGAGTCTTCTTAAAATATCCCCTAATTTGGTTGACCCACTTCATGAATTATGAGGGGATAAGTCCTTGAAAAAGGATAGAAAGGAGGGTCATTCTATGATTGAAAAGATTAGGGATTTAAAAAAAGAGAGTAAAGGTGATCAAGCTTTGACGAGAAAAGATGAGGGTTGAATTGGAATCAAAGTTTATTATTGGTTCCCTGTTTTGTAAGATTTCAGGTTTGTGCATGTGGTCCATGTCAATGCAACATGAAATCATTGCATGGGAACCAACTAGCCTATAGAAAGTTATAACTCATTAGAACCTAAATAGACAAATTTATGAGTCTATATATCAAGATAAAATAAGGAGTTATAAGGTTGGTTATTGTTACGTGCGTGTATGGATGGAGGAAGATGAATTAAGGGATTGGAGCTCTTGGAAGATGTTATTGGTGATAAAGGAGTATGTATGAATTATTCCTATGGACTATAATGGGAATGATTGTGATGTAGTTCCTCTTCTTAAATTTATGGTTGAATCATGTTTATGAATTATTGATATTGTGTATGATTTATATGGTATTATGTTTTTTTCTATAATAAGGCATATGCCTCCATGATCCCATTAGTATTTATAACACCCCCACAATGATCATTATGTTGTATTTGTACATATTTTTGTTAGGCTAGTAAGCCAAGTTATGTTGCTCTTGTGTGCCCATGTGCGTAACTTTTTTTGGGGCATGCACGCCTATGTTTATATGTTTTGGGCCTAGAGTGCTTGTGAGATTAAGGACATCGAGCCCAACAATATAATATGTAAATCATATCCATATTAATAAAATACATCATTGTTCTAAACTTTGTTAAAGATGACATATTGGGGGATAGGAATCCACAAGATGAGAGATTGGGGGTGTTAGGGTCCTATAATAATAGGGTTCATAATTTTTGAATTGACTTCGATGGTCTTGTAAATTTGTACATATCTTGCTTTCTGCAAGTTGTTTTCCCATATTTTGAAAATGAAAAATAATAAAAAATGAAAAGAGGGTAAAAGTCCTAAAAGAAATATCAAAGGACTTAGAAAATATAGAACCCAAAAGAAAAAAGAGAAAAATAAGACATGAAAGTGAGCAAGTCAAAATGCCACTACTATTTACTTTTACTACAAGAATAATAATTATGTGCATATTGTTAATAAATGCCATAATCCATGATCAGTTAAACAATTTAATCTTAAAATTTTCATGCTTTGAATTTCATGTTTTAGATAGAGAATAAAGATATGTCAAACAATATGAACTTGACAAATTAGTAGATAGTTAGAGAATAAATGAGGAGCTCAACAGTTTAATCTGAGCCCTTGGATGAAATAAGGTTAGATTTAGATAGTTTTTATGTTTTTAAAGAAAATTTGATTTAGGGTTGCAAGCTTAATTGCACCCATGAAAATGAAGTAAAAAATGTTAGAAATAATGATGGGTAGGTAGAAATAAGTTGTGCAAGACATCTATTAAAGCATCATCGGGAAAAAAATATTAATTTTCCCTCCCCAACAATGATTCAGTATTCTAAAATTTCAGTTAAAGAGGCTCAAAGCATTTCTCTGACTTCTGTTGGGACCGGACCCAAGGCTTGATAACTGATTGGTTAAAAATATTGGATTTCCTACATAAAACCCATTTCATCAGCATATTTACCCTTTTTCCAAAATCATGATCCCTTTTCCTAAGTAAAAACACATTTTTGATTAGTAAAAATAAAAACCCTACATAATTAATTTCATCTTCACTAAAAAATACTCAAAACCTACAAAAATACATTTATCCTAAGTTTAAGTGTGAAAAAAAATAATGGGACAAACTATGCTTATTTGTCTATCTTTACAATTTACTTAGTTTTAAATTTTGTATTTTTAATCCATTTCATACATTACACCTTCATTTCATATTAATTTCTAACTTATATTAGTAAATTATTAAAATATACCCTTCTCGTATATTATTAAATCCTTTATATATAAATAACCCCAAAAACTCACTATTTTAAAGTTTAAACCTATGTTATATATCCCATGTGACAAAAATAAAACATGCCCTTAATTCCCATAGGTTTAAACATATCAAAATACAAAAATAAATCCCCGCCCATGTGGTCTTTAAACACTTGTCAAAAGGTTTAATTACCATATATTAATACCTGCGCCCGTGGTAGAAACATTTGTTAAATGTTTTAATTAAAACACATATGACTTTAACCCTCCGCCTATCATATAACATAAAATTTTAAACATTATAAATTTATATTTATAAAGTTTAAAAACCCATCCCGTTGCATATACCAAACCCCAGACCCCACTCGAAATCTCGAGCAACTTCCAAATCAAATTGTGACCTTTCACAATCGAGCTCCTAAATCTAACGAACGAAATCCTATATTGCAATTTAAGTTGCGCGACCTTAACTATTTCATTTCTATGTGAAATAGGTTGTTTTTAGCCTTTCCTCCCTCCTCCACGTGGCCCAGTTTCATTGGATCGCATCTGATTCAATTGAAACTTCTTACCAACTTAACCTCGCACGATAACCACTCGCGGTTTCTATCCTTTGAAGCCCAAAAAACCGCTTATTGCCCGACATGACCGCCATTTATTGCAGGCCATATTAAACCTAAATTGCCTAATAAACCCTGAAAAACACCATTATTCCTTTCTTTTGCGCTATATTACTGTATTTCTTCTCTAGACCAGAGAATGAAGCTTGTATACTGTTTTTATGCCCAGAACCAGTGAAAATATTGTATTCACCGTTGAAGATTGCTAAAAGTTTAATAAAGCTTACAGAGACCAGAAAAGATACCAGGAAATTATCAAACGCCTTAGAGCCGTTTTCAAATACCCATACCAACATAAAATAAGTATTTTTTAAAGAAATCGAGCTTGTTATCAATTTGAAAGAACATTGATAAAGAAATAAATATAGTAAGAGCCTAAATTTATTAAAGAAAGCCTATTAAAAAGAACCAAAAAGAGGCAAAACCCTGGAATTGTTTTTGAGAAAACCCTGTTTTGATACTACATGCAGTTTTAAAAGGAAAATTTTGAGTTTATTCTAGTTTTACAGATTGTTTAAAACACCAATAAAAGCATAGAAATCCTCTGAAGGTAACCTAACCCTCTGTGCCTTAATTGAAACAATTGTTAGTCCAATATCCATTGAAAAAGCCCAAGAAACCCCTGTTTCTTATTTTCTAACCAGTGAGAGTCTGTAACACAATTGAAAATAAAAAATTAAAATATAAATTCAAGGGAAGAACCATATTCTACTTATTTTCATCCAAGAACCTCTGTCAGAGTTAAAAATAATTCTGTAAACCATTTAATCTTACATAAGTAACCAGAAATCCTAAAAGCAGAGTTTTTGTAGTCCTAAAATCCTAAAAATGCCTAAATCTACTCCAGCTACGTCCTCCAAGACTGCCATTATTGTGAATCCTCTACAACCTCCTGTTGTAGACATTGAACACACCCCATTAGCAGATGTTGACAACAAAATAGCAGACCCAATTGTAGAATTAAATTTGTTAGAACTTCACAATTGGAGCTTTGAAAAATCTTTAGATCATGTGGAAGAAGTTCAAATTTGGGAATCAAACTTGCCTAAATATGTTGTTCCAGTCACTCATCCATGCCTAGAGGTCATTAGGTTATGCCAGCATTATTATGTACCTGAGCAAAGAGCAATAGTGAATGTAAACAAAGAAGTACTTTTTACAATTACTGTTGAGTCCATTAACCAAATGTTACAGCTCAAACCTAATCCTCAAGAAGTTCCTTTGTCCATAGAAGCACTTACCAAGTTGTACATTGGCCTTGATTTTCCCAAAATATTTCAAATCTTCCAAGTATTCATGCCCTTACATGTGGAAATTCCTCAAATCAACCCTCCATATTCCACTTAAAAGTTCCCAGAAGGTTCAAGGCATGTTATTTCCATGTTGTCATTCATCCTAGGGTATTTTACTAATGAACATACAGATGAATACATTTTAGGTTTCATATCTACTTTTACACCAGGACAGCCTCCATCTGTTATCTTCAATTATGTTGAGTCATTGCTGACAATATCCATGACCAATTGGTTAAATTTCCAACTGAAGGAGTGTTTAGATACACATCTTTCCTCTTCCACATGTTCTTATATTTTCAAGCAGAAAATTTTCCAATAACCCCCCAGAAGCTTGACATAGAAGGAAATCCTCTTTCAGTCATTTTCTGGACATCTTTGATCAGGTAAGAGTCTAGAGAGTTTACTTATACAGAATTCTCAGAGTTCTTCATCCATCCATTGATAAACATGTTAAAAAATAATGAACAGCCAAGGATCAATGATGAAATGAAGAATGTTTTGCAGCTACCAGAGAAGACCAAGACTGGAGATTGGTATTTGTATGAAAAACACACAGAAATTATATTTTTTGGATCTAATCCGCTACCCTACAAACTACCCAAATATGTACCAATGAGGGTTTTTCCCTTAGAATAAATCAGGCAAATATTAAATTCTAATTCAATCAACTTCCTAGCAGCAAAGAAGAAAACACAATTTAAGTTGAAGAATTAAGTGGGACTCTTCATTTGTAATCATAGAGATACAGAGACAGAAGCAGCCAAATAGTTACTAGAGTACAAATTTGAAGAGATTTTATTCTAGAACTATGATCCGCATGGAATATTAAGTAAAATGAGGGTTAAGTGCAAGCTAACACCCTACATTCATGAGAAAAAACCAAAGATTGAGAAATATTTCAATCAAACTGAGTGGACAGAAAACAATTTAGTAGATTCAGTAAAGCAAAGTGATACTAGTCACAATTTACAAACTACTAATCAAGGAGAAAAAGCCACCAAGAGAGTCAGAGAAGAAGGTACTTATGTTGCTGAAACCACTACTGAGACTAGGTTCAAGTTAAGATATAATAAAAGGCCTAAGTTAAACTCAGTTGATAAAGAGAAAGTGACCATTGAGGTAGAAGACACAAATGTCCCAGTAACAAATACATAAGTTTCCATAATCATCACAAATGAGCCAGTTACAGAGAATCTGAATGAAGAACAGATTGATAATTCAAATGCTCAGATGATAAAAAAACAACAGAACATGGAAGCGTCATCTTCACAAACAACAGAGGAAAAGGATCTTGATATCAGGGAAAAGTATAAATAGATTAGGTTAAAACATGAAGAGATTAAAAATGATATTTACTCTCAAAATTTGAAGCAAACACTAAGTATTCAAAACAGACTTTTATCAGCCTTTGATTACTCAAATAAAAAGTTGATCATGTCAGTGTTACAGCCTACAGTGAAAACTCCAAAGGCAGTTGCAGACTACAAGAAGATTGATCTAGAAGTGCCAACAGAAAATATTCATGCACTAGATCAAATAGAATTTCATAGACAGAGTTCAGAGACGTTGTATTCTACTGTTACAACCAAAGCTATGAGTTTTCAAAACATTCCGAACACAATCATAAACATGAAAGATCAAATGAAATTTGAAAAATCCTCATTATATGCTAAAGATCTCAGGATTAAATCTTTAGAAGAGTTGGTAATTCAAGTGGGATATGACCCTGCAAATGTCAAAGTAGCAGAACACTTAGTTAAGAAAAAGAATGAGGACATTGCAGCATTGAGGAAACAACTCAAACTTCCATCAACTGAACATCCTCAGGCCAAAGAAATTATAGAAGAACAGACTCAGAAGGATGAATTGATGAACCTAATATTTCAGCTAATAGGACATATCAAATAAATGGAGATTCAAATGGGCAAGCTTGTCCATGAAAGAGAAAAAATAAAAGCACAAGAAACACCTACAATAATTCCCCTGGTTACTACAACTGTGCCTTCAACTCTAGCAGAAGAGTTGGCACCCAAAGTACCATTGGCTACTGCAGTGCCAGTGACATCATCTACGACTTCAGTCACAGAGTCATCTACTACAACAGCTCAACCTTTAGATGAGGCCAGTAAACTAGTAAAAGCCATGGAAGAAATGTCACTTCAAACAAGTGAGATTAACAGATTGAAAAAGGTGATTGAAAATATTGAAGATACAAAGAAGTTAGCCCAAATCAATGCCAAAAATCATGAGCAAAGGGCTAATAGGTTAAATGAAGAAGTGAAGAAACTAGAAAGGATTTGACCTTAAAGGAGCCAATGTCATATGTGAAAAACCAATTATGGAACAAGATCATTGAAGCCATCAATGATGTGTGGCCTTCAATTTAGGTAATCTTTGAACAGAGAGATTACTAAAGGTAGCACAAGCAGAAATCCAAAGGACTAAAGAAGAGCTAGGTAACAAACCTGAGCAAGCCTTAGAATTGATAAAGTTTCTCAATAGTAAAAACAAGAAGGAATTAGAAGAAATTGAGATCACTGATAACACTGAAACAATCCTTGAAATAAGGGAAGAACCTGATGAAACAAATTGAAGAGAATTGTGAGAATATGAACATAGCCATAACCAGGTTTATGGTTAAATTTGAAAATTTGAGGCAAAGAAGTTTTCCTAATATTTTGGTCATAAATGATAAACTTATGCCTTAGGAAGATTACAACAAAAAGATCATAGAATATGGAAAATAACAAGTGAACAAGACATATGGACAAGGAATCCCCATTGGAAAGGTTTTGCATATATTTTTTGAAGATTTATTTGATCTACAACATGAGATAAGACATTTATTTGCCATAAAACCAACTTTTGTTAGATATACTGAGGCAGATGAAAACTTCAGGAAGATGAAGAAGATACAAATTCCAAATAATGAAGCTTGGCAATCACTTACTGATTTACTGTGAAAGTTAAAAGGCATATAAAAGGAAGAATTTTTTTTTCTAATTTTTCCGTCAAAACATAATTTATTTACAACAGTAAAACAATTTTACATAGGTTAAAGAGTATCCAAGTTAAAGAGTATCAGAGATTAAAAGGAATCAAAGTGAAAGAATATAATATAAAGAAGATCATATTTCAAAACCAACTTGAAATATCTGAGCCAACAAAGAGGACACCAAGGTAGCTAACTGCAACTAATCCACAATTAGTTTCTATTTTATTTGGATAGATAGGACAACTTGCTGATTTGTTAAGCAAATGTCACTATTTTGTTGTAAAGATATTTCTATTTTCCTTAGATAATTCCTAGAAGCATTCTAGGATATTTTGTAAACATTTTTGTATAAATACTTCACTCTTTGAAGTATTGTTGTGGAATAAATTGCTGAAGATTTCTATAGTCATTTTTTTTTCACTTGAAGGCTTGTGTGTTGCAAATTTGAGTAGCAGACTGTATCAAATCAATTAGCATCATATTTCAGGATTCATGTGATGAGCCATTGAAGTGAATTACTTTATACTTGTCATTGTTTATCTTTCTTTGTTACATGCATCTATATATGTGTTCCAAATTTGAATGATAATTCAGGAGTAATATTTTAGGATTTGTTAAAAGCACCCTGTCTTTACTGTTTATCATTTCTATGTTTTCTACTAATTTCCAGAGTAGGGAACCCTTAATTGCTCCCTCTTTCGTTTTACCTTTGCCTACTACTTCCTTTTTCCAGATCAAAGAACCCTTCATTGTTCTTTATCCAGATCAAACCACTTCACAAAACAACCTTCCAAGATCTTCAAAGACTTATCTATCTTGCCCTGAAAACATTTGACTTTTTGAACTTGATCCTAGTTTTGTCTGCTTGAATTTTTGACTCCTTATCCCAATGGACAAACAGATTTCCCACTATCCATCTCATTAAGTGATTTTTCCCACCAAACCAAACAAACCAAAACCAATTTTCACAATCATAACTAGCCTAATATCTTATAATCAAAACAAAGTTAAATTTTATAGAGAGAGCCCTCTCTGAACCCTAGGAAGGCTAGATCCTAGAGTTTAAAAGTTGGTCTGTGGTTACCTCTAGAGTTCTTACAACTATAAATCAAAACCTCACAACTTAGAGAATTACTAGAGTGATAACAGGGGGATAGGAATCCACAAGAGGGAAAGGTGAGTTAATGGGGTTTTACATGATTCCTAAACCATAAAAATAATATAATATTCATAAATTCACTTTATGAATATAACCCAAATTCATGAATTATGGTCTAAGCCTAAGTCACCACTATATGTTATAACATAATTCTAAAAGGTGAAAGGGAAAAAGTAGTTTACATGAGTTCCCAAGTGCTAGGGGTGATTTCCTCATGTAACACTTCACAAAATACCACATACATACATAAGTTGTGTTTCCCATCATTATTGACCATCATCCTAACTAGTACCTTGTTGGATTAGCCCTAATTCATTTATGTTTTATCCTTGATTCATTTTTTGTCCATTTCCAATGTGTTGTTGTCTTATGCTGCAAAATTAAGGGTAAGTGAGCTTGAATAGCTACTAAGCCTATAACTTGATGAACCTGTGTTAAATTACTTAGTGGAATTCTATGGCTGATTCTCCTTGCTCATCTAAGGTAATGAGCTTGAAGGGGGCATTGGTTTAGTACAACTGCCAATTGTGATGTCGTAGGAGTGCTTAGAAGACTCCTAAGGGAAGGTGGAACTCCTAGAGTGTTGGAAGCCCAAGGAGACTACTGGTGCATTTTGATGGACTACAAAGATAGAAAATGGAAGATTACCTTGGGTTGTGTAAGCTACGCGATGCAAGACTATAATTAGGGAGGGAATAGTAGTTGGTACCCAACTTAGAAAATTCCTGGAGTTGTTATTATGAATGTAGTTGTGATCTAGGTGGATATTGGTGGCCACCCACCTATTCCACATGGCCCCCTCCATTGTTTCTTTCAATTTTCTTAATTGTAACACAATTTAGTATTTTTGGCATTTTTTTGGGTCCTGAACTTCTAAAGTTGTTTTGAGGCCCTAAAAGATTTTTTTTTTGCAAAATGGAAAAAATTGTAACATGCGATAGGGTTTTGAAGTCAAAAGTTGTATTCCTCGGATAAATATTTCTAACGAGGTATCGCATGTGTCAAATGGATATCGTATGCCAAAGTTATGACCCTGGGATGTTGGTGTACCAATTTACCCCAGCGGGACCATAGACTTTTGACACTTCATCTCCTAGGGTTAGGTTGTTGGATGTTTATGGTTTTCCATTATTTCTCAATAATAAATAGGCCTTCAAGCCTCATTGTGACAAAGTTCAGAAGTCATGTAACCACCACATCACTTCTAAGAGATAAGCTACCATCGTCTGAGCTAGTTTATTTCCATTTGCATGTAAACAATTTTCAGTACTTTTTTTATTAATGAATTGAAGTTATGTTTTCACTGTATCTCAGTGTTTCTGTTCATATCTATATTTCCTTTCGTTCCTTCATAAATATAGATCAGTGATATCAAAGCAGTATGCTCTTTCTCTATTTTTCTATGCATGTCCCCAATGAGGTCAGGGTATAAGGAGTTAGGGCTAAAAATAGTTGAACCTTTTCAAGGATGGCTTTGCCGACCCTGATGGCCTCCCATGGTGGAAGAAAATAAAGATGAGGGAGAAAGAGATCCTTTCAAAATATTTCTCAAAGAAGCCCTCAAGCGACAAAGGAACAGAATGGTGGACAACTTTTCCCAAATCCTTCGGTGGATGCCCACCAATGACACATCTTCATCCAACAGTCACTTCGGAGGCACCACCCCCTTCAAGGTACAAGTAAAATTTGATATCTATATATTCAAAGGTAAAATCGATGTAGATGTTGTAGATAAATGGTTGAATTTGTTGGAAGGATACTTTTCGATCCATAGTTTCTCTGATAGGGAGAAGAGTACTTTTGAACTACTTAAGGATTCTCCCCATGTCAAGGACTGGTGGGAAACTTACTGTGAGAAAAGGGTCAAGGAACCCTCTCTATTTAATACCTCCCCCTCTTGGAACTCTTTCCGAGACAATTTCAAGGAACAATATTACGCTGTGGGGAGATATGAGGAAAAGTACATATAGTGGACCACACTACGATAGCAAAGGGACCAAGATGTGCATGAGCTCACAAATAGTTTTCGTACTCTACAAACAAAGTTTGGTATCAAAGACTCTGAGTGACATCTAGTACTCAAGTATTGTGGTTGTATACACAAATACATTAAGGAAGAAATTGATTTCCTTGACATCTCGTCACTTAGTGCAACATACCAATATGCTGCCAAGATTGAGAAAAAATTTAAACAAAATAAGCACGAATTTGGATCAACAAAACAAAACCAAGGGAAGAGTGCCCCCAAACCACATAATAAAGGACAAATCTAAGTCGGGGTGACGTAGGAAAACATTTCGAAGCCGCAAGAAAAGAAAAATAAGGACACAAGAAAGTGGTGTGAGTTCCATAAGAGCCCCACTCACAAAACAAGTGTCGAGCCAAGCAATCATCGATGGACGAAATGAAGTCTTCAGAGTCAAATGCATGTTTTGAATTTGAGTCATAACCTGACAGGGGGAATGATAAAGGGAATTATATTATTTATGTGAAGCCCAATGCCATGGTTTCCACCACCAAGATCCAAAATATTGAGCCCAAAGATCCACACGGAGGGGGAGCTTCTCTTCCACTCATAGTTGTGGGTGCAGGTTTCTCCATAGTAGTTCATTGTCGAAAAATGGATCCAAAAGAACCTCATTTCAGTAGAGTTTATGAATCAGTTGGGCCTATTGACCACACCACACCCACAACTATACACCATTGAGTTCAGGGATGTTGGTTGCCACAATGGAGTTTTGAAGATTCAGAATATAATTATCAATAGATCTATTGGCTTGTTCAACTTCTAGATACTTGATGAAATCAGTATTGATGACGGTAGAACCAGTAGCACTTTCGGACTTGGTTTCAAACAATGATAACTCGAAATGATCGTCAAACTCAATATCTTCAATGTATTAAAAAACAATGGGGTATGAGTGAGATTTGACCAAAGGAATGAAGGGAGATTCTCGACGGAAAATTCTTGGGATTAAGTTGGGGTTTTCATATACTGGAGGTGGATTTGGATCAGGATTTGATCTAGTATGCCTTTTTGAAGCTAGTGTATTGATATATTCAGAAATCCAAAGGACACAACCGATTATTTTCAGCCTATCGACTTCTAGACTCAATCATCCAAAAGTCTAGAACGAACAAGTGTACTGGGGTAATTTGAAAATCAAGTGCTGCATTCACAAGCTAAACTGGAGATCGACTGAAGAAACGTTTATCTACTTCCGCTTATGCATAGCAAAAGCGTTTCGAAAGCTACCTGGCGTGACTTCAGACTCCGTCTATAACTCATGAAATGAACACACCAACAAGCAAACCATTGAGATTTTTCCCCAGAATTTTGGAGGTGAGGTTTGTAAATGGTTCAGAGCTTTACAGCCCGGAAGTATCAATACATTACAAGAGCTTCAGACACAATTCCTAGATCGGTGGGAGATGAAGAAAGATCCGCTGCAAATTACTTCTGAGTATACTAGCATCAAGCGTAATCCCGGTGAGTCCGTTCAAGATTATATTATCAGATTCAATACAGTTTATAATGGAATTCCAGATGACTTAAGACCATCTAGAAAGTCAGCTCTCCTTAAATTCTCGGATGGTTTCGATCCGGAGATGGCTTATTCATTACGAGACAGAGATCCGCCTACCTTGGAAGATATGCAGAAGATTGCTGTTAGTGTTGAGGCGAATCTAAATGATAAGAGAGCCCGGTTGAAAGCAGAAAAGAGAGTGACCATAAAGGAAGAAGCTTCCACATCTACATCAAAACAACACTTGCTTCGCGAAATGGATTTTTTTTTCAAAAGAATGACACTTGATAAGCCCGAACCGCAGATCCGAAATCCTAACTACCGTGGCCAGCAACAGCCACAGTTCAGAATTAAGCAGCGTGAATAGAGAGTACAAGAGCCGACAACCCAGCAGCAAGTTAAAACACCTCTTCTGCAGATTTTTGTGAGTCAAGATTCAGACGATGACGATGATGTAGTAGGGGAGCAGAACCACTTCTTTACTCCCGATGATCTGCCCATTTACATCATTGAAGACGAAGAGTATGCAGAAAGTTCAGCTGCACATAAAGATGACGATTTTATTTTAGAAAATGATGTAGCTCTGGAGGAAGAATCAGATGAATACCAAAGAGGGTATATGAATGCTTTGTCCGCTCAGCAGAAGCAATATTCATTGAGAAACAGAGATGTGCCCATAAACCCAATTCAGAAGAGAAAAGAGGCTTCAGCACCAAAGATGGATTCACCTATACCACCGAAGAAAGGAAAAGAGACAATTGATCCCGCAGCTAACAAATCATCATCAACAGAAAAGTCAAATCAGCCAAGCATAATGAAGGATAAGGCTGAAAGGAAAGAAGTTCCAGTCAAAGAGGTTGAAAAGGTTTCAGCTTTTAGTTTGGAGAATGCAATTTCTAAATTGAAGGTATCTATTCCTTTGACAGAAATTATGAAGAACAACAATTATCGAGGTCAAGTCTCTAAAATTCTGAATTTTGATCCAATGTTTGACACGGTGAATACTGAAGATGATCAGCCTGAATTGATATTTGGGCCTGCTTTATATGGTGAGTCCCCTGACAGTGATGTTCCTCCCTTCTATATCAGTTTGAGATTGCATGAATTTGTGTTGCATAATGCCATGTTCAATTCCGGTGCTTCGCACAATCTTATGCCAAAAGCAATAATGGAAAAGTTGGGTTTAGACATTACAAGGAAATACCATGATTTGTATTCATTTGATTCCAGCCGAGTGAGATGTATCGGACTCATCAAAGATTTGGTTGTAAGTTTAGATCAGATTCCTGCGAAGAATGTCTTGATGGACGTGGTTGTGGCAGACATTCCTCCCCGATTTGGGATGCTCCTTTCTAGATCTTGGGGAGAAAAGTTGAAAGGTACACTACAGTTAGATTTCTCCTATGCAAAAATTCCTGTCTTTGGCCAAATGAGAAAGTTATATCGAGAACAGAAGATGAAATACATGATAACAAGCAAGGAGAAACCAATCAATCATCCTGTAAATTATGTACATACCGACTTAGAGTCTTTTGTTTTGTTTGCTGATAGTTTTAATGATATAGATAGTCAGTTAGTTCAAGCAGAAGATATACCAGAGATTACCGAGAATTTCAGAGAAGTTCTGCAAAAAGAAAGACGAGAAAAGAAAGCTACTGTTGAGAAATCAGCTAAAGACGATGGGCAGCATGTTGAACTCTTAGTTAAACTGAGAGGGGGGGGGGGGGTGAATCAGTTTAACACATTCATGGACTTTTAAAACTTTTTCCTTTAAAAATTATTTTACTTTATTAACACCTTCATTTCATGATCAACATAATGTGTGAGCAATATTTATTTATGAGCAGCAATTAATAAGAAGATTAGATAATGCAATTGTTAAATGGACAGGTAGCAACAAGGATAAAGGTATTAGACATATCATATCAACACATAGACATCTACACATAGACACTAGATATGTGGAAACCCAAAGGGAGAAAAAACCACATCTTATTATTGTTGTGATGCAAAGGCAAGTCTAACCCTCTCACCACTGATTTTCCAGCACCAACCTGCCAGGAGGCTCCCAACCTCAACTTCGTGCTACAACTGCAAGGAAGCCTCCAGAACTTCATCCACCATTTTCTCACCAACCCAGAGAGGTTCTACCTACCACGACAACCCACATCTACTGCTACACTGATAGAAGTCTAACTTCACTTTTCTAAAAGAAAACACTGTCGATTTACCTTTGACGCTCTGTCACAGACTTTCTCTCTCTGTTCATCAAATCTTATATCAGACCTGCATCATCTTTGCTCAGCCCCTTCTTCTTCTTTACTCAGCTCCTCCTTATTCACATTCTTCTTGCAGCTTGCTTATTCTCTTCAACTCTATTTAATTCTGCTGCATACTCTCTTCTTCTCTCACTCCTTTTTCTTCAACCCCTCTCCCCTTGGATATTACCATGTATTATACAAAAAATAGCTTCATGGCTGTTTGTATTCCACTGGGAATTCAAAATGGACAATCATGTCTCTTTGCCTTTTGCCTTCTCATCTCTTTTCAGCTTCACTCAGAAAAATGTAATTGTAGGTGCTTATTTTAATATTACAGTGGGATTTTGTTTTCTTTCAGAGACTTGCCAATATATCACAACAATATAAATTAATTAAAAACATTTGGTATTCAAATTTAAATGAAACTCCATCTCACTCGTTTTGTCTCTGTTGTTACGCATTTGTCTTTTCTCTGTGTGTCTTTGTCTTTAAATCTCTGTTGTGGTGTAAACATTCATGCGTGCCATTGTTCCTTCTATCTATTGTTGTGGTGGAGGAACTCCAATCCCTTTTATGCTATTAGTGTCTTGTTGATGTGGAACATTCCGCAAGCGGAACAGACATATATCACAGTCGTATATTAATAGTCGCCCTCCACCTTAAGCTGAGGCATATACATACAACCCACAAACCACGCAACACATATTTAATACATTCGCCTTTTATATATATAATAGAGCCTTTTAATCTTAAATCAACTCTCGGCATCCTTATATAAGGTTTTAAAAAGAAACTGCCGCTTCTACTATAATCAATGAATAATCTTGATAATACTTAACAAATGCCCTTTCGGGCCCACCTGACACGCTTTTTGATGCATTGATTCTCCTCCGATTGCGATTGATCGCTCCTCCTCCGATTGCGATTGATCGCAATTGCAACTTCAAATACTCCGATGCGATTGAGTCACTGTCCACTGTTCTTTGCCGATGCGATTGACTAATATCGATGCGATTGGGATTCAAATTTTATTAATCAAAGTTTATAAGCCCATCGGGTCCGGGCTTCCAATCGCAATCGCAACTCTTATATTCTCTGATGCGATTGGGTTGTTCCGATGCGATCATGTCGGACTTCAAAAACTTGTTACTCATGGTTTATAAGCCCATCGGGTCCGAACTCTTAATCGCAATCGCAAGTCTTTTAATATGTGTTGCGATTGGCCACTGTTCATTGTATTTTGCCGATGTGATTGGGAAAGGACTTCAAACACGTTTGAATTATAATTCATACCTCCATCGGGTCCGGACTTCCAATCACAATCGCAACTCATATGTTCTCTGATGCGATTGACCAATGCCGATGCGATTAGACCTGGAACTCAAATATATATTAACCATGATTTATACGCCCATCGGGTCCGAGCTCTTAATCGCAATCGCAACTTTCTGTTGTGATGTTCCGCTCCCATTGCGATTTCCGATTGCGATTGAGGAGGGGTCCCGCCATTTAAATCTTCGTTTTGTGCGCTCTTTAATAAAGTGCTCCACTTATATATTTGAGCTTAGACCTTTGTTTATGTGATGCGCTCCACATATATGTTTATATATATTTTTTCTGCTGGAGTCAAGCGATTCCCGGAATAATGTTTGTGTTATATTATATGTATAACGCCGGTTGGAGTGTGCGATTCCGGAATTTTATGTGACTCTCTTTGCCCCTGCTACATACTTATTACTACTCTTTATACTCTGCACAACCAACTCACTCACATCTCTACCTTTGATAACGGTTCTTCAACACAATCCTTATGAGTGTTACATTTTGACTTTCTTCTTGCTGCCTCTATTGTTTTTACAACACTTCTCTTTGCCTTCCTGCGCGGCGTTGCCTCTTTTTTGCTTGGTCTTTGCCTCCTTTGCCATCAATGACAATATTTCCAACAGTCTCCCCCTTTGGCATTGATGGCAATCCACTTTCTTTGTTTGCTTTCTCTTTCTCTTATTTCTTGCTCTTCCTGTTTGACTGCTCTTCCTCCTGTTGTTTGTTCTTCCTCCCCCTTTGACATCAATGGCACGTCGGTTGGAGTGTGCGATTCCCAGAATATGGTTCTATATTATATGCATTGCATTGCCATTGGAGTTAAGTGATTCCCGGAATAAGGATTATG
Source organism: Pinus albicaulis (assembly GCA_034641835.2). NCBI lineage: Eukaryota > Viridiplantae > Streptophyta > Pinopsida > Pinales > Pinaceae > Pinus > Pinus albicaulis. The sequence goes on from CM076570.1 coordinate 1,179,265,760, forward strand.
TATTATATGTATAACGCCGGTTGGAGTGTGCGATTCCCAGAATTTTGTAACGTCTCTCTGCCTCTGTCACTGTTGCTTCTGTCGCTCTGCCTCTGTCTCTACCTTTCAATAACGGTTCTTCACTGTGCTTCTATGAGTGTTACATTTTGACTTTCTTCTTGCTGCCTCTATTGCTTTCGATGTGCCTCTTTTTCCTTCCTCTTCTTCAGCGCTGCCTCTTTTTCCTGAGTGCTGCATCCTTTTCCATCAATGACAATATTTCCAACATATCAATTAGTTAATAAGGGGAAATTTTATCAATGACATGAGGACAAATATTATTGAAGTAGCTTAGTTCTATGGTGTGCATGGAAATTGTTTTATACCTCAATGCATTTTGTTTTTCCATTTTTTCCATTAGGTTCCTTTCTTGAGAAACATATCAAACACTAAGATTTACTAATGACTTATAAATATTTAAATCTCCATAGTGGAATGATATTTGTTCATATTGGAATTGCAATCCACTAGTTCTACCTATTAGGATTAGTAAAGACACTTCAATAAATTTAATATATAAATTGAAATTACACAAGTGACACCATATAAAGAGAAAAAATTAAATTGAGGTTGGTTGTTATCATATTTGCATTGAAATTACACATTTATTTTTTGGTTAAGTCAGGCTAGTCTAGAGAAATAAATATACTTTCATTACGAAAAAGGGGCAAACCAAAAGTATTTTTTTTGCAAGTAAATTTCAAATACATTATCATGTTAGTTTAGTGGTTTTCATTTATTAATATGAGTATCCAATTGAGGAATGGAAATGGCATCCAGATGGGAGACCATGAAATTAAAAAATCTTGGACTTGGTGTAAGATCTCTTCCTTGTACCCTCATTTTCTTGGGAGTTTATCCTATGATATTATGAAACATGTATCCCAACATAGACTAAACTAAATTAACACCCAATTTTGCAATAGTGTAGATATTACATCTTGTACCAAATGGAAGTAGTCCATAGTCATGGGCATCCATATTGACATTTTCTTCAATCAATATCTTAGGCCTGAAGGTAAATGGGCTCTTTCATATAGTTAGGTCTTTAAAAATGACCTACATATTTACATGTATAATAGATCCTTTACATATATATTATGGCAACCAATTGTCAATATTTTATGTTTTTCTATGCAAAATCATTAAAGAAGTGGGTGAACATGTAAATGGAATTTTTTGTGATACATTACATGAACTATGAAAATGACCTTTTTTTTGATATATTACATGAACTATAGATGATGAAAATCAATGTCACTCATCACTTTATCTAGTTTGTCTTGTGATAGAGATATAAACTTACCATTCCATAGGTGAAAATATAAATTAAAACTTGGTAGAAAAACCATTAATGAAAATGATCCCAAATAATAAGCACACCTTCATTTGTCAAAAATATCTTCATCCCAACATGATCTCTCAATATTACATATATTTCCTTTATTGATGATTATGGATCTTATGACACCCTGAACTTTAATGATGAAAATAAGAAAGAAAAACATCCTCTAACCATATTTTCACTCTTACACATAAATCTAAATATTAAATATGCATTAACATTTTTCATAGTAGTAATGACTATAAAAAATGAAACATGAAAAAATCTTATTCATTGCAACTCTAACAACCTTTATATATTTTGCACGATCAAAATTTGCTTTGTTCCAAACTATTTTTCAAGTCGTTTACATGTATTTTCTTATAGTTGTTCAATAATTTGTGCAATACACTCAAGTTTCCCATATCCCTTTGGAAAAATGCTACTCGTTCAGTTGATCTGGCAAGAGCCCAAAAAATGGTTTCCAACTCACTCAATTGATCCGGCAGGAGCCCGAAAACTGGTTCCTAGTCCCTAAATTGATCCGACGGGAGCCCGTAACCAAAGGGGAAAACTGGAGAGTAGCGTGGAGATTTCCATAAGCCACAATAAATATTTTCTGGCGGAATCCCATAATCAAAGGGGGAAACTGGAGAGCATCATGGAGATTTCCATGGCGGGAGCCCATAACCAAAGGGGAAACTAAAGAGTAGTGTGGAGATTTCCATAAGCCACAATAACTGTTGTCCGACGAGGGTCCATAACCAAAGTGGGGAAACTAGAGAGAAAGGTGGAGATTGCCATAAGCCACAGTAAATTTTGTCTCGAGCAGCGTGGATATTTCTAGGAGCCACAGTAACTGTTGTCTCTTGTCATCATGACATAGCTAGTGTAACCGCAGGATTTTCTCTCAGCATCCATGATGTGCAGAGTCCAAAACGAAGTGCTCATGCAAAAAAAACCAAATCTCAGGTCTCGTTCTCTCCTCCTTTCTCTCGTTTCTCACTTTTCAAACACTTAAATATTTATAAATGTATGGATTAGTTGTAGGACTGAGATATCCAGTGCCTCCAAATCCCTTAAAAACCTAGTTAAGGAACCCTGACTAACCACAGGAATAAATTTCAAATCTATGGTTTGTAGGGTTTGTGAATAAATGTACTCTATTGGAGGATGTTGGAACTTCCATACCCAATTTGCAGGATTTAGGTATTAAGGCCTTGAATAGGTTTTGTAAAAGCTTAGCCCAATTTATAGCGGGAAAATCCTTAATTTTTCCTACTTTTTCTCCTTCTCAGACCTTGACTACACTCTATAGTCTTGTAGGCACTCTATAGTATTGTACGCAGCTCCTTAATAGATTTCCACATGGGATATATTAAAATTCCGCAATCATCTGAGATATCCAAGATCCTTGCGTATCTCACCAGTCAGGTTGTTTGCAAAGAGATCTATAACTGTGTCAGTCTATAGGACGACGTATTTATATGCCAATTCATGATCCTTCTCCACCAAATAAACTTCATAACTACAGTATTGTGAAGAGCCAAGTCTAGTGGGCCTAGACCTTGTGAAATATGGATTAGTCATTACTGATATGTTTGAAATATTTTGCGGATGAGACCTAACAGATGGTTCATTTCCAGGTCAATAATTTGGAGCTTTTGAAGGTAGCGAATCTGGATAGGTATTCCTCCTTCTAAATTATTTGATCTAAGAAGGAGGATGTGAAGCATGGATGGAGGAATGATTACTTATATTCCTATATTTTTTCTAATAATACAATTGTATTCTTCCTAACTATATAGATAGTAATCAGAAAATCATTTGTAACCTACAATCATTAACATGTTTCCCTACTATACCCAAATCCTGGCTTCTCAAAAAATTAACAGATCTGTATCATAATCTGTATCCAGATTTGAATCCTAGTAACTTAGTCCATCAACTTAGTAATTGGGAGATCAAAGAGGAAAAAAAGAGTATTAACGTGGAATTAAATCCAAACCATGACAGAGATAACCGCTTTAAGGGAGTGACAGCCCACAAGGCAGGACACGAAAACTGCCATTCATATTTTAGAGTGTTGGATTTTGAGGGCTTTTTGTATAAATCATGCATAATACTGGAATAAATATATATTTCAAAAGATGAGCAGAAAAGGAAAGCCCTTCTCCCTCCTACTACTATGTGCCTAGGATAATGTTGGAATCTTCTTAAACCCTGAACAGTTAGAGACTCTGAAAATACTAGGTAGCTTTCATGCCAATTATAATGGTCTTTGTATGCAACCTGGAAAAGCCAAATTATAATATGCCTTGTATGTCTATTACAAACTGATGATCTCATGGAATGGAACTTCATGTTTTCAGAAACAGGCATGAACAAAGTGGATGAAATGAAGAAAACTAATCTTCTTCTAGAAGTACCAAGCTCTTCTGCTTTAAATCCCATTTTAAGCCTCTATTGGGACAAAGGACCTATCTTTCAGCCCCTGCAATGGAAGAATGTTAATGACACTTGTAATACATCTATTGTATCAGTCTCTCTCAAATTGTTACATTTTTGCTAGGTTGGGTTATCTTCTCGTCTTTTTGTTTATATCATAGCGGCTTCTAGCCTTCTACTAAGTAAAAAGGGGGAATAGGTTGTGTGGGTCAATATAGCAAAAACACAGTATTGATCCAAATACAACAACTATAATGAAGATAGTCAAGATAAAACTTCTCTGCTTAATATTTGTTATGTCTGCAGTCAAAGCCATGATGCTAATATCATATTTATTTATTTTTTATTGAGAGATGGCCAAACAATTGAAATGTATATGATGCATACAAGTTATGGTCATGGTAGTATATCTGTAAGTAAAGTCTATTTTATCTAGATGCATGCCATCTATTATGGGGGCATGACATATTATATTCTGTAGTCCATTTGTTTTAATAAGAACTTAAAAGCACGCAGGATTGGAAAATTACAAGGGTATTAATATCAGCTAGGAGCTAATTTCTTTGAAGCCAAAAATCATCCCTATTCCTACTTTACAGCATATTCTCTATCTTTTCTCTGGGTGTTTTTAGTTATTAAAATTTAAATTTTCACTTTCGCTTTTGTTTTTAAAAAACTCCCCTAGCTGGTTTCAGTTTCTCTCTTATTTCCTTGGGTATCGCATTTTCCGTTTCAAAAGGCTATTGATTAAGGCCTCTGTTTACATTATATTTGGAAGTAATGAGGTGAGGCGCATTTAAGTACTGTGTCAGAAAGGACTGCCTAACTCATGCCATGTTTTGGATGTTATTATTTTTCTTGTAAATGGATGTAATATAAACGAACTTCCCATATTATTTTGTCTCCAAGACTCAGGATTGTGTACATATTTCAACCTGTGTTGTTGCAGATAACTTAGTGTAAGGGGCATAGTATTTGTAGTAAGGGAAATTTGAACTGAGCAACTTTCATTTCTAAAAGCCATGCAGAACCCCTAATCTAGGTGCTTTTCACTTATTTATTTTTGGTCCCTCAGTTCAAGAATAATTTTAATTATAATATGGTTTTAAGTAAAGAGTTTGATAAATTTATTTTCCTTGTGAAGAACCACCCCAGGGTTGTACTGTAATGAGCACGATGTTTCTTATTTTTAATAAATTTTTTGATTGGGCTTGGATCCTTTCTACTATCTATCGAATTTATTTGTATAGTGATACATATTTAATATTGTTGAGTTATTGGAACATCTTGAGTATCTTATCATTATTTTTTCATTGCGCATATCCCTATATGGAATTTCATTCAAGATTAATGCTTATTCCCCCTCCAATTCTTGTGATGAAGGAATATGAAATGCATTGATCTAATGCAATGAAAGTATAGTCCATAAAACTAAAATTGCATATAATTAAATTGTATGTTGGAAATAGCACACATAATCATCCTTTCATGACTTATAAGTAGCACATGAAGCTAATTAAACCATTCTTTCCTTAAAAGGATTCCCTAAAGATATTGACTCTGTTGTTTTAGACTTTATTAATTACTCATTTTTCCTTGGTTCATCCTCCATAAATTGTAAATATTTCTAGTGTGTATGGGCTTTCTTTAAAAATCCAGGAAAACGTTAATCCTAACAGTTCTCCACATTTGTGGATGGCATTCCTGGTAACCCATTAGTGTAGACTAGTGCTTCTAACCATAGGGGATTTAAACCAGGCACTTGCATGTTAAGTCGACCCCTTTGGATTGTATGGACTAATACATGTGCAAATATCAGATTGGAAGGGTCATCTATAGATGATGATTTTTTATAGTGATTGTCATTCTATTAAATGTTGTGGTATATAACTTTATCTTTCTAATATTGGTACAGTTCAAATAAGGAAAATACCAAAAAAGGAACATGTGGTGGCTTCACCAAGTTATGTGGTATTTCTCCAGAGCTATAGTCAGTCCTTGGGGTATCTGAGTTATCCAGAACCCAGGTTAGTAGTGCTTGTGCCAACTTTACTATTGCTTACTTTCCACATAAAATTATCAGTTTTTCAAATTATGCTTGATTGTATTAGTTGAATTATTTTGTTTTGGTTTGGATGAATCACATGGTTAGGTTGTGAAGCAACTTTGGATTTACATTATGGAAAATGATTTGCAAGATCCACAAAATAGGCAAAAAATCCTGTGTGATGACAAATTACACTTGGTGTTCAGAAAAGATTCAGTTGACATGTTTGAGATGAATAAAGTACTTTCAAATCATATTTTGTGACTAGATAATGGAAATAATGAATCTAAACTGAGATAAACTACACTCTTTAATTCTGGAAAAGAAAAATAATTCTTGAAGGCAATTTCTAATGAAAAAAAAAAGCTAAATCTGGTGTTCTCAAAGGCTGGAACATGCATAAGCCCTCTACCTCTATATATATTTTTTGCACCTCTCCAACAGGCTCTGTCTTTTGCGCACAGGAACTGAGGGAGGGAATAATAGGGATGATGTATGGATTTAACTTCAATGTTGTTGAGCCCTCAGCCACACTATCATCAATGTTGTATGGATCTGCTAAAGGGTGCCACACTGAAGATGTTGTAGCTAAATATGTTGCTACATGAGAATACCTTGGAGTAATAGATAAAGCTAAAACCTTCCTTAGGTGCACTATAATAAGTTTATATCTGTAATTTATGTCAGGATTACGTAGAATGATCTAGGAGGCATCAAGTTATTTGAATATTATATATTTAGTTTTGACTATTTTTAGAAGAGTTCAATTATTTATAAACTAATTCTTGTTTGCACCTAGTCATTGTAAGTCTCCACTATGTCAACCTTATTATAATGTGAATCGAAGTTTTAAGTTCTAGATGAAAACTCCTCTCTCTTTCTCTCTCAATGCATTTGTATGAAGCTTTTCTAGAGTTAAAAGAGTTGAGAGCTATGATTAATGATTTTGCTTCAATTTCATTTATGTTAATCATGTTAGCATTTTCTCTAGGTTACAAAATTGCCTTCCTTAACTGTAGGAGAATAACTAATAAGTAATTCCATATTTGTAAAATTATGTCAGGCTTAAGCAGGAAGTTGGGAGACATGAATTTTTTTTTTGGGATAATAGCTTCCTTTAATAGGCATAAAGTATAGAGCTTTAAACCAAAAAAGACATGTCGAATGTGTAGACATATACACGTTCAAGCTGAAGTAGAGAGCCTATTCTATCCCCTCTTGACAATCAGCAGGTATATGGATAGGATATGCTCCAAGAGTGACATTAATCCAAAAAGAAACCCAAAAACTTGAAATATTGAAAATCCTAACTGCCATACCATGCAAGAAAACTAGGAGCAGGGTGAGAGGGAAAGCACAAGCCAAGCGATGCTATAGATTGGGCAACCATGACCCCTTGTTGCAAATATTGTTTCAAGGAGTATATTATGAAGGGTGCAGAAATAAAGTAATTTGAAATTATCAATAAATATCGGCATTGATTTCTTTCCAAGTATAGGGGTAGTAACTACCGAGTTACTTTTGCCCAAGCATGTATATACAATAGTAAATATTTTAAACAGTAACCTTATAATCCCCCCTCCATTTCCATAGTGTCAATGGTGTGCCCATGGATGTGTTAGTTCATAATGAGTTGAAGTACTGATTCTTCCTTCTGATAGTTACTCTCACAAACAAATATATAACTTTCATGAGATTTCCTATTGAGTCATGTTCATTTTACATTACATTGTCCTGGTGATATGGTAAAGCTACTCATATCTTAATTAAGATCCTAACACTCTGTTGTCTGTGGATTACCCCATGCCACCATACTTGATTTGAGTTTCAATAGATTTGAGGGTGAAATAGGTGAAGGAATCAACAAGGCCAAAAAACTATCTAAAATCTTCATCCAAAAAAATCAGTTCTTAGGAAGCTTGCCTCCAGAAATTGGGCAGTCACTGCTCTTGGCTAGAGTAGATGGAAGCAATAATAGGCTATCTCGTGAATTTCTTGCTGAAATTGGAAATTTGAGCATGCAGAACATCCTGCTTTTGCAGCATAATGTGCTCTTTGGCCATATACCTCAAACATTTTCAGCATAACATGCTCTCTGGCCCTATACCTCAAACATTAGGGCTCTGCGGGGATCTTTCTAAAATAAATCTTGTTGGAAATACATTGAACAATACTATTCCTACATCATTGGGTCCATACAAGTCTTCAATTCTCTAAGCCTCTCCAACAATCAGCTAAGTGGTCAAATTCCAACGAACCTTTCTTCATTGAAGCACAACTTTATTGATTTTTCTAACAATCAGTTGACCTCACATATGCTAGCGTAATTGATTTACCCGGCAAGAAACCATAGCTTTTCTGGAAACACTGGGCTATGTGCAAACAAATTCAATTCATATTTCCTGAAGCCATTCCCTTCTTCTTCCAGAAGAAGATTCCATATGAAACTTATCATTATGTGTACTGTAGTTGTAGTTGCACTCTTAATTCTTGTTATCATCTGCCTTTTGTATAGAATATCTGATCAAGATAGTGTGGAATCCCTATCTTGGGATATGAAGTCATTTTACAATTTGAACTTCATTGATGATGATATTATCTGTTGCTTGATAGAAGAGAACATGATTGGAAGTGGGGGATATAGAGAGGTATACAAAGGAGAGTTAAGGGAAGGAAAAATTATTGTTGTAAAGCAGCTCTAGACCAACAACAGTGCCACCATGCTTAAAGATAGTAAAGAGGCACTCAAATATCAACAATTCAAGATGGAGGTTGAAACCTTAGGCTCTATTAGACATAAAAATATAGTGAAACTCTATTTCTGCATTTCTAGCATAGATTTACACCTCCTTGTATATGAATACACAAAGAATGGAAGTTTGTGGGACAGACTGCATCAGGAAACCAACCAATAGTGGATTGGTAGACACGATATAAAATAACTCTTAGAATACCTCAAGGATTGGTTTATTTGCACAATGACTGTGTTCCTGCTATTGTTCATATAAATGTCAAATCCAGTAATATATTTTTAGATGAATATTACGAGCCATTCTTAGTTGATTTCGAAGTTGCAAAAATCCGTCAATCTTGTGGAAGGGGAGACTCTACAACTATTATTGCTGGCACTCATGGCTACATTTCTCCAAGTAATCCATATTTCATACTTTGTAAAAGGGTGGAACATAGTAATTTTTTAGAGTATTTTAACTCAAAATAATGCTTCTAGCTATGTTAAACAACTCCTGCTCTCCTGACTAGGCTAGAAAACATTGATTTCCCATGACTTTGCTAAATAGAAATTTCTGAATACTGTGAGAGCGTAATTTTCATGAGGGTTTCTACATAAAATGATGGAATAAGTTTGATAAGAAGTTTATATTATTAATACAACAAATAAATGGATGTTTAATCACTTATACTGTAAAAACAAGACACCCGGCAAGGTTTCCGGCAAAATGCATGTACAAAGCAGCACTACAGAAAAAAACGCAATTCACTGCAACATTGTATTAAAAATGACTAAATACGACATATAAATGTTGAATAATACATAGAATGGCCTTAGGCCTTCTTATTGGAGCTCCCGGAGGGAAATAAGCTCCTCCTCCTCAAAGATAAGCATACAATCAAAGGATGCAGCTCTATTGCTGCTGCTTCCTGCATAAAAGATGTAGTTTACTGAAGGAGACTACATTTTGGGTGAATGTGGATGAATGGCCTTAAGAAAAATATAGAAATTAAGCTCTAATCCTTTCCTCTTGATCCCTTAAGCAAGCTGATCTAAAGAGAGGATGGAATTCCTGCACAGGAATTCCTTGCACTAAGCAGTGTAGCAACTCTGGCTAAATAGATGAAGCATGCAAGTGGTCTCAAGACCAAAATAGCTGAATACATGAATGATCTCCCTTTGATGGTATGCCTTCCTTTTATCTTTGTTGAGCCTCCTCACCCCGGACCCCACACAATGTTGAGGTGACTTCTTCATGAAGCTTCCTCTTTCAAAACTGCGCTGCACTAGCTTGCTTCCCTCCTCTTGTGGTTGTGTTGTTGACTTGGTCAACTAATCCACCTCCAATGCCTCTTTTCACACTAGAGATCTTCAATCTAGTTTACATATGTGTCTTAGGCTGATCCTTGTTCACATTGAGCTAGTTTACTTGAGTATTTCTTCCTCCTCAAGAATGGTTGTTGACTTAGTCAAACTTGACTATGTCTTCATCTAAAATGTCCTTGTTCACACTTGGAAGTGTAAAACCAGCTCCTAAGGTGATCTCTTCCCTTACTAACGTGGAATTTATTCATATTTTATTGTTCATGGGCCTCCTTACCCATTTATTCCTCTCCTAGGTGAAGGTAGCAAAATCTAATATTCCAATTTGCTTATGTGCAAATTTTGGAATATTACATATACATATAAGTTGACCGAAAAGAGTGATGTATACAACTTCGGGGTTGTGCTGATGGAGTTTGTGACTGGCGGATAACCTATAGAGCCAAATTTTGGGGAGAACAAGGACATTGTTCACTGGATTTCTTGTAGAATTTCTACCAGACAAAGCACATTTGAGGTGATAGATAGCAGGATACTTGATATTTACAAGAAGAGAATGATTAGGGTTCTTAAAATAGCAGTGTTCTGCACCATCCATCTACCTCCCATGAGGCATCTTATGCGTGAAGTAGTGGATTTGTTGTTGGGAGTTGATCCATGCTTTGTTTCTTCATATTCAAGTATATTTTATTTGGAATTGGGCAAGTCGTAAGATTTTATATCTATTATGTAGTTTTATTTGTGAATGCTAGTTGATCGAGATCGCTAACCATAGGTAGCAGTGATGCTTCTAGGGAAGGAAGCAAGACTCTAGTGGCAAAATAAAAATTGTTTGAGCATCCAAAAATTGCAATTCTCTTGAAAATTCAAAATTATAGAGCATATTTCATGAGCTTTAGGAATTGTTGCTAGAGCTTAGAACTACTGTGAACTGATAATTGAAATGACCTTTTATATGTCACAATTCATCTGGAATTTATGTCTTACTACATTTCCTTTGCAACATCTAGTGAAATCTCTAGTTAACACTGTTCTTAACATCTTTTTCCACTCTGTAGATAGACCAAAGAGAGCCCAAGAAATGCATACATTAAATCAAGATGAGCGAATTTACAACCACAAATTTAAACTCGAGAACATATTATCATATGCCATTTTCATGAAGTCATCAATATGCTTGGAATATATATATATATATATATATATATATATATATATATATAATTGTTGGTGCACTAGAAAAAGAATGTGGTAATGAAACTCCTTGACCATGCACCTTAAACTGTTGAGAAAAGAAATTGACTTCTACCCTCAAGATTCTGATACTTGCCATTGGTTGAGAAAATGAAAAACTTACTGTGCCATAGTCCAATTACATAGGAATAGGAGAACCATTGTAGTATTCTCCAATTACATGGGAATAAAGACTGATAAGGTTGAATTCAAGGGTTCTTCACATGGGAATAAGTCTCACCTCAAGTTTTAACTTTGAACATCATCATAAGTTATATGGAAGCACTGGAGAATTCACAAATCCTAGTCAAGTTCCTGAACAAGAAAAAAAAAGTTCATGAAATGCCTTTACTAGGAGGTCAAGGTGGCCTACAAAATTGACTCACACATATAGAAGCAACAAATGTCCAGCTGATATCTTAGGAAATCCCACAATAGATGACAAATCTTATTGATTACATAACTAATGAAGATCAAACCCATTTATAAGACCTTAAAAGAGTCAAGACTGACCAAAGGCAGCATGGACCAAATACCTTCAACTGAACCTTGTGTTTTAGCTCTTAGTACTCCACCCCCATGCATTTAGTCACCTTTCTTAACCAGTGACCTACACTCATTGGCTACTTATTTTTCTGATCCCCCACCTACCTTCATGATCCAGTAAGACATGAAAAATAGCTTCTCATCACACATTAACAGCAATCGCCCTTCAATTTTCAGATTGGACAACAACCAGTCCCAAAACCCAATAAAAATATAACCTGAATTAACTCCAAATATTGGCACCTTTTCACCCTTCCCTGTATTATGGGTTACATACTCAGAATTGCTTGCCTCCCCATTTCATCCTCGCCATCTTCCTCCTTTCTAATTTTGCCCCAACAAAATCTATCAACCAAGTCCTGTTTCTTCTTCTTGACTTCCTACCTACTAGTAACTACTACTCAGCAACCAACACCACGAAATCCAAGACCTCAGGGATACCTTCAACTCAAGAGGATCCTTTAGAAGGGTGTTCTTGCAAAAGGATATCATTTCTTAATCCATATAGGCTCAAGAGAATCCATAAATAAGTTGATCATACTATAATATCTGAATCAAGCTTAACAACGTTGAATCAATCCCTGTGTCAATGGAAACAAGAGGGCAGGCAGAGGATGGTATCAATGGTTAGACTAAGAGACAAATGTTGAAATAGCAAGGATCAAGGGAAACAAAGAAGGACTGCATTCATGCTAGTAAGAGACCTCAACCTTGAGGTCAAGAAAACCTTGGAAGGCTTTATCTACATTGAATAAACACAAACATGGAATATCAAGATGCAGTAGTCCTGAAAGCCTTCAAAAAATTCATTGAAGCAATAATAGCAGAGCAAGCAAAGAAATCAGAGGCCACTTCCTTAGAGAACTACAAAAATATACTCAAGAATTCTAGTCATGAGGAGAAAAAATAATGTCTCCTACAACAATTGATTTTGCAACCTTGAAGAAGGAAAATGACTCCCATACTCAACAAGAAGATGAGGATAAACAGTTGACTCTCAAAGAGGTGCAGAAGAAGGCTAGTAACAGTTGTACCCAGTATCTAGCTTACCAAAAATCAACCACAGACAAAGCTAATATGGAGTGTTCTATCATATCTGAAGTGAGAGCCTAGAGATGATAAATCAGTGGATAGAAGAGAAAAGCCAGAGAATATCACTAGGATTAGACATAGACATATGCTCAAGAAGCAGAGACAGTGGAAAAGTCAAACAGAAGGACATTTTTCATGCTAACAGGAAATCTCACCCTTTAGGTTAAGAAAACCTTAGCAAGGTCTCAACTGCACTTAATCAATACAAACATGAAACATCAGGATGTAGAAATTATATACATTAAGCATGAATATGTCCTAGATTCCCCTAATCTCACAAAATTTAAATTCTTGTGAAATACATAATCATTACACTGTTAATATTTTGTGGAAAATTAATTACACACACATGTGAAGCATAAAAACAATCGCACATAACACAGTTGTTTAACGAGAAATCCTGAAGCTGAAAACCCCAACTATCATGTATTATGTATCATGGAGATCATGTAACAATCCTCATACAAATATTATTACATAAAGCTCTCAGTACAATCAATCATCACACACTAACATAGAAAAAATCTGCAAATCCATGCACCAATCTCTGCCCTCCTGCTAGCCTGCCTCCACTGCACAATCCAAGCTAATTACAAAGACCAATTCGATGCAATCCCACTCTCCTTTAATGCGTGATTATCATTGGAAACTCCAACATATATGTAGATGCAATCCATGCATCACTATGGTCACAACAGATAGTCTATCTCACCCTTTCACCTATCTCTACACTGGGTCTCCACTGGATCTGACATGCACTGTAGTTAACTACTGTATTTTTCAGTTGATTAATGAGTTATTATTTGTGAATTAATTATATAATTGATTCACTCCACTCTCACTAGTGTAACATTCAGTTAGATTAGATACAACTAGCTCAACTAAGTCTAACTGAGTTAAACTAAATACAACTCCATGAACTACTCTTCCAACTTTGTCATAACTTTACCACTTCAGTTCTAATTGAGTCCTCCATGCATGAACTCCAGTAAATCCTTAGGAATTGCGTAATTCCTTCGGCCCATTGATTTGACAAATTTATATGCTGAAATTAAGTGCTCCAAGAGAATAAGTTGTTGTTTAGAGTCTGATTATTATTAAGAGCAAATAATAATTGACATGCATCTATTTTTAGATCGACGATCTATAAATAGACTTCGCCCAATATTCTAAAAATAGAATTTCATATATTTTTCCACCTTGACCAACCATCCACAAATAGCATCCTGTAACTTCTGAAATATGATCACCATGTCTAAAAATAGACTTTCACCAAAAATAGCCTGCGGGCCCACTTAGTGAAGGCGACTCTTTTCACTAAGCTCATCATCTTATCGAATCTCAACACTCCCTCTCAACAAGATAGGGATTATCCTTCACCCTGATCCTACCTCTATGGTATTCGAATTTTCTCCTGGTGAGTGCCTTCATCAAAATATCTACATCCGGATCCTCCGTAAGAATGTACTGAAGCAACATGATCTTACGCTGCACACAATCTCTAATATGATGGTACCAAATATCAATATGTTTAGATCTATCATGAAACATAGGATTAACCGAGATTTTAATGCAACTCTGATTATTACAATGTATCACTGTAGGATCTAAATGTGAACCGAACAAACCAACCAGGATCTTCCTCATCCATATATCCTCACATGTAGCTTGACTTGCTACCATGTATTCTGCTTCCGCTGAACTAAGTGCCAAAGATCTTTGTTTCCTGTTGTACCAAGAAACTGTCGTAGATCCAATACTGAAAATGATGCCTGCCAAATCTGCATCCATGAAGCCATGCAACTTCACCTCATCCATCTATCTGTACCATAAACCATACTCAGATGTGCCCCTGAGATACCTCAGGACATGCTTTACTACCTTCCAAAAGAGCTTGGTAGGCTTAACCATCGCTTGTGAAAGCTAGTTCACCGCATAGCATATGTCCAGTCTTGTATTAACTAAATACATGAGAGAACCCACCAACTGTCGATAAACAGTGGCATCCACTACCTCCGCTGATGTAGCATCCTCTTTCCTCCAATTTCTTGGAAGAGTAGTGTTGATAGGCTTGCAGCCTTGCATGTGAAACTTCTCCAGTATCTCCCGAGCATACTTGCCTTGAGACACAAATAGTTCACCTTCCCACTGCCATATTTCCAATCCAAGGAAATAATGAAGGAGGCCCAAATCCTTCATCTCAAACTCCTTTACAAGATCTACCTTGCATGAGTGTATCAACTTCTCATCACCCGTTAGTATTAAATAATCAACATAAAGAATAAAAGCTTACCCTCCACCACAATTTGCTATAGATTTGCATCTGCCTCACTCTTGGTGAAGCCAAGTCCAGTGAAATAGCTATCGATCCGAGTGTACCAAGCACGTGGTGCTTGCTTCAGCCCATATGACGCTCTTTTGAGCCTGCACACATGCGACTTGCTGCTGAAGATCTCAAATCCTTTAGTTTGCTCAATGTACACCTCTTCTTCAATGATCCCATTAAGGAACGTAGTCTTCACATCCATATGATGAATGTGCCAACCCATCTCCACTGAGAGAGAAAGGATGGCCCGTATGGAAGAATACTGTGCAACAGGTGCAAATTTTTGTTCATAGTCAATCCCCTCGATCTGTGAGAAGCCCCGGGAAACAAATCTTGCCTTATACTTCTTGACGCTCCCATCAGCAGCTTGCTTTACCTTGTAGATCCATCTTGATCCTACAACTGATTTTCCCACTGGCCTTGGAACAATCTCCCAAGCACTGTTTCTGACAATGGAGTCATACTCTCCACCATGGCATCTACCCATGTGGGCTCCTGCACTACTTCTTCGAAATAATATGGCTCTGTCATGATACACTTTCTCATAAGAGCCATGTATCCAGTATAACAGTCAGGTGACTGTCTCTGTCTGCACTATGAGGTACGGACTCCTACATTCTGTGCCGCATCAACCTTCAGTCTCTCAGTTTCTGTGGTATGCTTTTTGCCTTGTCTGATGTTTTGTTCTGCATGAGTGGACTCCTCCACTCCATGAATCTCCTCCTGTTGCTGATCCACATCTAGAGGCTCATCTTTGGGAATAAGAAGTTCCTCCTTTGCATGCAAGTGTAGCTCCCTCTCAAATGACAACTTCATGGCTTTCACCTCATTGAATTTTATATCCCATCGCACCACAGTCATCCGACTGTCTGGAAAATACACACGATAATTATGGGGTGTTTCTGTGTACCCCACAAATATCCCAACTTCTGTAGTCAGCTCCAGCTTCTTCCTAGTGTCCTTTGTCACATGAATGTAAACAGATGAGCCAAAAATATTCAAATGAGAAATATTAGGCTTATTACCAGTAAAATCTTCTTCAGGTGTACTCATGCCAAGTACTCTATGAGGACAACGGTTTTTTACATAAACCACAGTGTTGCATGCTTCCGCCCACAAGTGCATTGGTAGCCCTGATCATGCAACATCGCTCGCGCAACACCTACGATCATTCTGTTATTTCTCTCCGTGACCCCATTCTGCTGTGGGTTATGAGGTGCTATGATTTCTCTTCAAATTCCTTCTTTGCTACAGAAGTATTTGAATTCGCCTAAGATGTATTCACCACCATTATCGCTTTGTAGAGCTTTCACTTGCTTCCCCGACTCCTTCTCCACCAATGCTTTAAAATTAAAAAAAATTGAGAATGTTTTGCTCTCCTTCTGCATAAAGAAGATCCAGCATCTACGAGAATAGTCATAAAAAAAATTAACATAATACCTGTGTTTTGTTTTTGAGGCAACCGATAAATGTCCACACACGTCTGTGTGAATTCTCTCTAGAATCACCGAAGCATGGTTCTCCTTCTCATGAAAGGTGGTCTTCACACACTTACCCATAGTACATCCCTTGCATTGATCTGACTAGCAAGAGCACCCTTGGGAAGTCCAGTACAAATCTACTGCAAAATATTCAAAGTGCCATGATGAAGATTGCCCAATATCTTGTGCCATAATTCACCCTCATCCTAGCTCACCACTTCCTCTGCTTTTCCCTCCATTGCAACGCAGCCATCTACCTCCAGCTTGTAGAGATTCTTAATTAGAACCCCTATCTTCTTGGTTTGACCCATTTTTTTATGTCAAAGGAAAGCATTTCCCTCACTGAAAACAACATCATAACCTTTGTCTTCCAGTATTGCGACCGAGACCAAGTTCTTCATTAGACTTGGAACATGCATAACATCCTTCAACAAGAATGGATTACCGGACTCCCTCTCAAAGGTAATGGTCCCAATGCCAGTCGCACTATACCGACCATCGTCACCCATCTCTATATGCATCTGGAGGTCATTCTCCTCCAAGTCACTAAACAACTCCTTGTCTCCCGTCATATGGAAAGACGCACCACTATCAAGATACCACATCAATCCCATATGGCTTGAAACCAAGCATGCGATCAAAGAGAAATCAAGTTCAAATTGTGAGGCTAAGGCCTCTCCAACTACAACTCCAGCAACCTTCATGTTCTTGTTCTACTGTGGGCAGTTAGTCGCGAAATTCCCATGTTCGTGACAGTGAAAACACTTCACCTTGGACAAATCCTACTTCTTGCCTTTAGCTTCGGATTTTGAAGGAAATTTATTCCCCTTCCCTTTCCTTGCTTTGGTAGCCAAAGCACAATTCTCTTCATCTTCATTCTTCGATGGAGATCCATCCCTGGTACCCCGCCTTATCTCCTCCTACACAAGATCCGACCAAAGTCGCTCCCATCCTGGCAGTTTCTCCCGTCCATTGACAGAGTCTTCGTAGCTATGCCAACTCTTCGAAAGCCCAAGCAGAGCCAAGATCACCAAGTCTTCTTCATCAACATTAACCCCCACACTTCCCAGTTCATCCTTGAAGTGGACAAACTTCGTGAGGTATTTTGGAATATTGTTGCCGTTCTCCATTTTTATTTTTCTGAGCTTGTCTTTAAGCACCAACTTCCTCTGGTCGCTTCTGCTTTGGAACAAATCTCTTAAAGCCTTCCACATTAAGAATGGAGTGGATTTCCCATGAAGGCTAGACACAATATGGTCCTTCACACCTTCCAACAGAATTCTTCTTTTCTTTGTTGTCTTATTTTTCCATGCGTTAAGTAATGCAACATCGCTAGATCCGGGCTTAGGAACATCGCTATCGATGAACTCATTCAATCCATTATCCTCTAGCACCACCTCCATCCTATCCTTCCCGGATATTTAATTCGAGCTCCCATCAAGGGCATACTCCAATCGCAACCCATTGAAATACATTTCAATGTATACTCAACTTTTGCACCAAGAATCTTCTGTAGAAAATTTGAATTGTCCACCAGCACAAACTCAGCAATTATTCACAATTGCAATCTTCAATAATTAACACTTCTCTGATACCATGTAGAAATTATATACATTAAGCATGCATATTTCCGAGATTCCCCTGATCTCACAATATTTAACTTCTTGCAAAATACAGAATCATTCCACTGTTAATATTTTGCGGAAAATTAATTGCACACACATGTGAAGCATAAAAACAATCGCACATAACACAGTTGTTTAACGGGAAATACTGAAGCTGAAAACCCCAACTATAATATATTATATATCATGGAGATCATGTAACAATCCTCATACAAAGATTATTACATCAAGTTCTCAATACAATTAATCGTCACACACTAACATAGAAGAAATCTGCAAATCCATGCACCAATCTCTGCCCTCCTGCTAGCCTGCCTCCACTGCAAAATCCAAGCTGATTACAAAGACCAATTCAATGCAATCCCACTCTTCTTGAATACATGATTATCATTGGAAACTCCAATGTATATGTAGATGCAATCCATGCATCACTATGGTCACAACAGATAGTCTATCTCACCCTTTCACCTATCTCTGCACTGGGTCTCCACTGGATTTGACATGCACTGTAGTTAAATACTGTATTGTTTAGTTGATTAATGAGTTATTATTTTTGAATTAATTAACTAATTAATTCACTCCACTCTCACTAGTGTATCATTCAGTTAGATTAGATACAACTAGCTCAACTGAGTCTAACTGAGTTAAACTGAATACAACTCCATGAACTACTCTTCCAAATCTGTCATAACTTTTCCATTTCAGTTTTAACTGAGTCCTACATGCATGAACTCCATTAAACCCTTATGAATTGCGTAATTCCTTTGGCCCACTGATTTGAAAAAATTGTATACTGAAATTAAGTGCTCCAAGAGAATAAGTTGTTGTTTAGAGTTTAATTATTATTAAGGGCTAATAATAATCAACATGCATCTATTTTTAGATCGACGATCTATAAATAGAATTCGCTCAATATTCTAAAAATATAATTTCATCTATTTTTCCAACTTGACCAACCATCCACAAATAGCATCGTACAACTTCTGAAATATGATCACCATGTCTAAAAATAGACATAGTCTAAAAATAGACTTGCGCCAAAAATAACCTACATGCCCACTTAGTGAAGGCGACTCTTTTCACTAAGCTTATCATCTTGTTTAATATCAACACAGGAAATAGTCCCGAAAGCCCCCAAAAAAGTCATAGAAGCTGTTACAGTAGAGCCTGCAACGAGACAGAGACAACCTCTGAGAACTAAAAAATCCAATCTGGAAATTTAATAATGAGGAGAAAAAAAATCATCAATAGTGTCTTTTACAACAACCGACTTTGCAAGCTTGGAGATGGAGATTGCCTCCATTAGTCTACAAGAATATGAGCCAAAGTAGCTGACCACCAATGCCAATCGAAATGAAGGCCAGCAATATAATACCCCAGGTTAGCTAACTAGCAAGCTGCAAACAATGACATGAAATTGATCAAGGTTTACTTTTTGTTTGGAGATAACCAGGGCCAAAAGGCACACGATAAAGATTTAGTAAAGCGTTTTGTTATGTTTAAGAAAAAGTTTCAAGAAAAAAAATGTGTATGTAAAGAAAATGAGGGGTAAAATCTTCTCAATGACTATCTATATTGAATAGCTACCACCTACAGACTCCCTGACAACCCGGCACTGGGATAGTTTTGTAAATCTATGGTAATTATAATGTCAATATAATGAAAACATTTTTCCACCAAAACAAAAACAAACCAACAGGACACACCACAAAATTGAAATGATTAATGAATTCTATGAGAGTGGATATTTTATGCCACCTGTGTTAACATGTCGACAAAATATTTCCCTTTGTTACGTGAATAGAAAACTTCTCCCCATTCAAAAATACCATTACTAACTTTAGCTCTGGCTAATTCTGATGATGAATGAGGGGGCGACTAATACATGCTTGTCTTTATAATCTCAATCCGTCATTAAGGATACATAATAGTTTTTATCTCTGCCATTGAAAGGTAGCTCTGAAGCATATGGTTTATGCACATAATAGGGACACATGGGTTAGAGCTTGAAGGAAATTAGGTGCATCTTGGAAGTTGGATGATTTCAAATTCCAAAAGGACGAAATGCCAACTCAAACACAAGGTTTGTTGGGAATCTATTATTTTAAAATAAATAGCAACATTTGACTTATTTCAGAAGCCAATGGAGGGTCCAAACAAACTTCTGATGTACGGTGTGCAAGAGAAGAGATCTCAGATATAAAGGAGGTCTGATCATAAACAATCTTAAGATGTCCAAAATTTTGGTACATCTCCAGGACTGTTTCTTTCAAAGATGCTACTACAGGGCTTCAAGATTTATGTATAGCATTATTATCACTATGATGTGTCTGAGTGTCACTTTTGTTTCACCTTATTAATTTTTCATGGTCAATCTGCCAGAAGATGGAGTTCTGATCTAGTTTTATACCATGTCTTCAATTTAATAAAAATATAACTTCTTGTTTCTAAACCGACTATATATGGTGGGTTGTGGATGCACGTTTAAAGGCCTACACATCTATACTCCATTTTATGGCATCTGCATTATTTAGATGCACTGAACTCTTAGATAGAATTTAACCATTGTGATTGCGGAAACTATTAATAAGCATTATACATGATTAACTGTGCAAGCATAAAGTCTATTCCAAGTGCCTCCTGTATTAACAATTTATATACAAAACTTATTGTATATGTAAGACACTGAACTACTCATAATCATTTATTGACATTTTCTTTGGTTGTATTGAAAATTGTTGGAATACAACTGGGTAAATGGAAGGCAGTCTCATCTCATTCTTGTTGTTTTATTGGATATGTTGTGCTTTTATTTGATTGGTTTTGATTTTTCTATATAGTTTCTGAATTGATATTACTTTTTTAAATTTAAAATGTGCAGGCTTCCTCCAATGTTGAAGTGGAAAAGGTAAGAAATGAACTTGAGAAACAAGCAGCAGATGAATATGAGGAAGCATTTAAGCAATCCCTTGATGCTTTCAAGGAATAGGCTTCTAGAATTAAGGCAATTTCAAAAGAGGAATATGTTTTCTACGTTGAAAAAGAAAAGATAGTGTTAAAGGATACGAAAGAGCAGTTGAAACTACAGTCAGAAAATATGAGAGTAGTTTTAACTTCAACCGCATAGGAAATCCGTCTAAAGGGAAAAGAAAATTTGTCAATTTGGGTTGAAAATGTTCCTGAGACTGTGAAGGATGTAGCTGAAACTACTTTTGGTGTTCACCCAGATGATCTTAAAATCCTGTCTAAAGTTCATGAATTTTTCCTTGTTATTCCATATGGTAAGAGTGCTAGTTTTTTCTCTATTATGGTGTTTATGTTTATGATATTCATTTTCCAGTTAGCACTACAATATTTCCATGGTAGATATGATATTGAAGTGTGCATGCAACAAACATTACATAGCAATAATACTTGGAAGTATCTTTCTGAGCAAGCAAACTATGAGAGCTCTTTATTGTTTCTATAAAATCAGTTGTTGCAACTTTTCACGTGATGCAGGTGCACTTCTTTTTTTGGGGGGTTTTCTTTCATTTCTCACTACTAAAAGCATTCTTTTTGTTCGTTTTAGAGTCATCCTAGGTGGGATACACCTAGCTGCAAGCATTTCAAGCCTTAAGGCCTGGAAGAAGGATGATTCGTCCATTCCCTTTGTGAAAGGAAAAGCTGGTTAGAGACCTTTCTAATAACAACCTTCTTTTTTCCATTTGTTTTAAGATTTATAGTAACAAAATTTTGATTGTTTACATCATGGCCAATAGAATGGTAGATTTGAAAATGGACATATAAGCTAGTTAATATGTTAGTGACATGTGGCTATATTAATATTATTATATTGAGGCCAGGGGTTAGGTAGTTAAATCCATTATTGAAATGATTTGTATTGGAAAAAAATTACCAAGGGTCTGGGTATTGGTACATAGGAGAATTAGTGAAAATATTGGCAAATTGACACACTGTGGCAAGCATTAAAAATTAGAAGACATTTTTTTTTCTCAAAACTGAAAGAGGATTAATGTCATTCTCATCTCTCTTCAATTTGATACGTTGTAGATAAGTAATTTTAAGACTGATATGAAATGTTGAACCTTTATTTTCTGATGAAGAAACCTTTACTCTGCCTTTTAAGCAGCTGCTAATTATGAAGCGCTACTGTAGGATGAAGAGAAACTCTTCTTAAGACTACTCCTGTTATAAGAGATCATACTTGATGAAGTAAGAATTTTGATAAAAAATGATGAATTTCTTTACAGTTGGACTGCTCTTATATCACAAGAATTTAGTGACTATTTTGAAGATAATGCTACTGAGTATAGATTTAAATTCTACTTCTCATACTTAATCAAACATATTTAGAAGACATGGCAGCTTCATCAGTCTAGAGGTAGGCTTAGCTAGACTTCAAGTAAGCAAATAAGCTACCAACAATTGGTCCAATTCCAAGCATTGAAATTTACTCAAGATCTGTTCATAATAATTAAGAAAACATACCTCTAAAATTTTCATTGTAAAATTTTGGAGAACAATGATTGGTTCCAAAGGACACTATATATAAATTTCTGATGCCAACATCAACTAGTAAGTGTTGGATGTTTGGATTTTCTCACAGGAGTCGGTCCTTAGAGATGGACATAGAAGTGATTAGATCACTTCTCCTCTGGCCATGAAGGACATCCATACTTTGAATCATTGGTTTAAGAATGATGAAAATCGAACTTCCTTTTCATATATTAGATCAAGCGAATGTATGGATAATATTAGGTCACCAATGTTTCGAGAAAATATCGTAGACATACTCTCGAAGAATTCACTGATTCAGTTGCTGATTTTCATCTTCAACCAAGTCCACAGAGATTATACTTCTCTTAATATTTCCAGATCCAAAACAAATGCTAGATTCTGATGGAAATACTTTGCAAAAATCATTATTAAAAATCATTATAATGTACATACCATTCCTTGTGATGAAGCCTTACAAAGTGACTTTCTTTCCTTTCCTAATTACATATGTAATATTTGTATTTGGACACTCTTTCCAACCCTCTAATTCTTCAGAAAAACCACATGTTCGAATCCTCAGTTCTGGCTACTCCTTTATGCCTATTTCATACATTATTGAATTCAGGTTGCATTTTTTGTTTTGATAGGAGCCCTAAAATAAATTTTGGTTGTGACTCAGTCTTCTTACAGGTCTCGGCTTCAGAATAATTTCAGATCATAGGTAAGACAAACATAAATCTCGACCTTGTATGATACTTGAAAATAGAGATTTAACCTTTGCATCATTACAGCTGAAGGCTACGAGAATTCAACGACTTTTCTTCTAAACATTCAACTTTCCAGAGGAAGGAGATCACAAAGACTTGTAGACAAACTTCTAAGTTATTGATATTTCTCTTTCTTGGGCTTTTCCTCACTTAGGCTCTGATACCGTGTTAATTTAGGTTAACATGATCTTTGCTTAGGACAATTACTTTAATGAGCCCAAGATTAATTCCATTTATATCAATAACAATCACATAACTATTATCCACTAACAATAATTATCGAAAGATGATAAGAAATCATATGTAGAAGACAAGACAAGACAAGAAAAAACCAAAATTGGCCCAAACCAGGGAAAATACCCAAGACAGGTAAAACCTTTATCAATTCTTCTTATTATAGTATAAAATATTGACTTGCCAGAAATGCCACTTGTCAAAATCACAGAGAAGTATCCCATAAAATATTCAGTTGTCAAAAACCATTGTCTTAATAAGTGATCATCTAAATTCAAATAAATTAATCCTTAAAAGGATAATCGAACCAGATTATTTGTGTGGCCTTCAATGTTGATGATGATCGATCTAGTTTGATGAGGATTTCTGTCCTGGTTAGGGAACATATTCCAGCATTGAAATAATCTTCATCTAACACGCTCTTACTAGATATGACAACAACTCAATCAAGCTTCTCAACCACCATAAAACATGGAGTGGAACCCAGAATATTATAATGCATGACTACGATTAGCAAGAAGAGGATAATGTTGCCTCAAATGATCCAGACTAGGCTTCCAACAATATCGGCCTTCTGCCTGTAGAACTCATCTTTCTAAAGGAGGGTTTCATAATAGCACATGCCTTAACACCTGTGGCTAGAAGCTTCAAACCTTAAGGAGATAAAATGCCCAAAAAAAATCATAAATATGCCCTATACAAACTTCTCCTCCATCTTGTGGAACTCGGCCCTTGGAGATGACTAAATAGAACCCAACCTTGCCTCCATCTCCTTTTCTGGAAATTACCTTCTTCTGCAGCTACTTCAGAGACAAGAATAATGAGTATTGATGAGCCAAGGATATTTCATTTATATCCTTCTTGGATAAGCTGACTTGATTACTCATGGAGGGAAATTCAAATTTTCAATTTTCAATTTTTCCCACCTAAATAAGGTTATGCCTTATGCAATTGCATTTGAGTTAATGAATACTTTTCCTTGTCCAAATTAGACAATATTTATATCAATTTTGGTCCTCTCGAGAAGATGAATTTAGTGAGATTATTATCTTCATCAACTGAGTAGAACATAGTGGAATTTGGCCCTAGTTGCCAATTTTAACATTTTCTCTTAGCTGACATCCTTCTGATATTGTTGTAATTTAGCTTTTGTTTATAATTATTGATTTCTTTTGATGTTGTTTAATTTAGATTTTTGTTGGGTCGTTGATTTTCATATTATTGAATCATTACTATATGAAAATTAGCATCTGCAAATTTGGTTCAAAATGCAAGTTCCACCATCTAAAAGATAGGTTGGAAACCTTCAAATCATAGGAGAATGTTGATGGAAGTGAGGTACTCAAGTCAGTCTGTGTTTTCATCCATTATATTTTTTCTTCCATTTAATATCATATGTAACCAGTCCTTAAATTTATATGCTCTTGCCTTTGCAGGTCAAACCTGTTGTTATTTCACTACTAGAGAAAACTTGGGAGCCTTAGTGCGCTGTAAGATACTCAGCGATGAGTTTTTTGTTTTCATGTTCTACAGTTGTTTCTAATCGAATTATATTTTTTCTTTTGGAACTATTGGTTTACTGAATTTATTGTTGTGGACCTCAATTTTTTTTCAAGAGAGGTATTTGCAAGTATGGTGCCAAGTGTAAGTTTGATCTTCCAAATCACAAAGGGGAATATTTAAAAATATCAGAGCACAAAGGGGATGGGGATGTTACTATAACTATAGGAACATAAGAAAAAGGGGTTTCTAGAGTTGTAAATGGAAAAATAGTGGTCACACTTATAAAGCTTGCTATCATGTACAATTCCAAGGGCTTACCAATTAGACTTGTGAGAATTTGTTTGGATTTATCTATTGCTTAATGTATGGATAAAGGAGTCTGTCATTAGTAATTGCAAATTAAATTTTCTCCATTTCAAAGTCACCTTGAGTTACAGTGTTATATGCTTATTAGTGTTGTCTAGATCTCTCCAATGATGAAAACCTAGGTTGGACTTCCCTTATGTGTTCTGCTTGACGTAATTCATTGGAATCTGGTTGGCTTCATTGCCTTCTGTGTCTATAATTGTGGTTTTGTATTGAGATTGTTTGGGCTTGCTGTTAGTGTTTTTCACTTCTGAGAATGCTTTGGTTTTGTTTTTCTCTAATTATGTGTTGAACATTTTTTCTAAATCAATGCATATTATACAATTTCAAGGACTGCCATAACTCCTCACATAATTCTTTAAAGGGTACTAGCTCATTGGAAGAGCACCTACCATGTAGGAGGTTGGTGGTTCGATTCCATTGTACCCGAACATAAATTATTCAATGATATTGTTGATTTTTTTAATTAAATATTTTTATATTGATTTATTTTAATGGTGAGAAATTTTTCTAGATTCATTGTTTTATATTGTCTCTACAGAGACAATAGATAGGATTAAAGAAATTGTCTCCATAAATACAATATGTCTTTAATTCCAACTATTGTCTTTGGAGAGACAAAAATAAATTGTCTCAAGTTAAGACAATTTACCCAAAAATTGTCTTAAAATCCCCCTTTGTGTTGTAGTGCAACTATTGTCTCTGGAGAGACAAAAATGAAATTGTCTCTAGAGAGACAAAAATGCTTGTGTTATATATTGTCTTTATAGAGACAATATTTTAAGACAATTTAATTTTAAGATGATTTAATTTGAGACACCCACTTAAAGAAAATACACAAGTTTTATTTTGTCTCAAATTAAGACAATTTACCTAAAAATTGTCTTAAATATTGTCTTAAAACCCCCCTTTATGTTGTAGTGAACAACAATCAACTGATCATTTTTCAAAGGGATACTTATTTTGCTACAACAAGAGAAACCACATAAAAAAACACGAGTTGGTAAAAAAAATATTTAAACATGGGACAGATTTGAAACACATGAGGGTCATGGTGAAAGCTCTTTTCAAACTAGAATAACTCGATGCACTCCTTTCTGAGATAGACCAATTAGAGGGGAAGAAGTTGATGTGGGATTTGTAACTCGAAAATCTATCTCTACTAAAAATCCAGTACTTGGAGTACCCTTGTGAAGGGGTCACACTTCAAGTAACATCATGTATCAAAAAAATCATGATGATGGTTGCACCTATACCTCCTTACAGTGATGAGGTAATGAGAAGAGTATTCAAAATGATAGTAGAGACCTTTCAATAGTTGGATAACAATGAGAGTACTTCATTTGGGAAGAAGCTTAAAGTTTTAGAAATTATGGACATGACTAGGAATTATGAAATCATGTTTGATATTGAGTGTGATGATTTGATCCTATAGATGTTCCAATGCTTCTTCAGCATTAGGAAACATCATCCTAACACAGTCAAAGCACACATATAGTCCATTTTTTCTTCATGTATGGGAGGCCATGATGCCATTTACAGGAGGTTGTGGACTATATTGTTCACCATTTAGAGGAGAGAACAATTAGTTTCACCTGCTGCTTATGAACTAGCCAAAAGGTTGGTTGAGCAGAAGATGTTGACCAGGGAGGATTTGTTCATGTTTGGTGGATCATGAAACAAGAATGAGTTGAGGAGGAAGGGTATTTTCTTCATCTACAAGGAATCTTAGGGACATAAACACTCATTCATTGGTGACACTGAGGAGACGACAAGGGGAGATCAAGAGGAGATTCCTTCTGACTTTAAGGATGAGGATTCTTCTTCTATAGTTGAGTCCATGGAAAAATTTGAGGAGAATGAGCAGTGCATAGTGTAACACAATGTGCATGATGAACCATAACTAGAGAGTTAGTTGGCGGCTCAGGTTGAGCCCATGATGGAAGAGGATGAGTAAACATCCTCGGGGCCAACCATTGAAAAAGAGTAGACAAATGTACATACAACCACCAGGGAGGTAGTATTCATAGACATGCGTAATCAAGAGGTGTTGGGACTTGACAATACTATTTTTCAGATGACGAGTGGACCAGCAGAGAATGGAGTTTTCAGTCAAATGAGGGAGGCTCTTTTGGAGACTATATATATATATATATATATATATATATATATATATATATATATATATATATATAATGGATGCTTTTATGAAAACATTTTATTCCTCATATCAATAGGCTCGAAGGAGGGACTCACTATAAGGATATACGGTTATGATTTCTAGTCATTGATGATCGGTGGAGTGTCCAACTAAAATGCCAAAACATGGTAAACATATACACAGTTAATTTCTGAAAGGTTCTGACAAGGTGAAAAATTGTGTCTATCGACTCCACCCCCAATTCACTAACCGCTATGAAGGGACTTAACTTAAGGATATAAAGTTATGTTTTCTAATCCCTAATGATTGGTGGAGTGTCCACCGAAGCATCAAATAGGGTAAACATTTACAAAAAAAATTCTAAATGATTTTTGACAACATTTTCTTCTCGTTATGAATTACAATTGTGGAAATCTACATTCTAAAATGTATTATGTTTTTTTTAAATAGGTATTAATTTGTTTATAGATATATAATAATACAAATTTGATATTTAGTTTTAAAAAATAATGATTAGATAAATAAGAACACACTATTTTATTGTTAAACCTTCACAAATGATAAAAACGAATAAGATAAACATGAGATGTATTCTATTAACAAAGATATACATATAAATACATTCTTTTCCAACCTTTGGTTTTCGTATTCCAAGTAGTCTTTTGGATTCTAATGAATATTCATATCCCAAACCATAT
The DNA here is from genome assembly GCA_034641835.2 of Pinus albicaulis. NCBI lineage: Eukaryota > Viridiplantae > Streptophyta > Pinopsida > Pinales > Pinaceae > Pinus > Pinus albicaulis. The sequence goes on from CM076570.1 coordinate 1,179,294,204, forward strand.
AACCCTTAGTGGATTAGGTGGCCAACATTTCTCCCTTAATCCCAAGGGGTATATATGAGTCCAAGAAGAGAGCTATAATACAAATATGTAAAAATTCATGACAACAATTGGCTTATTGTGCTCTCTGAAATGAGGTATAAGGTGGGAGAACTCGAGGTATCATCTGGAGGTGGTTTTAGGATGACCATCAACACTGGAACACTTAGTTCACTTCCTAGAACATTTCCAAATTTTTCTAGAATTTGAAGTCTTCTGCTAGAGGAAGTGTTCTGAAAGGGAAGCCATTGAGGTCTCAACATGGAATAATTTATGTAGTTCCTACAATAGTTCAAAATCTAGCTAGAAGTTGAAGTCTTCTACTAGAGGAAGTGCTCCCTAATTCTTGGAAAAGGGATACCATTGAGGTCTCAACCTGTAGTGGTTTAAGTGACATCACCAACCAAAGGCACACTCATGGGGCATTGTTCTCTCTATGGATACAACTTTGAATCTGGGTATGGCTAGGTTTGTCTCTAGGCTTAGGCAGTGAGATCAGGATCACTTTATGTATCTTTGAAGCTTGTACATAACCATCAACCCCCACCCCCCTCCCCCCCCCCTTGTGAAATACAAGGTGAGAATATGAAGAAATATCGACTAAAAGGTGTGTCAATACTTGAGAATAAATTCTATGGTATAATTGAAATATCTTCTTGGCTATTGAATCCCATTAATATGAAGCAACCCATCCAAGGTGAATCTTTGTTCTGGAAAGAGGCTTGTTTCTGAAAAATATATTTGAATGAAGAGTATTTTTATGAAAATGCTCACACGGGTGAAGATCAAAACATTGATATTTCACATGGCCAACTCTATCAAAATGTTGGCATTTGAAAATCTGTGGTTATGCACAAAGAGAAAGTGAAGACGAGTTGTTCTGAAGAAATCCAACACTCTGAAATTGAATTTGATTATTGTAGTTTGGCATATAAAAGGACACATCCTTTCCATATCCAAGACTAGTTATGTTCTTGTTGCTGACAAGCTTGTAGAAATTATATGCACTAAGCATGCATATGTCCAAGATCCACCTAATCTCACACTATTTAACTTTATGCAAGATACTAAATCTATTCCACTTGTTAATCTTTTGTGGAAAATTTAATTGCACACACATGTGAAGCATAAACAAAAATTATCAATCGCACATAACACAGTTTTTAACCGGGAAATCCTGAAGCTAAAAACCCCAACTATATATTATGTAACATGAAGATCATATGACAATATCATACAAGCATACAAATATTATCACAAGCTCTCAGTACAGTACAATCGTCATACACTATACAGGCCTAATCTTGCAAAACCATGCACCGATCTTTGCCACCTGCTAGCCTGCCTCCACTACGCAATCCCTGCTGAAGAATAGCTCTGAATGAATTTGAAATACTCTTGGATTGACTGCGCAATCCTCATTGGAATCTCCACTGTTTGTTTGATGCAATCAATGCATCACTAATAGTCACAACAGATAGTCTATCTTGCCCTTTCACCTATCTCTCCACTGGTCTCCACTGAAACTGCCATGAACTGTAGTTAACTGCTGTATTTCTCAGTTGATTAATGAGTTATTATTTGTGAATTAATTAACTAATTAATTCACTCCACTCTCACTACTGTATTAATCAGTTAGACTAGATAAAACTAGCTCAACTGAATCTAACTGAGTTAAACTGAATACAACTCCATAACTACTTCTTCCAACTGTGTCATAACTCTACCACTTGAGTTCTAACTGAGTCCTTCATGCAATAGCTCCAGTAAACCCTTAGGAATAGCGTAATTCCTTTTGTCAGCTGATGTGCCACATCTGTGCACTGAACTGAAGTGTTCCAAGAGAATAAGTTGTTGTTTAGAGTCTGATTATTATTAGGAGCTAACAATAATCGACATGCATCTATTTTTAGATTGAAAATCTATAAATAGACTTCGCCCAATATTCTAAAAATAGAATTTCATCTATTTTTCCAACTTGATAAACCATCCACAAATAGCATCCTGCAACTTCTGAAATATGATCGACATGTCTAAAAATAGACTTGTGCCAAAAATAGCCTGTGGGCCCACTTAGTGAAGGCGACTCTTTTCACTAAGCTCATCATCTTGTTGAATCTCAACAAAGCTCTTCCCAATATTTGATGATGGGCTTGGTAAGTGCAGCCTGAGCTTCTACATCTGCATGCAAATATGCTCTCACATTGGCCATTGAATCAACAACAACTTCAATAATATTTTTAGCATCTTCCTGCCGATGGGATTTTATCTCAACCACAAATATAGGATTTTTTTGAATCAAAATAAGTTCATAATGATGTATTTTTTACTGTAACCCATCTTGTTGTAGTTGTGATTCAAGTTGCCAAAACTCAATTTTGTCATGTGTATGTTGTAGACAGATTCTAAAATTAGCAAGAGAGACCTTAATGATTTTTACCATACCATCAACGGTGGAGAGTATCAGAGTATTTAGTAACTCTAATGCTTCGTGAAGTTTGGTCATTTCCTCAAAACATAGAAAACACTTGCATTATATTTTGAAAGTGTGTTGGGTTTAACTGAAAATTCACCCGTAAGCATTCAAAATACAAATAAATCTCAATTATAGATAGTTGCACCTCTATGACTACACTTGAATAGCTCACATTTAACCAATATAAAATTCTCAATATTGGAAGAAGCATTTATGTAAGAGGAAAAAAATAGAGAAGGTAAAACAAACCAAATGCATGCAGAGATTTTGAGGGACTTTCTATGATATTTTAGCACTCAAAAAATGGGTGCATCAAAAATGAGAATGGGATGGAGCTACAGTAATAGAAATATTCATGGAAAATGACAAAGATTTATTCCCATCTCCACTTACTCCTCTGTAAAAAAACAAAGTTGGGGTTCTCTTACTTAAAAGATGTGAAAGAGATTTTTGCATTCATAGATTAAGTCTACACTACTGAAGTTGCTACAAAATTGATCAAATTCATGTATATGTCTTTCCAGCTAGCCTACCAACATATCTAAATTTAGGATAAAAGCTTGGACGTATCATGGCCTTCCCACTCAAACTTATATATATATATCTATATATATCTATATATATATATATATATATATATATATATATAATCATAATCATTCCACCCTTCCTCTTTCTAACAAGAAACAATTTTCAATCTCAGATATTCCTACTTTGTCACAATGTTATTCATTGCATAAAAACAGTGGTTTTTAATGGTTTACATTTAGTTAGCTCGCTCATCATGATAACATTGAATAGATAAATCAGATGGAATGGTATCAAATTTGAAATTTTTGGTAGAATATACAAAATGTTCAGTGCTATGCATAAGGTGAGGTTGGTGTGCATCTAAATATTTTTCAATAACCATACTAGTTAGGTGATATGAGAAGAGAAGTACCCAATCTCCATCAGTGAAAATAACGAGCCTACCTCTATATGCTGAAATATTTTTGCGAGCTCTAAGAAATGCTTTGATACCTTCCAATGTCCTTAGTTGAGATGAGAAATCAATTTTACTAGTTTGGGTCATGACTGGTAATGAAATGGTCACATAAGATTAGTATGAAACAATCATAAGAGATAGAGTGTAGGTTTGCGCTAAAATTTCCAGAAGGCACCTGACACATGAACAAAAATGGGCTCTAAGAATACAATGAACAACAAAAAAGTCACGACAATATTACATTTCTGATAATTTAGATAATATTGAGAGAAAAAAAACACTAAGTAGGAGCAGACTGGGCATGTAAAAGAGGCATTATCAAATTCCCAAAGGATAGACTGCTACACTACAACATATCTAACAAAGGGAATAAATGGAAACAAACATGTGGCTCACACACGATTGAGCAAGCTAGGAAAGTACCTACTCTAATACCTGTTAAACAAACACACATGAAAAAAAACAGATAAGATCAATGTGGGATGCATTCTATTAACACACACACACACACACACACACACACACACACAGATATATATATATATGGTTTTCACATTCCAAGTGGTCTCTTGGACTGTAATGGCTCTTCATATTCCACACCATAACCCTTAGTTGATTAGGTATCCAAGAGTTATTGAGAAATAATGCATAGTAAATATTTGATATTAGAGCTATCTAGTAGTTATTTGATCAATATTAATTTGTGATAATTTATTGTTTTTTTTCCCTTTTTTTGGTAAATTCACAACATATTATGAAAACATATATGTATAGAGCAAGTCGAGAAGCAAGACTATGATGAACTCTAGCTTGCCTAAGTGAAATCTAGGCTGAGAAAACTGGCTATGGTTGGTTTATCAGGTCTAGAAAAAAAAAATTAAAAAAAAAATGAATTGTTGTTGGCCAAACCAATTACATTGAAAACAAAATTAGCTTTAAAAGTTGTGATAGCCATGAAAACATAGAACCTAAAACGTACACTAAAAACCATAAAATGTGGTAGTAGATAGGCATACTAGTAGTGGTTTTGAAGCCACAAATAAATCATATTATCATCCAGCTGGTGCAAGGCACACAAGTGGTGGATGTTTGTGATCCCTGGGGAGATCTTCCTCCAAAAATTGTAGTTAGCCATCCATGATTTTATAAAGTAGATGAAGCTCATACATTCAAAGGAGGAGCTCAATCATACTGTCATTGTGATTGAATAAAACTTTTCTCAACAAGTGTTTGAGGTGCTAGTTGTTAGTGTCAGTCTTTACAACCTTCCTCCAGTGATCAAACATGCTCTTACAAAGTGATTTTAAGGTGTCAAGGTCAAATTTTGTCATTTCAGTGAGTCTTCAAGTAAAATTTGGTCACTAGGTATTAGGTATAGGGTTTGTTTTCACTCTTCTCAAAGTTGTCCAAATTTCGGTCCATGTCACCATTCAGCTGATTGTACCATCATTCAGAGGGTTTTCATCATCATGTCAAGTTCCGCTAGGTCATTTTACACCTTTTTCATGCTTCAATAGTGCCTAGGTAAGGTTCATTTTCCTCTCCTAGGGTTTTGGAGGTAATTCCTCTTGGATGGTCAACTCATCAACAAAACTTGTATCCTAATGTTCATACACCTTCCCCTATCCTTAATGTACCTTATTAAACACTTCCCATCACTGAGATCCCCCAAATTCCTCATTTTCACACAAACCCTAGGTTATTGCTACAACTTGGCAATTTTCTAGGCTAGGCCTGTGTTTTGCCCTTTTGGACCCCTTCCTCTCACTCAATATCTGAAATTCCACTGTCCCCTACTTCCTAACATCCCTCCCTACTTTCCAAAATTTTCTCAGGAATTTATAAGCCCCTTATCCCCTTCATTTCGCTTCATTTCGACAAATTCCTTGTTCCACACATCGGGATAGGTTTTACTCCAATGACGTTTCTGAGCAATAAAAGATGAATTTGGAAAATATGAGAGAGTTTTTTGTCCACAATAGGTGAAGGAAGAAAAAACTCCCTCAATTTTTACACAGGTGTCATGGTTTTAGAGAAATGTCAAAAATACAGTTGCCTCAGGAGAATTGATGCACCTCTGAAGTGACCTTGGTAAAATCAATATTTATCCTAGATTGGTTGGCAAAATTAATTTCTTGATGAGTCAAATGATAACTAGACACAAATATATTTCCAATGATCTATCATGAGCTCAATTTGGAGTTGAGGAAGACCTTCAAAAGTTGACTGCAACAGCACTCTGCCTTGAGGCAGCCTCATTTTGCACATTTTGACCAGTCTTGGGATATTTGATTTTTGACAGGGAAAATGAACTCCAAATTGCAAAATTCTAGTTGGGTTGGAAATTAGACTCATTAAGATTTCCAACGCGCTATCCTGTGCCCAATTTGGACACTGGGAAGGTCTCCAAAAGTCTCCTGAAAAAAGGCGCGACGCGTTGGGCTTGTGGCGCAACGCATAGAGTTGCAAACCCAATTTCACCATAAACTTCTCCAAAATTTCCAAATGTGCTAAAATATATGGTGTGTAAAGGAGAGATTGAGCAAAGGAAAAACCATAAAGAATTAAGGAAGCGACTTGAAGGAATTTTTTTTCAATTTTCAGTGCGCGGCGCATTGACTGGGTGTCGCGACGCATTGGGCAGGCGCGGCACATTGGGCTGACCTCCGCAGTGTAAAAAATACACTAGCACGGCGCATCAGGAAGGCGTGGCGCATTGGGTTGGTTGCATGACGCACATGGAAAAAATTTAATTTATTGCCATTTCTTCCAAATTTTCAAACCATCTCAGTCCATCTTTGTCCAAGTAAGTCCATGCAACTTTCCCATTGCCCATGACATGTGTTTGGTGATGCTTATAAGGATTTAAATACAAAAAAATCAAACCCTATTTGTTTGTGCAAGGATTGTTTCTTTAGGGTTTCAAAATTAGTTTTGTGTTTATCATTCCCACTTCTGCACCTTGTTATTCCCTCATCATTGTTAATCTTGTTACATCAATCCCATTTCCATTATCCCCATCCCACTTGAGAATTTTTCCAAACTCCAAGTTTATTCCAAGAGATTGAGTGGCTGTCCCTTGTCCCTAAAATTATCAAATCACCAATTTCAAATGAAAAATTTCACTTGATAAAATTCCATCATTTCCACAACCCTATCCCTCCATATTCCCCCACTTGTTATCTCATATTTGGCAACAAAATCAAAGACACCAAACTTTCATTTTCATCCTAAACAACATAGACCTTGGACATCATGGAGACAGATACCGATACATCTTATGATCGAGACAGTGACTCCACAACTGAATTGCATGCACCAAGGATACAAAAAGCTTTTGGAGAAAGCCAACAATGAAAGTAACATGCTAAGGCACATGAAGAACCATTATTGGGTGCGAAATCATGTTTGCAAGGCGCAAATGAAAATTCTGAAGGCAAAGCTAAAGAGGGCACTAAAACGTCGCAAAAGGCATGATAGACTCCAAATTTTGGTCGATGCCTCTTTGGCCTAGCATATTACATGATGAAGGACACTCAGCCCAAATTTCAAGAAATTTGGGACACATTTTGTCAATTTTGAAATTTTTGGCCTTAACACAGATTTTCTTGCCCGACGCGTCGCGCCACTTGGTGCGCGCTTACAATTGGCAGCTCCTTTTGAGGAAAAATTTTTATTTCTAGATTTTTCATCAAAAATTATGCATTCCTATCAATTACCTAAGGATTTTGACAAGTTTTGGGTTTCCTGAAGGGTCAAAAACACCTTAAAAATGGCCTTTCTACCACTTTTTTCACACACACGAAGCAGTGTTGGGAGATTTGATTTTTCGAGGGGAAAATGGCAACCAAATTCAACAATTACACTTGGGTTGGAAATTAGACAGGAAGGGCTTTCCAACGAGCTATCCTGCACTTAATTTGGAATCCGGGAAGACCCTCAAAATCAGCCTCAAAGTGGTGCGACGCATAGAGATTTCAGGTGCGGCGCATTGGGAATTTTGGCTCATTTTTCACTCAGCAGCTCAGATTTTCGCCTAGTTTTGGCCAGTTTGACTTTTTCATCTTCAAATGTGAAACTATTGATGTAATTTCAAGGCTTTTATGTAATTTTGGCACATTTTTACTCATCCAAGTAGATTCATTCACCAAAAAGTGAAATGTAACTGAATGAATCAGTTTCCTATCTTATAGAGGCAAGTTGTTTCATTGCCTATTTTCTAGTTCTTAGTTTAGATCTTGTTGAAACAGCTCCTATAATGGTGATCTTGACCCATAGAGGCATGGGGATTAGTTAGGCTTGTCTATATCTTGTAATTCTTCAGTCATTTTCAGAGGTTGGACATTTGGGATTGCTTGGCACTTCATTGTACATTTCATCTCTGCAATTTTGGCAAAGGAATAGACCAGGGTTTGCAGCACTCTTTGGGATCCATGTGGCTCTATATTTTGATGGTGTTTTTCTATCTCTGTTATTGTAAGTTTACTGATGTTTCATGTGTACCATTTTCCTACTTATCTCTTCCTAAATTAAAAAAACAAGTTATAAAGGTAGAATTCATTAGATTACTTTGCTCTGCCTTGAGTTTTGTTTAATTTTCCATGTTTTCATCTGTTTGAAGAGGATTCTTAAAATAATTTTTCCCTCTTCATCTCCTCACCAGTCTAAGCTATCCATTCATTCAATCCAAAGCATCAAAACAATTTCCTTCCTTGCCCCATTCAGAACTCTGCAAAAACTAGGCCTCATTCCCCAGACCCAAAATCTGCCTTTCCCTTTGATCCAACAAAAACCTTCAAAATTAAATCCAACCTCTTTACCTATATACCTAGCCTAAAATCAGCCTTTTTTCAATTGATCTCAAGCCTCACTAATCAATTTTTCGCTGAGATTGACAAGGAGAGAGCCCTCTCCCGATCTGGTAGGGCTAGCTACTAGATTAAGCGTGGTTTGATGTTACCCTAGACTCTGCCTTCTTCAGCCTGAAGTGGATTTAGGAAATAAAACTAGTATAATACATGGTATGGAGGTATTGGTTGCATCTATATCTTAGTGTTCGCAAGTTAGGGATCCAATCCTACACCTCTTCCAGAGCATCTAAATCTGACAATGCAACTCGTTCTCCAACCAAATCTTTTTGGATGTTAGACAAGTCATGTTGCACAACCATGGGTTTATTTTCATGAAATTTATTTGTAGAGGCACAAGCATAGGCCCAATCCCTCATTTTTTCTTGAGATCCTCATCCCCCTCCTCCTCCACACCAACAATCTCTCTCCCTCAACATTGAAGAGGGAGCAGAGAGAGAACCAAAGGATAAGTTGAGACTTGGGGAGAGGAGAGTCGAGAGGAAGAACTATTAGGAGCCAAAGAATACATACGATGAGCCCCATAGAGAACACAAGAAAAATGGAGAGCGTAAAAAAAAAGGAAGTGGCATAAGCATAGTCAATTTGGCTCAAAATTGATTTTCTTGAGACAACCAAAAGGTCACCACATATAATAAGTGAATTGGGTGCTAAAGGTACAACAAAAAACATGAAAAGGTAAATTACGTGCATCATTCACTAGTGTACATGGTAAAATGAAAAAGGCTAAAATCTCCCAATATGTAGATCCCAACCACAAGAAGTACCTACGCCCAAAGATGTCATTACTGTAAATATGTATAACTACATATATTTAATATTTAGGGTACAATTTTATTTTTCCAAATAACACATTTAGAAGTAAATAAAAAACCATCTATAGATTTATGCCTAATCTTAATGGTATAATGGTTTTGATATTTCAAGCCTTTAGACCATTCCAACAACTAAAGACTACAAAAAAGAAAATTTGACTTATGGAATACATAATTGGAAATTCTTAAACATAGCAATTGCTAATAGAAGCCATCTATAGAAAATTTCACATAACGTTAGGATTCTACATTACAAGTTTTCATGATAATGATATAAATTAGAAGCTTTCATACAATAAGGATATACTAAAAATGAGCTAGATACAATGTTATCAAAAAATGTGTCCATAGATATGTAAACAAGACTATTTGATAAATATGATCAAAATTATTGATATTTATATATCTATTTCACATTTTAAACTTGATTTATATCTATTTATCTATCCATCAAATTTAATAAAAGATTTCCATCTTCTAAGATTGTAACTATAACAAGGTAGAAAACCACACATTGCAAGATACTAAATATAGAAGACATATCACACTTCCCTAAATAAATGGATATATAAGCTAATAAATTAAAAAAGGACAACCAAATAAGAATTAAAACTGAGTAGGTTTGTGGGGTCTTGGTTAAATGGTGATGAGGCAGGTTGTTATAGCACCCATCAAATGTTCAATTCCCTTCACCAATCGGGTTGATGTATCTGGACATGTTGATGAAGATGGGGTGAAAAAAAAGGTGGAAAAAGAGAAAAATGAAAGGTACTACCAAACTTCAAAAAAAAAAAAAAAAAAACTAAAACTGAGTATATTAGTCCTGCAAAAAAACTAAAAAAAAAATCTATAAAAGTCTAATTTATTTAGAAGAATATACAAAATTATAAAACTAAAACATAAATTTCAATGACTAAAATGATGAAATACTCAAAATATGAAATAAGAAAAGGTAACAACCATTATAATTCTAAACTAATGAAATTCAAATCAATCTTAAAAAGATAACACATGAAATGAAATGAAATTTCAAAAAATAAAAATTAATAACACCAATTTAAAGATGGCATTTTAATTAGAAAAATTTGTTATACTTAATTAAATGATAATAATCCTATCTCAAAAAACATCTCACTCATATTTCAATATCCAAAATCTTATTGGGTTGGTTGCTTCATACCCTACTGTGACACACATTTACCAAATCCGTTTATATCATAATGTTATATTTTTCACACTAACACACTAATTCTATCCAATCCCTCTAAATGGCCAACCTCTGTATACACTAAAACCCAATGGACCCAATGGTAATTTCCCTTTAAAACTTAATTGAATATAATATGTTTATTTTAATTCATATTTTATTTTACAAATGGTGAATAATATAGGAAAATGAAACATTGATCCAAAAAAATTGGAAAAAGAGTATTAATCAAAAAATTGTGCAAACTGCCTAAATGCAGTGAGGTCTAAGCTCACTTTGCTTCTTATGAATAATTCATTCAATGTTTCTAGATTTGACGCATCAGTCGATATCCTTCCTCCTATATCCTAAGATTTAAGAGACCAAAAGCACTACATTGATAATATTTCCAGACCTGACATCTCCTCAATTGCATAACATCTTTCCATGTACAAATATCGAAGCTTAGAAAAGCCACAAAGCCCCGTTATTTTCTTTAATGCACAAAAGCTACCCAAGTCCAGTATTATTAGTGTTATATTAAACTCTCCAACCTCCACTAGATTCTTACAACCATGGAGATCGATAAATTCAAGGGCTAGGCAAACACCTTCACCAAATGACAGTTGATCCCATACCTCCTAAATCCTAGTGAGGTAGGGGTCTATTCCTTCCCCTTTCTGCATTTGGATGAGCCTGAAATTCTCCTCAAGGTACATCTTCTACTGCTCAAAAGTAACATGATATAATGTGGTGAGATCATCCCACATCTACTTGGTAGTATATTTTCCATCTATATGTGATACTATATGGTCCTGGACTCCATCCAAGATCAATCGGTTCTCCCATTCCAACTCTCTCTTTTAATCTTTATGTTGATCTGCATCTTGGGGAACTTCCACTTCTGCATCAATATAGGCTTTATGGACATATTCATCTAGAAGGAAGGACATCCTTTCCTTCCATATCACGTAGTTGGAATCTCCATCCAACCTGTCCTGATCATGAAGCCTAGTAGTGGCCATCTCAACAAGGTGTCGAAAAATCTTCTTTCCTTCTGCCTGGTTGCTAATATGCTACTTGCAATCCCTTCTGGAGTGAGAATATCCACTCAAAACTACTACCAATCTCCAAGGAAATATCTAAATAATTCTTGAGACAAGAAGTTCCCTAAGTGAAAATCTTACTCTGTGTGTGCTCTTCTTCCAGCCGACACATGTTCTGCACTAGAAATATTCTGCAAAACCCTCTATGTCTAGCTAGATATCATCCAATGAAAATTCTGAGCTACTTCCTCTTCCTCTCGAATAAATCAATCCCAAAAGATTGAATTTTTCACCCCTCACTCAGAAAAATTGAACCTCCTCAAGTAACTCGGCTCTCTGAAAAAATGAATTTGTTGCCCTTGTGAATTTTGATCTATTTCCCACACTTAACAATGAAATTACTTATATTTTCCTTTGATCTCTCAAGCCAATCAACTATGCTCTAATACCATGTGAAAATTCCAAACTAGAATCCTATTGTAACAACTAGAAATTATTCTCACAATTGTTAATTTTATTTAACAATTGATATGTTTTTTGCTACGAAAAATACTGAATAAATCACACTACAATCTACACAAATAAAATTGTGGAAGAATAAAGCATTGGAAGGAATGATAACACACACACATAAAATAACACAATTATTTTTGGATAAAAGTCCTCGAAAAAACCCAATGCAGGAAAATCGATGCAGCAATTGATGGTTTTATTACTAAGCAACAGTGAAATTTTTTTAGTATAACTAGATGTCGAAATACTATCAATCCTACATAGAAAAATACTAGAAAAAATCGAGTGAGAAAATTTTCTCACCCCACAGGTAATCTTTCGGCACAACCTGCCTTCGGAACTTGGTCCTCTAACACTCTGTGTTGGCCTTTGCGCTGCACTATGCAACCTGTATGATGTCTATAAATGGTCTTCAATGAAATCATTCTGACTTCTACTAGCTTAAAATATGCTTCTCTAGAACTCTACAACTCCTTCTCGGCCTCTGGAACTGAAGAAGTCTCTCCCTCCCAGCAAATCGAACATGCCCATAGAACCTATTGCATAGTGATTGCATCATCTTCTCTATGGCTACTAAGCCTCTCTGCAAATACACTCGTTGGATATGGAATCACTTCCTCCAGCCTCACTATCTCTTCCGCTCTCTCACTGCCTCGATCTCTGAATCTCTCTCTCCCAACTGACTATTGCTACTATGGAAATCAATCTTCCAATGAAATCAAACTGTTGAAGTGATTTCCCCATCACCACATCTACCTCCTATTATAATCCTCTGTTGAAGCACGAACAACCAGGATTAAAACTTAATCAATGGCTAATATCCTCTCTAGATCAACTCGTGTGATTTTTAGGCTATTCTCACCTTGACTTAATTAATACTAATTAATTAATCAGTTTTCCTAAGTTTAGGCTTAGGAAACATTAAAAAATTAGTTAATAATATAATTAAGTCACCTCTAGGAGGAATTTCCATAAACGAGTTTTGGGTTTTTGGGATCTCATGTATTCTAGCCTCTCCACAATTTTTTTTGGTTAGAACACATCCAATGCTACAAAATCTAACACAAAAGATGCATTATGAAACACCGAGAGGATAAACTACTACACTAAAACAAATCTGACAAAGGGAATAAATGGCCACAAACCTATGTCTCTCATAAAGTTGAGCAAGATAATAAGGTACCTTTTCTGATACTGTGTTAAACCCTCATAGATGATAAAAATAAGAAAAGATAAACATGAGATGCATTATATTAACAAAGATATACACATACATACATTATTTTCTGACCCTTAGTTTTCATATTCCAAGTGGTCTCTTGGACTTTAATGACTCTTCATATTCCATAGCATATCCCTTAGTGGATTAGGTGTCCAATTATTATTTAGAGATAATGCACAATAAATATTTGATATTCAAGATATGTAGTAATTATTTGATCAATATTAATTTGTGATACATTAGTGTTTTTTTTCCTTTTTTTTGTACATTCACAACATTATATTATGAAAATATATATATATGTGTAGATTAATCCAAGAAGCAAGACCATGATCAAATATATATTTCCTAAGAGAAATCCAGACTGAGAAAACTAGAGAGGAATTGGTTTATCAGGTCCAGAAAAATAAAATGTTGAGATGGTGTTGGCCAAGTCCATTACATAGAAAAACAAATTAGGCTATAATAGCCATGAAAATGGAGAACAGAAAACGTATACTAAAAACCATAAACTATACTAGTACCTAGGCATACCAATAGTGGATTTGAATCCATAGAGAGACCATATTATCATCCAACAAGAGGTGGATGTTTGTGATCCGTAAGGAGAGCTTCCTCCAAATCTTGTAGTCAACCATCCATGATTCCATAGAATATGTTAGGGTCCTATAAATATAGGATTCATAATTTTGAATTGACTTATGATAGTCTTGTAAAATATGTACATACCTTGCTTTCTGCAATTTGTTTTCCCATATTTTGAAAATATATATATATATATATATATATAAATAATAATAATAATAATAATAATAATAAATCAAAAAGAGGGTAAAAAGTCCTAAAAGAAAGATCAAAGCACTTAAAAAAATATATAAACCCCAAAAGAAAAAGATAAAAATAAAACATGAAAGTATGGAAGTCCAAATGCCACTACATTTTACTTTTTGCAAATAATTATGGAAGAGTGTCAATAAATGCCATAATCAATGATGAGTTAAACTGTTTAATCTTGACTGGTCATGTTTTCAATTTCCATGTTTTAGATAGTGAATAAAGATTTGTCATACAGTTTAATCCTGACAAATTAGTAGATAGGTAGACAATAATGAGGAGCTCATTAGTTTAATCTGAGCCCTCAAATGAAATAAGCTAGAATTAAATAGTTTTATGCTTTCAAAAGAATAAAATGTTTCAAGGTAGCAAGCTTAAATGCACCTGCTAAAAGTGGAAGAAAAAATGTTAGAGAAATGATTGGGTAGGTAGAAAGAAGTGGGAAGAATCATGTAATATTCATCACCGGGCAAAAATCACTAATTTCCCCTCCCTTGTAAGTATTCAACATTCTAGACTATCAGTCAAACAGGCTCAGAGCATTTCTATGACTTTTATTTGGACCGGACCCAAGGCTCGATGACTTTGAGGATATAGAAGCTTTGAGGAAAGAGCTTAAACTTCCTCAAAGTGAGCATCCACAAACTAAAGAAATCCTTCAAGATCAAGATGAGAAATAAGAGATGATGAAGCTCATCCTCAAATTAACTACTCAGATCAAAGAAATGGAAACCCAAATGGATTAGCTTGTCAAAGAGAAGGAGATTGTGAAAGAACTTGACACTCCTATCATTCCTACTGTTATACCAATGATCGCCACAACAGTGGCTTCCACATTAGGAGAGAAGCTAGCACCCAAAGAACCACTAGCAATTGTAGTTCCAGTGCTTTCAGCTACTACTTCAACCACAGACTCTTCTACAACACAGGTTCAACCAACATATGGAGCATGTCAAATTGTGAAAGCTATGGAGGATTTTTCTTTGAAAAATAATGAGATAAATGGCTTAAAAAAGATGATTTAAAGCCTTGAAGTTACAAATAAGACAACACTAATAACTGCTAAAAATCACGAGAAAAGAGCAGTAAGACTTGGAGAACAAATCAAGGGTTTACAAAAGGAGTTAATTTTCACTGAACAAATTTCATTTGTAAAAAATCATCTATGGAAAAATATAATTGAAGCCATTCACTCTCAATGGCCTTCAATTCAGGTTATTTATGAGCAAAGAGATTTATTACTAGCAGCCCAGAGCGAAATTCAAAATACTAAGGATGAGTTAACTGATAAGCCAACTCAGGCTTTAAAACTCATCACATTCCTGAACAACAAGAACAGAGCAGAATTGGAAGAATTATAGGTATTTGATAAAACAGAGACCATTTTACAGATTAAGAAGGTGGTAACGAAGAAAAAATTGATGAACAATCTCAAAGAGAAATGTGAATCCATGAACATTGCCATAACAAAGTTTTTGGAAAAATACACAAATTTGAGATAGAGAGGTCTGCCAGATATCCATGTTTTCAATGATAAACTGATGGCCCACAAGGATTATGATAAAAATATAAGGGAATTTTCCAAGGAGCAAGTCAACAAACCATTACCACAAGGCACTCCCACAAGAAAATTCCTCCTTCAGCACTTTGAAGATTTGTTCTTTCTACAACATGAGATTAAACATCTCTTTGTGTTCAAACCCACCTTTGCTAGATACACATAAGCCGATGAGAATTTTAGAAAGCTAAAGAATGTCAAAATTCCTAGTGAAGAACAGTCGAAAACATTTACTGGTTTAATGTAACAATGAGAGGTAAAACAATGAAATATTACCTTGAAAACAGTCAAAAAAGAAACAGTAATATAAAAGGATAGACTGTTGATTTTTACTGCAAAAAGATATATTTTTACAGTGGTAAACAGTGGAGATATCAGTCAAAATTATATCAGCGTTAAAGAGTAGTGTTAAAGAGTATCAGAGGAAAGAGTATCAGCCAAGGCAACTCAAATGAAGATATTTTCTAACCAGTAAGCAGGACAACTAATCACTCAAAAAGCTCCTTGTTAGATAAAGTAGTTCTATTTATTTTGGATAAGTGGATAGCTTGCTGATTTGTTAAGCAGTTGTCCCTCTTATTTTGTAAAGATATTTTCTAATTCCTAAAGATATTCCAAGATTTCTCCTAGGATATTTGTAATAACATTTTGTATAAATACTTCTACATTAGAAGTATTCAGTGTGGAATAAAATTGCTGGACTTACTATAGATATTTTTGCTAAACATTAAAGGCTATTGTGTGTTGATTTCAAAGTAGCAAACTGGACAAAGCTAAATTGGCATCATAAATTAGGATCCCTGTGATAAGCTAATGAGTGAAGTACTCCCTTCTTTTCAATGTTTTCTTTTATGAGTTTCATGCAATTCGTTATATGTTTGTTCTATCTTAATGTGCAACTAGGAATATTACTATAGGATAGTCTAGTGCTCCCTATTTTAAACTAGTTACCATTTTAATGTTTTCTACTGATTTCCGGTGTTAGGAATTCTTGATTGCTCCTACTCCCATTTGACCCCTGCCTCCTTCCACCATTTTCCGGATCAAAGAATCCTTCATTGCCATTTATCTTGATCATACCATTTCACCAAAAAACACTTTCCTAAATCTCTGAGGGTTATCTATCTTGCCCTGAATACATTTGTACCTTTTTGGCCTTGACTTCTAGTGTTGCTAGCTAGATTTAGACTCCATAGCCCAATGGACAAGTTGATTTCTCTCTAGTTTACCTCTAAGTGACTTTTTCCCACCAAAACCTTTCAAAACAAAACCAATTGTTCTATCATAACTAGCCTAAAAACATAAATTCAAAACTTTAGGAAGGCTAGATCCTAGAGTTCCAAGTAGGTTTGTGGTTACCTCTAGTGTTCTTAGACTAAAAACTCAAATCCCACAACTTAAGAAATTACTAGAGTGATAACATAATATCAACCATACTGGGGAACTAACCACTCTCCAATCTTAATTTTAGTCTTAAAGGAAGATCTTTCATTCATCCTTTTTACTTTAAGATTATTTTTATAGGTTGTAAGTATTCAAAATAGTAATTATGGCTTCTAGGAAAACCTACTATACCAGGTCTAACCTGGATCCTAAACCTGCAGTTATAGTAGACAACGCAGATTAGATTGGTAAAAAGAAAAAACAAAGTGTCAATTTAGAAATTGAAGTACCTTTAAGAAAGGCCAATTCTTTACCCAAAGAGTTAGTGAGTCTAAATGATATTGATTTTGATCTGAAGTTTGAATATTCATTGTTTAAAACTAAATCTGAAACTTATTTGAAAAATACTGTTATAGATCCTGCTTTCATTTCATCTCTGAATGCAAAACAGAAAAATATTTCAGTAGGAACAAAATCAAATCAATCTGAATATCAAAATACAGTTGAAAAGATTAATGTTTCATTGATTAAAGATATTGATGAAGCTATTGAATTATCTCATTTGTTGTCTTACATAAAACCTCCAGTTTCTCAATTTCATACAACAATAATACCAACAACAGATTCCTATTTATATGCTATTAATTCATTTATAGATACCACCGCAAGTTCATCTACAGATCATTTCATTCCTAAATTGCCTTTGCAACCTAGGATATTATTTCCTTCATCCACTCAAACCACTGCATCCACTACTTTGCATTCATATTTTATAAACACCACATATTTAATTCCCAACAATTCTATTTACATACCATCTTCATTTCCCAGCTCTTCAACTACAGTTTTCAGTTCTTCAGCTACCATATCCAGCACTGCACCTATCATTACTATTATACCTCCCAGCTCAGCAAAGCTTGAAGCCATGGCTACTAGGTATGCTCCCCTTGTCTTACCTCAACAGTTGCATAACATGCCTCAAGATTATCAAAACAAAATACTACTACTTGATGGTACTACACAATATACTGCTCAACAATACGTAACTAAAGTCACAGACTTCTTTGAAATTTATGAAATAGATGAATCAGATGTTAAAATGAGATTGTTTGTTCAAAGTTTAACTGGAGAAGTAAAGAAATGGTTTAAAGATCTAGCTGTTGGTAGCATAACTGATTTAGCTATATTTCATAGGACATTTTTGAATAAATGGGAAACGAAAAAGAACCCCCTTCAAATATTATCTGAATTTTATGCATTAAAAAGAGCTCCAAATGAGTCAGTTCAGGATTATTGCACTAGGTATAATAGTGTATATAATTCTATCCCTGCAATTCTTAAACCTACTCCTTAATCTGTTCTTCTCAAATTCCCTGATGGATTTGATGCAAATATGGCTTATCAATTAAGGGAAAGAGGTGCAAACACTTTAGAAAAAATACAAGAAGATGTTGTTAGTGTAGAAATAAACATATTGGCTAAAAAAGCTAGACTTAGAAATGAAAGAAGACTGACTATCAAAGAAGAAAATTCAAATTCAGATGCAAAAATAGATAGTTTAGCTAAAACTTTAGAAAATGTGGTGGAAATATTAGATAATATAGATAGAAATTATCAATGGGATAATCAACCTCAGATTAGAAATCCCAATTTCATAAATAAAAAAAATTAATTCTGGAAAAGCTAAAGAAGCAGCTCCAGACCAAAATATTAGGCGCCCCTTTTCAAGAGAACTATGCTGAAAGTTCTCAAAATAATGATGAAGATGAGGATGGCATCAATCATCTAATAGGAATAGATTAAAACAACACCATTTTCTTCACTCAGGAAGATCTGAAACTATTTTAGCTTCAACAACTCTAGTGAATCCTTTGACTACAAACAGGGTTATGACTTTGCCATAAATGAAATACACAGTTAGTATAACCTTAGAAACAAGAAAAATAATGAGTCTTCTACTAAAAATAATTCCCAAAATCAAAATAAGAAAAATGTATAAGCCCCAAAAACAAAAGTTTTGCAAATTATCCCAAGGGAAAATAAGCAAAATTCCAATCCTTCCAGTCCTAAAAAATCAACAAATCCCAAAATTGTTCATATTACTGATGAAGTAGCTCAATCTTCCAAAGATGCAAAAAAAGCTAATGCTGCTGAAGCTTTTAATTCAGAAAAAACAACGAATTTGGATCCTAAAAATATTCCTGTTGATTCTAAAGTAGCAAATCCTAGAACAGATAATCCCAGAATACCTGCTGATAATTCTGAGTCTGATAAAATTTCTGCTGCCACAAAAACAACCCCTGAAAAGAAAATTAAAAGCAGCAAAACTCAAGAAACTCAAACAAAAAATGCCAATACAATTGAAGATAGAAATACAACTGTTGAAAGTCAAGAAAAATCAACTCAGATTACAATTACTAAAGATGAATTAGTTCAAATTAGTAAATCTTGACCCTCATTCAATATTCAGTCTGAAATTGCTAAGTTAAAAATACCTATTCCTTTAACAGAATTAGTTAAAAATGACTTATACAAATCAAACATAACTGAAACTTTGAAAATGAATGATGGTGAAGATGCCATTAATTTGAATGATGATCAGCCAGAGTTGATTTTTGGCCCTGATGTGAATGTAAAGCATTCATATGGATCAATACTCCTTTCTATATCAGTCTTACCATTCATGATCATATTTTACACAACGCTGTGTTACATTCAGGAGCTTCCCATAACTTAATGCCCAAAGCTATCATGGAAACTCTTAATCTAGAAATAACCAGGCCTTATAAAGATTTGTTTTCATTTGACTGTAGTAAAGTTAAGTGCTTAGGATTAATTAAAGACTTATGTGTTACTTTAGTTCAGTACCCTGGTAAGAGTATGGTAATGTACATTGTAGTAGCTGACATCCCACCAAAGTATGGTATGCTTCTTTCTCGCTCATGTGGAGAAAAGTTGCAGGGATCTCTACAATTGGACATGAGCTATGCTACTATATCAGTGTTTGGTCAACCCAAAAAGCTATATAGGGAAAATTTAATGAAATTCATGGTCAGTAGTTCTGAAAGATCCATAAATCACCCCATTTATTCTACACCAACTAGCCTTGACTCTTTTATTTTGTGTAACTCTGATAACAATGAAATCCAAACTGAACTGATTGATAAAAGGCCAAAACCAAACAATGACAACATATTTCATGAGTCCCGTTGGCACTTAGAATTTGATGGCTTTGTAAACAAATCAGAAGAAGGAGCAGGATTATGGATTAAAAATATGGAGACTAATCATTTGGAAGGACATGCCTTCAGACTCAACTTCAAATGTACAAATAACATGGAAGAGTATGAGGGACTCATTCTAGGCCTCTAGATCATCAGAAACTTAGGATGAAAAAGAATAATAATCATGGGAGATTTGGAATTAATCATTAAGAAAATAAATGGAGATTATTTTGTTTATAATCCTAGACTAGCCAGTTACAGAGATACAATAATTGATTTAACTGATGATTTATTGGAATGCAAGTTTGCTTCTATACCCAGAAAACAAAACATTCAAGCACATTTTCTGACAACATTTGCTAGTACTTGTAACTTACCATTGCAACCAACTCATAGGTACACTGCTGAGGTTAAACATAGACCAATTATCCCAGATAACCTCAAGTACTGGAAGATTTTCTCTCAGGATGAACAGATTTACCATTTCTTAAATAATGGGGAAGAATTTCAAAATTGTAAAATAGACAATGATTGTAATATAGATTTAGATTTAGATTGTGAAATAGATAACATAGATGTACATAAATTTAACAAATTCACTGTATTTACTCAATCTGACATAGATAACTTAGAGAAGTTAGATATAGAAGAAATCATTGAAGAAGAAACTGACATGTTAGATCTAAAAGATAAATTTTTGCCTAAAGGTTTAACTCCTTTGGAAGACCTTTTTGATTCCAATGATGTGCCTAAAAAGCCAAAAATGGAACCAGTTAGTTCTGACATTGAGGAATGTAACATTGGGACAGAATTAAAACAAAAAATGATTAAACTGTCTAAATCTTTACCTCCACAAGAAAAGGAAAAATACATTGATATTTTAAAAGAATACCCGGATGTGTTTGCTTGGAGTTATGAAGATCTTAAAGCTTATGACACAAACATAATCCAACACAAGATTCCTATAAAAGATGATCAGAAACCATTCAAACAAAAATTGAGGAGAATTAATCATGTTCTATTACCTTTGATAGAAAAGGAAGTAAAAAATATTTATGATGCTCAGATCATTGCACCAATCAGATATTCTGATTGGGTTTCAAACTTAGTACCTACCAGAAATAAAACAGGTGAAATTAGATTATGTGTTGATTTTAGAAATCTCAATAAAGTATCTTTGAAGGATAATTACCCTTTACCCAAGATGGATCACATATTACAAAGGGTAGTTGGTTCCTCAAGGATTTCTTTGTTAGATGGTTTTTTAGGATACAACCTGATCAGGTGATCATGTCCTAAGTGAAAAAAATGCTCAAAATTGGAACGGCCCATAATTGGTTGAAACCAAAACAATTGGATAGGCCTCGTCGATACGATCCTGGCGCCGTGAATGGCACTCAAATCCGACACTGTATGTGAAAGTTATTCAAGTTTGAAATTTTCAAATTCCTTCAAAAATTAGTTTGACCAGGGTTGACTTATGAATTTGGAAAATATTAAAAAAAGAATATTCCGAGAATATTCCTTGAAATATTTTTGGAATATTCCACAGAATATTACCTATTAATTAATATTCGTCGACAAGTGTCAAGCTTTGGTTAGTGGAAAGGTTGACTTTGGATTTTGGGTACCAATCAGATGCTGCCACGTGGCAGGCTTGGAGACCACCACGTGGCCCCGAATCGATGCAATGGTGGGTGTTATAAAAATTTGGTATATATCTCGGCAGGAATTGAAACCGGGCCTCTTGCCCGCCAACAGAATGACTCGACCAATCGGGCTCCACAGAAAGTCTTATTAAGCACTTCGCTCATGTTATATTTAAAGTTTCGTAAAGGTTTGGATGGTGGAAAAAAGGGGTCCAACCCCCTATACACAGGACCTCTGGCCAAAACCTTGGCCATAAGCCTCCAGCAGTTGCAGTTTATTAGTTTTGATCACATGTTAAGTGGCAGAGATTTTTATGTTAGCAGTTATGTCCACGGTTATGAAACCGTTGGTTTGACGGTTATCTTGGCGAGTTGGGCGGTGGTCCATGTGACCCCGCCCACCTAACACTTATTTTTAAATCAAATGGTTCCACCATTTCTAGAGTGGAGCCCCCATATCCGGCGGGAATGCCATTTTAGTGGAGTTATCTGTAGTCCTCCCAATTTTGGTGGAGGTTTTTTAGGCCAAACTGGACAAATCTTGTTTTGATCATAAATTTCACATTACTGAACCTTTTTGGATGAATTTTTTTTTTATTTCAGGGATTCTCAGCATTTTGGATCCATTGAAATAGGTTTCAAAGCCAACAGAGGTGTCTTTCAGCCATTTTTACTTCAAATAAGCTTGGGGAGCCATCAGGGCCTTGAGGGAAATGGAGTGGCAATGGACTGCACTTCATTGTTTTAGGTGAAATAAGAGTCATTATTAGCTTCTTTCTATGTTTTGAATTCATTTTCACAGCTTATTTGGTCTAATTATGACTTTTTCTCATTGTATTACCAATTTGAGCATCATAATATATCAAGGGCATGCCCATTGGGAGCCTTGGACTCGGCAGATGTAGCCCAAGAGGGGTGAACTGCCTCATCATGTTGTTGTGTGTTTATAGTGAAATTATTTTGTTGTGTTATTCATATTAAAGTTATTAAATAGTAAATTAAAACAACACTCCCTCACACCAAAATTCATAAACAATTATCAAAAACACTTTGTTTCACTTGCAAGACTATTCAAACACTTTGCACACTTAATTTTATGGAAATGATTAATTTGAACAGAAAAACAAATACTTTCATTTTCAGATCAGTTGGTATCAAAACTCAGGATTAGAGCCTTAGAAGCTATATTTTTTACTCAGCATTTGTTTTGTGCAAAGATAGAGTCATTTGTTTGCAAGTTTTGATGCTTACTAGGCTAAAACTCAAGAGAGGTGAAGGAAACTTTGTTAGTGAAAAAACTAATCCACAACCAAGAAGGGTTAGAGAACCACCTCCAAGATCCATAGAAGTAGCTTCAAGCATGTATTTAAGAGAAGGAGAATCTCATGAAGAGATGGATCCCAAGGAATAAGAACGGGTATTCCGGAAAGCTTTGTTGGATATGACTGAGATGGTAAGGATCCTCTACCAAGAAAGAAATGATAGGATTTCTCGAGAAGGGTCTAAAAACTAGAAAGAAGGAGAGGGTTCCTCAGGAGGAAAGAAGAGTGATGACAAGTCAAAGAAGGAAATGGAGGAAATGGTGATCCACCATCCCCATCTTCATCCTCTTCCCTTACATCGTCTTCCTCGACTTCGGTAAATCAGTATCACAAGTCGAAAACCACTAGTAAAAGTCCTTTTTTAAAGCTTGATGTCCAATTTGAATTGCCTATGTTTAACGGTGAATTCAATGCAGAGAAACTTGAAAATTGGATCAGACAATTGGAATTTTATTTAAGGATTCAAAACCTTCATGATGACGACACCAAGATACAATTAGCCTCGCTGAGAATGGATGGAGTGGCATTGGTATGGTGGGAAACCAATACCAAGGATGAAATTAAGAAACATGGTAAGATTACTTTATCATGGGCTTAATTTATTACTGCAATCAAGAAGCAATTTTATCCATTATCTCATCTACAAAAGGCTATAATTAACTGACAAAACTTTAGACAGCTTAAGGGACAAAATGTGCAAGACTATACCCAAGAATTTAGGAGAAGAGCACTCTTATTAGGGGTAGACTTACAAAGTCAAGATACTTTGCTGAAATATATAGGTGGTTTGCACAGTTACCTTAAACATACTATCCTTATGTTCAATCCTACTAGTCTAGATGAAGTTTGTGTACAAGCTACACATTTATAGGCTAGAGGGAAAAACCCTTTTGATGAGGATAGAAACAAGCCTTTCAAAGGGAAGAACAAAGATAAAACCTTTAAGGTAAAAGGAAAAAAGAATGCATCTATCAAACAAGACGGTGAAAAATTTATATGTAAACATTTTTCAAGAGAGGGCCATGAAGAGAAAAACTGTTGGAAACTACATCCTAAAAAAATAAATTAGTTTAACAAAAACAAAGGAAAGAATAAAATTGCAGCTACTACAACTACACCTCAAGATTTAGGTGATGATTCAGGTGACGAAACCAAAATTGCAGCCATGGGTTTGAAAAGTATGAATGGAAAGGAAAATGAAACTAATCCAAGCACTAGTACTTCAAACTGTCATGTACAAGCTCCTAATGAGGAATAAAGGATTGAATTTTTCCATGTGAGGGTAGTCTCAAAACATACTAAAATTGACACATTGTTTGATAGTGGGTCACAACCAAATCTCATATCAGAAGACTTGGTCAAACAACTTAAAATTGAGACCATTCCACAACCAAAGCCTTATCTACTTGGGTGGATATACAAGGATGCAAACTTACAAGTCTCAAGAAAGTGCATATTGCGATTCACCATAACTGCACACTTTATTGACACAGTTGAACTTGATGTGGTGTTGCTTGATATATCAGGAATTGTTTTGGGAAGTCCTTACTTATTTGATAGGAAAGCGATCTTCCATCGCCATGAAAATAAAAATCATCTCTTTAAAGATGGCAAGGAGTTCATTGTCAGAGCACGTCGCAAGAAGGAAAATATAGCGATGGTAAATGCGGGACAGGTAAAAAGGCTAGTAAATTCTAGTAAGAGTTTTGTACTTCTTATGGTTAAGCCCAAGGTTTCTATGAATCATGAGTCATTTGAAAATTGTGATTCCAAGCTTAAATAATATTTATATGATGTAGTTGATGCACATCATGAGATGTTTCAGGAACCGATAGTTTTATCTCCTAAAAGGGAGATTCAACATGAAATCCATTTACATCAAGATTGTCCTCTTCCTAACATCGGCATCTACCACTTGTCTATCATGGAGAATGCTGAAATCAAGAGGCAAATTAAAGACTTGTTGGAAAAAGGATTCATAAGACCAAGCACTTCGCCATGTGGGTCACCGATAGTGTTGATTCCAAATAAAGATGGAACTTGGTGCATGTGTGTGGACTTCAGGGCATTGAAAAAAATAACAGTAAAGAATCGTTACCCACTTCCAAGGATAAATGATTTGTTGGATCAGCTGAAAGATGCTAAATATTTCACTAAGTTAGACTTATGTAGTGGTTATCATAAAGTTAGAATTGCAGAAAGTGAGATTTGGAAGACAACATTTAAAACCAAACATGGACTCTTTGAGTGGCTTGTTATGTTGTTTGGTTTATGCAATGCACCTGCAACTTTCATGTGGGTAATGGATGATGTATTACGTCCTTTTCTTGATGATTTCGTTATTTTATACTTAGATGACATATTAATTTTCAACAAGACTAGAGAAGAGCATGTCATCCATGTTAAGAAAGTACTTGATATTTTGAAGAAAAATCAGTTATTTCTTAAAATGTCAAAGTGTGAATTTGGAAAGACTTCTTTAGTTTATTTGGGACACATAGTAGGACGAGGTGCTTTGAGAATTGATCCTTCCAAAGTAGAAGCCATTGTGAATTTTCCTACTCCCAAATCCATTACAGAGGTAAGAAGTTTTTTGGGTGCAGCTCAGTATTGGAGGAAGTTTATTTCTAACTTCGCTGCCATAGCAACTCCTATGCATGCAGTGACTAGTGTGAAGCATGCTTTCCAATGGGGAGGAAAGAAACATAAAGCTTTTGAGTCTTTGAAAGAGAATATAAGGTCAGCTCCAGTCCTTGCATTATTGAACTTGAGACATCCATTCGAGATTCAGACAGATGCTAGTGATTACGCCATGGGTGCAGTTCTCTTCCAGTATGGTAAGCCTGTTGCATTTCATTCTGAGACATTTAATGGTGCTGTTGTGAATTATCCTACATATGATAAAGAGTTGTATGCATTGGTACAAAGTGTCAAAAAATGGAAACACTATTTGATGGGCAAAGAAACAATTGTTCATACCAACCATCGGCCTTTACAGTACTTGCAATCACAAAGTAAATTGCAGCAGTCACGACATTTCAGATGGATGGGCTTCCTACAACAATTTCACTTGGAAATAAGGTACAAGAAAGGTATTTACAATAAGGTTTCTGATATGCTTTCAAGGCCTATTATTAGTGCTAGTACTTTACTTAAGAATGACTCTATTGTACACGAGAGCTACATAGAATAGTATGCATTAGATGTTGATTTTAAGGATGTGTATGCTAACTTGAGTGAAGGGAATCATGTTGAGGAGAATGATTATCATTTGCATAATAATTTGTTGTTTCATATGGGCAAGTTATGTATACCACAGGGGGAGAGACTAAGCATCATGAGAGAAGCTCATTCTTCTCTTATAGCTGGACATTTTGGGGTAAGCAAAATGGTGGCACATTTACAAAGGTATTTTTATTGGCCTCGCATGGTAGATAGTGTTTCACATTTCATTAAAGGTTGTTCATTATGTGCTACAAGAAAGCCTAGCAATAGGAAGCTTGGTTTACATACGCCATTGACAGTACCTTCTAGACCATGGGAAAGAGTTTCTATGGATTTTGTTGGAGGGCTACCATTATCTAGAAAGCAACATGATTATCTTTATGTAGTAGTTGATCATTTCAGCAAGATGTGTATTCTTATGCCATGTAAGAAAACTATAACTAGTGAAAAAACTGTTGATTTATATTTTCAACATGTATGGGTTCATTATGGCTTACCTAATTCTATTGTTAGTGACAGGGATTCCAGATTTTTTGGGAATTTTTGGTCCAATTTATGGAAGATGATGGACACCAAGTTGAAGAAGAGTACTTCTTTCCATCCACAAACAAAGTTAGTGAACAGAACCATTGTACATCTTTTGAGAGGTTATTGCAGCAAGCATCCCAAGCTTTGGGATGAGCACTTGCATTACATTCAGCATGCTTATAACCAGACCAAGCACTCTTCTACAAATACTTCACCTTTTGAAGCTTGTTTTGGGTATTTTCCTAAGTCACCTTTAGATTTCATTCTTGAGAAGGATGTGGCCATTGATGGGCATAGTGACATTGACAAAGCTTTCATGTTCATTGAAATAATTCAGCTCATACATCAGTAGGTTCAAGAACATCTTGAAAAAATTCAAGGCAAGTACAAGGAGAGGCATGATAAGCACATAGTTGATCATAAGTTTCAAGAAGGGGATGAGGTATGGTTGCATATTAGTAAGGAAAGAATGCAAGGAGAAGGTAAAAAGATGAAGCCTATTTGTTATGGTCCATTCAAGATCCTTAAACAAGTTGGAAATAATGCTTTTCAATTAGATTTGCCTTCATACATGCAAATTTATTCCATTGTGAATGTGTAAAATTTATGTTTGTATGAACCTCCTTTAATTGCTGATTATGAAAGTGACATTCAGCTTCCATCCATAGAGGATTTTTCACCAGAATTTTTGGATGAGTTGAAAGAGGATGCTATCCTTGACAGAAGGACACACACTTCAAGGAGGGGAAATGTTGATTATGTTCGGGTTGGTCTTAAAAGCAGCAAACCAAGTAAGGAAAAGTGGATTGAGGTGGAAAAGGTCAGGGACCTGTACCCTCATCTTCTTAAAAGGTAATTGAAGGTTTTTGGGGTCCAAAAGCTTCCCAATGGGGAAGTGTGATTAGGTGATCATGTCCTAAGTGAAAAAAATACTCAAAATTGGAACTTCTCATAATTGGTTGAAATTATAACAACTGGATAGGCCTCGTCGATATGATCCTGGTGCCGTGAACAGAACTCAAATCTGACACTGTATGTGAAATTTATTCAAGTTTCAAATTTTCAAATTCCTTCAAAAATCAGTTTGACTAGGGTTGACTTATGAATTTGGAAAATATTAAAAAAGAATGTTCTGTGGAATATTACTTGGAATATTTTGGGAATATTCCTTAGAATATTCCATAGAATATTCCCTATGAACCAATCATTCATCAACAAGTGTCAAGCTTTGGTTAGTGGAAAGGTTGACTTTGGATTCTGGGTACCAATCAGATGCTACCACGTGGCAGGCCCAGAGGCCACCACGTGGCCCTGGATCGGTGCAATGGTGGGTGTTATAAAAATTTGGTATATATCTCAGCAGGAATTGAAATCGAGCCTCCCGCCTGCCAACAAAATGACCCAACCAATCGGACTCCACAGCAAGTCTTAATAAGCATTAGGCTCGTGTTATATTTAAAGTTTCGTAAAGGTTTGGATGGCAGAAAAAAGGGGTCCAACACCCTATACATAGGACCTTCGGCCAGAACCTTGGCCATAAGCCTCCAGCGGTTCCAGTTTATTATTTGTGATCACATGTTAAGCGGCGGAGATTTTTATGTTAGCAGTTATGTCCACGGTTATGAAATCGTTGGTTCGATGGTTATCTCGGCGGGTTGGGCGGTGGTCCATGTGACCCCACCCACCTAACACTTATTTTTAAATCAAATGGTTCCTCCATTTCTGGAGCAGAGCCCCCATATCCGGTGGGAATGCCATTTTAGTGGAGTTATCTGCAGTCCTCCCAAGTTTGGTGGAGGTTTTTTAGGCCAAACTGGACAAATCTTGTTTTGATCATAACTTTCACATTACTGAACCTTTTTGGATGAATTTTTTTTTGATTTCGGGGATTCTCAACATTTTGGAGCCATTGGAATAGGTCGTAAAGCCAACAGAGGTGTCTTTCAACCATTTTTACTTCAGAGAATCTTGGGGAGCTATCAGGGCCTTGAGGGAAATGGAGTTGTGTTGGACTACACTTCACTATTTTAGGTGAAATAAGAGTCATTCTTAGCTTCTTTCTGTGTTCTGAATTCATTTTCATAGCTTTTTTGGTCTATTTAGGCCTTTTTCTCACTGTATTACCAATTTGAGCATCATAATATATCAAGGACATGCCCATTGGGAGCCTTGGATCCGACAGATGTAGCTTAGGAGGGGTGAACTGCCTCATCATGTTGCTGTGTGTTTATGGTGAAGTTATTCTGCTATTTTATTCAGATTAAAGTTGTTAAACAGTAAATTAAAACAACACTCCCTCACTCCAAAATTCATAAACAGCTATGAAAAACACTTTGTTTCACTTGCAAGACTATTCAAACACTTTTCACACTTAATTTTATGGAAATGAATACTTTGAACAACAAAACAAATACTTTCATTTTCAGATCACAACCAGATTCTAGTTCAAAAGGAAGACCAGGCTAAAACAACTTTTACCACTCCTTGGGGCACTTTCACGTATGTGAAAATGCCTTTTGGTTTGATGAATGCAGGAGCAACCTTTCAGAGAGCTATGGACATAGCCTTTTCGAAGGAAATACATGACTTCTTGGTTATTTATTTAGATGATATTACTATTTTTTCTAAGTCAGATAATGAACACTTGGATCATCTAAGACAAGTTTTTATTAAATGTAGAACATTTGGTATATCTTTGAACCCAAAGAAAAGTATTTTTGGATTAGAGGAGGGTAAGTTACTAGGACACATAATTTCAAAAGAAGGTATTAGGATAGATCTTGCTAGGATAGAAGAAATTCTGAACATTCATCCACCTAGAAATATCAAAGAGTTACAAGCTTTCCTAGGTAAAATTAACTTTTTGAGAAGATTTATTTCAAACTTAACTGAAATCATTAGAGAAATGAATAACATGCTCAAGAAAGACTCAATTCTAAAATGTAATATTGAAACCAAACAATCATTTGAATCCATAAAACAGGCTTTAACTAAAACACCAGTTTTAATCTGTCCAGATTTCAAAAAAGACTTTATAATTTTTTCTTTTGCATCAGAGCATACCATTGCTCCAGTTTTATTGCAGAAGAATGATCAAGGTTTTGAATAGCCTATAGCGTTTTTTAGTAAGACCCTTAGATATGCACCTCTAAAATATAACATAATGGAGAAACAAGCCTTAGCCTTGGTTAAGGCCATAAAAGATTTCAGAGTTTACATTCTCTACTCCCACATAATTTCCTATGTCCCTAATTATGTAGTTAAAGACATTCTTACTAAGGATGGCCCTGATGGAAGAAGAAGTAAGTGGATTGCCACTATCCTTGAATCTGACGTAGAGATCAAACCAACAAAACTCACTAAAGGACAAGGATTAGCCATATTGATGGTTGAATATAATTGTAATGCATTAGACATTAATTTTATTGCTCAGATTGATGACCAAGAAGAGATCGCGACTCCAATGATCGGTGAAGCCTTTCTAGATTCACCTTAGTACTCAGATATTATATTTTTACTCACAAACTTACAAGCTCCTCCTGGATTATCAAGGACAAAAGTGAGATTTCTTAAACTTAAAGCAATGAGATTTTTTATTTTAGATAATGTGCTTTTTTGGAAAGAACATACTAGGATATTACTAAATTGTTTACTGAAAGCGGAAGCTGACAAAATACTTGAATAATTTCATGCAGGTGACTATGGAGGGCATTTATACTAGAAAATTACAGCAGATCATATCGTGAGAGCTATTTTTTACTGGCCTACCTTATTTGTTGATGTTAACAAATTTGTTACTTCATGTCACAAATGTCAAATTTTTGAAGGAAAAAAGAAATTGTTGCCTTTACCCTTAAAGCCAATTTCAGCTGAGATGTCATTTGAACAATGGGGTTTAGACTTCATTGGAGAAATTCACCCCCCATCCTCTGGCCAACATAAGTGGATTTTGACTACCACAGATTACTTTACTAAGTGGATTGAAGCCATTCCTACCAGACAAGCCACTGACACAGTCATTATCTCTTTCATAGAAAACAACATTTTATCTAGATTTGGATGTCCTCATAAAATAATTACTGATAATGCAGCAGCATTTGAATCTAATAAAATGATTGTCTTCTGTCACAAATACCATATTACCCTAGGCCACTCTATTGCTTATTACCCTCAGGGTAATGGCCTAGATGAATCTTCAAATAAAAGCCTTGTAAATATCATTAAAAAAGTACTTGAAGATAACAAAAAGAGTTGGAATAAAAAGTTAGTTTATGCCTTATGGGCAGATAGACTTACTACCAAAAAGTCAATTGGCACTTCCCCTTATCAAATTGTTTATGGGATGGATGCAGTTTTCCCATCATCCTTAGGTGTTCCAGTAATGAAGATCATTCAAGAATCACAAGTGTATATCAATGATATACGAAGGAGGATAAATCAAACTATTCATCTAAAACAAACAAGGGAAGAATTCTATAAGAAATCCCAAGTAATTCATGATAAAATCAAGAAATTTTTTGATAAAATAAGTAAAGAAGATGAAATTTACATTGGAGATCAAGTGTTAAAGTGGGATTCTAGGAGAGAGGACAAAGGTAAGCATGGAAAGCTTGAACATCTATGGAAAGGACCTTATGAAATTTATGGATATAGGGGTAACAATGCTTTCTTCATCAGAGATTTGGATGGAACATATATTCAAGAAGGACCAGTTAATGGTAGAATGCTCAAACACTACTATTCTTCTGAGTTAACCAATAGTTAGTCCCAGTTAATTTTTACATCATTGTAAATATCCATTGAATTTTTTAGATTGGATTGGATATTTTCTTTCCAAAGTTGAAGCTTGGAGATAAGGACCTAAGATTTGAAGAGTGAAATATCATAAATATGAGTTTTTTCAAAAAACAAAGGTCCACAATTATTGGATCATCATGGTCAAAATTGAAGGCTACTAGTCTTAGAGTTCTTGACATTTCACCAGGAAATTCCATCCCCATTTGAAGTCGTTGTTAGGGTCCTATAAATATAGGATTCATAATTTTGAATTGACATATGATAGTCTTGTAAAATATGTAAATACCTTGCTTTCTGCAATTTTTTTTCCGATATTTTGAAAAAAAATAAATAAATAAATAATCAAAAAGAGGGTAAAAAGTCCTAAAATAAAGATCAAAGGATTTAAAAAAATATATAGACCCCAAAAGAAAAATATGAAAATAAAAAATGAAAGTATGCAAGTCCAAATGCCACTACTTTTTACTTTTTGCAAATAATTATGGCACAGTGTCAATAAATGCCATAATCCATGATGAGTTAAATTGTTTAATCTTGACTAGTCATGTTTTCAATTTCCATGTTTTAGATAGTGAATAAAGATTTGTCAGACAGTTTAATCCTAAGAAATCAGTAGATAGGTAGAGAATAATGAGTAGCTCATAAGTTTAATTTGAGCCCTCGAATAAAATAAGGTAGAATTAGATAGTTTTATGCTTTCAAAAGAATAAAATGTTTCAAGGTAGCAAGCTTAAATGCACCAGCTAAAAATGGAAGAAAAAATGTTACAGAAATGATTAGGTAGGTAGAAAGAAGTGGGAAGAAGCATGTAATATTCATCGCCGGGAAAAAATCACTAATTTCCCCTCCCTTGTAAGTATTCAGCATTCTAGAATATCAGTCAAATAGGCTCAGAGAATTTCTCTGACTTTTTTTGGGAACAGACCCAAGGCTCGATGACTACGTAGTTGAAAATGTTAAATTCTTATGTTAAATGCCCATTTACCATTATTTATCCTGCATTCATACATTTAATTCATCTTCATAAGTAAAGAATCCTTCTTACTTAATGAAACCTAAAATCCCATTTGATTAACTTCCTCCATTCATAAAGAATACAAAAACCCTCAAAAAACACTTTATCCTAAGTAAATTGGTGAAATGATGGATAATAAGCTTTGCTTTTTATAAATTCACTTTACTTGGTCATTTAGTGTATTTTTGTGTATTCCATCTCCCCTTGCCATATTAACTTTTAACTTATGCTATTAATTCTCTAAACTAAACCTTATCCTATTTGTGTAAATCCCCATATCTAAATATCCCCCAAAACCCACTATTATAAAGATTTTAGACCAAAGATATTATCCACATGCTATATTAAAAACCCAAATAATGCTCCCTTGAGTCTAAAACTAACCTTAATTAAATACCCCACCCCCTATGGTCTTTAAACTATTCAAGAAGTTTAAAAACTATATAATAATATACCACACCCGTATTTTGTTTTATTAAAAAAGTTCACCAATGTTTTAAAAACACTATACATTATGCTACCCCCTGCATACTTTATAACCCAAGGTTTTCTTTGAAATAAACTAAGGTTTGTTTTAAATAAACTAAACCCTTGCTTGTACGCCGATCTGCCATACTATATGAAGCATCACGCTTCATATTCTTAAATTTTGTAATACACTAACCAACCTAACCCCACCTATATGCACAACCCCCTTTTTAATATGAAAACCTTGATTAAAATACATATCTTATAAATGTTTTTATTACATTTTCAGCTGCTCGCTTATACATTAAAAATCGGTCCCACCGTCCCTTTTGGTCACATCTTCCAAGTTAATCTTGGCCCTTTGCTTCCTTTTCGCAGATCCAACGGCGTGAAATCAAAATCGCACTCACAAACTGATCATCCACCCAAAACCCAAACAGACACGAAATGGGTGGTTTTACCCTTTCCACCTCCTACGACGTGGCATCTTCTCATAGGATCGCATTCGTTTCGACAAAAACTGCTTACTGCCTAAGCTCAACGCGAAAATTGTTGCCAGTTTCTCCTTTTAAAATAAAACCACTCCCACCATTTGATAAGACCTGCATTTAATGCATCTATGATTATTAAATATCAAAGTTAAAAACCTTTTATATACCATTTCTAATGTTTATTTGCGCATTTCAGACTGTAAAAGAGCCTCTTGATAGTGTTAAAACCCCTGAACACTATTTTTCCCGCTAAGACTCCAAATTCAACCAAAATCTACCATTTAGAAGACATGCAAAGATTTCCTCCAATCGAGTTACCAGCAGAAAGCTCAGAGTCAACTAAGATCCTCACAGAACCTCTCAAGAAGCCAAATGCCTACGTTTAAGGTATTTTTTGACTAATTTAAAGCCTGCAAATTCCATTCAAAACCTTCTGTAATAGAACCAGGTTTTCAATTAGGAGATTTCACCAAGTCAAGTTGCCTAAAAAATGCCAAAAAGAGGCCAAACCCTGACCAATTTTTCCCAGAAAATTCTGTGTTCAAGAAAACCACTTTTGAAGCCTATCTCATCAATTTGTGACCTCTGAAGATCAATTTCAAAGACAGAAAAGGGTTTAAAGCCTACATATACCCTAAAAACCCCTTTTGCAGTCAATCTATTCAGGAAACCCTCATTTTTTGTCTTATTCTAGTTTATATCCTCTGACAAAGAAAGCCAACTCTTGCAAACAATTTAAGCTTGCAGTAGTTATTCCAAAATGACTAAAAAGCAGATCATAGTTAAAGCTGGAGGTTCTAAGCCAATCAAGCCTGGAGAATCCAAACCTCCTAAATCTGTTAAATCTACTCCAGTCTTCACTCCTAAATCCACTGAATCAGTAAATCCGCTCTAGCCACCTATAGCTGCTGAAGAAACCCTTCCATTGACTGATATGGACTACAAGATTGTTGATCCTATTGTAGATTTCAACCTCTTAGAAACACATGATTGGTGCTATGATAAATACTTGTACAAGGATGAAATGCCTATTTGGGAGACTTATTTACCCAAGTATGTAGTTCCATTGACCCACCCTGGATAAGATCTTGTTAGATTATGTCAAAAAAATTATGAACCAGACCAAAGGGCCATTGTTAATGTTGACAGAGAAATCCATTTTACAATTACAGTTGAGTCAATAAATCAAATGCTGCAATTACAGTCTAATCCTCAATCAGTCCCCCTATCTATAGAATTTTTGACCTAGTTGTACTTAAGCCTAGATTTCCCAAATAGGTTTATGATATTTCAAAACTTTTGGCCTTCACATGTTGACATTCCAAAAATAAACCCTCCTTATTCTAATGCTGAATTTCCTGAAGGGTCCAGACATATTATCTCAATGTTATCTATTATACTGGGATACTTTATAGATGGATTCAATGATGAATCCATTCTAGGCTTTCTATCCACCTTATCTCTAGGCCAACCTCCAACAATAATTTTTTATTATGCCAGATTCATAGCAGATAGTATTCATCATCAGCTGACCAAACTACCCATTGAAGGGGTTTTCAGATACTCATCCTACTTGTTTCACTTATTTTTATTCTTCTAAGCTGATAATTATCCAATTGCATTGCAAAAGATGGACTTAGAGGGAAAGCCTTTGTCCATTATCTTCTGGACTTCCTTGCTTAGGAAAGAAGCCAATGACTTTACTTATATAGATTTTTCAGACCTTTTCCTGCACCCAACAATGAACATTTTGTACAAAGCAGAGTAGCCCAGAGTCAATGAAGAAATGAAAAGGATTTTGCAACTATCGGAACATAATAAAATGGGAGACTAGTTTCTTTATGAAAAGCATATAGAGATAAGAATTTTTGGATCCAACTTATTACCTTATAAGTTTCCAAAATACATGAGCATGAGAGTTTTTGCATTGGAATATTTAAGACAAATTCTAAATTCTGACTCTATTAACTTCTTAGCTGCCAGGAAAAAGACTCAATTCAAGCTAAAGAATCAGGTTGGTCCTTTCATCATAAAAAATAGAGAGGCAGAAAAATAAATCACCAAAAGACTATCAGAGTTTAAATTTCAAAAAAAAAAAAGCATGGAACTATGATCTTCAAGGGATTCTGAGCAATTTAAGGGTAAAATGTAAACTAAAACCCTTCATACATGAGCCAAAGACAGAGATTGAGAAGTTTTCCAATCAAGCAGAATGGGTAGAGAACACACTGATAGATACAACTACTACTACAGATATAGCAGGAAAAATGGTTACAACACAAGCCCTGGAAGTTCTAAAGCATCTAGAGACTTCATTCAAAAGAGGTAGAGAAGAAGGAGCATACACAGCAGAAACAACAATAGAAACAAAGTTTAAACTGATTTATAACAAAAGGCTAAAATTCAGTTCAATTGGGAAAGAAAAGGTAATTGACATTGAAGATACAAATGAGCCAGAAGTAAATAATGATGAAGTTGCAGTGATAGTAAATGAAACTCTTGCAGAGATTGAAAAAGAGCAAACAACAGGTAAATATGAAACTCAGATGATTGAAAAGTCACAAAATATGGAGGCCTCTTCATCACAAATAGTTGAGGAAAAGGATTTAGATATCAAAGAGAAGTATAAGCAGATTAAATAGAAGAATGAGGAGATCAAGACTGAGATATATTCTCAGTTCCTCAAGAGAAAACCAGGGAATCAAAATAAGCTACTGACAGCCTTTGATTATTCTACAAACAAGATGATTATGTCATTTTCGCAACCAACTACTTCAGCACCAAAGACAGTGGCAGATTATAAAAAGGTGGAGTTTGAAGTAGACACTGAAAATGTTCACATTAGGGGAATTTTGAGGTCTAAAATGGGCCTCCTAAGGAAATTATAAAATAATAGTGGAAAAAATCAAATAAGATTTGATGACATCATCAAATTTTAGAGGGAAAAATGAAAAAACTACTTTTCAACTCATATTTTCAACTTATCTCCCAAAGTTTTTACTCAAATTTTGAGCGGGAGTACTCATTGGATGCGAAATTTAATTCCCCATCCAAGGAGTACCCATGTTTCATACTTTCGATGGGTCCTACTACACGAAAAATGAGAAATACATAAAAAAACGTGATTACAATCACGTTTTTTATGTATTTCTCATTTTTCATGTAGTAGAGTTCATCGAAAGTATGCAACATGGGTACTCCTTGGATGAGGAATTAAATTTTTCATCCAACGAGTACTCCCACTCGAAATTTGAGTAAAAATTTTGGGAGATAAGTTGAAAATACGAGTTGAAAAAGTAGTTTTATTATTTTATTATTTTTTAATATTTTTACCCTTTTATTTAAAAAATGGTAAATCATCCCCCATGGTTAGCATCATCATCTTGAATCCTATTGGTTGATATAAAGTTTATTTTTTTTGTACATTTTTCTTAGGAGGCCCATTTTAGACCTCAAAATTCCCCTAATGTGAGCTGGACCAAATTGAATTTCATAGACATAGCTCTGAAATGTTGATCTGAAATTGTGAGAACAAAGTATTTCTCATACAGAGATTGACTGTAGGGGCATTCACTGGATCTTTCACCTTTCAATGAAAGGATGAACCCGGAGGCTACCTGGCCCTTCTATAGACTCTGCCTAAAGAAATAAAAAGTAATCACTGAGATCCGATCAATGAAAGTATTTGTTTTAACTGCAAAGTATTCATTGATCCAACTTTAATGTGTGAATAGGCAAGTATACATATTCTGCAAATGAAGTATAATGGTTTGAAGATGAACTAATAAGTTTTGTTCACTGTTTAAACCTGCTTGGGAAAAGATAGCTTATAAAAATTTACTGTTTAAAGGAGCAGAATCTGAAAATTTGCAGCAAAATTATACAGTATGACACAAAATAATTGTTTAAGCGGTTCACCCCTCTCTTGGGCTACCTCCGCTGGGTCCAAAAGCCTCTAATTAGGTTTTTTCATCTTTGATTAAATGCTCAAAATGTGAATACAACTGTATGGAAGCCTCAAAATGCAAAATACACTGCAAAAATAGATTCATAAGGCTCAAATAAGTATAACATGACTAAACAAACACCTCCATTGGATGAAGGTAGTCCAAAACAGCTCTTCTTCCCTTAGGCCCTAGTGGCTCCAGGACCAAAAACGCTGGTAAATTCTCTGTTAAAGTGCCTTGATGGCTCTGAAAACAGTCCCAACAGCTTCAGAATGTCGAAGAGACCCGAAATCAAAAAAGAATTCGTATCAAAAGGCCTGTCCTAGCCAAAGTTATGGTTAACTGAAGTTTGCCCTTCAAAAGCTACGCTAACTGTGGAGAACTGGAGTTAACTCCAGTTAAAAACGGCAATTGCACCAAATTTAGCAGGCGTTCTCCAAAACTGGCGGAACTGCTAACTGCTAGCATTTAATGTTTGAAGACGTGGCCACATGGAACTTATCCGCAGCATTTAATGTCCGCAATTTAAGTTAAATGTGGCATAAAAGGTTTAAATGTTGTCTATCACATGGGTTCCTTAACGGTTAAGTTAAACTATTATGCTGTGCTCCTTGGTCCCATCATATGGTCACGTGAATGAGGGGGGGGCTAGCCCAAAGCCCCTTCACAAACTCCGCTCCACCATTTAATCAACACGTGACTTAAACCACGTGATCCTTTACCTTACCATACGTTGACCATAACGTGCCACATTAAACCTTTAAACTTTGAAATGTGGGTTTTTAACATATTACATTGTTCGAATTTTATTAATATATATGGGTGGTTTTAATATTTAGATTTTATTAAGGTTTAAACTTATTTTTTTTTAATAATTAATTAAAAAATATAATAAATAATATAATATATGATTAATAAAAATCATATAAATATTAATAAATATATAATTTAATTAATTAATTAAACCTTAATAAAAATAAAATCATCCCAACACAATATATTAAAAAAAATTCTTTCAAAATTGAAAGTTATTGGGCAAATTCAAACTGCAATATCTCCTCCATACGACAACGGATTTGAGTGTCGTTTACGGCGTTGGGATCATATTGACGAGCTCTTTCCAATCGATCTATTTTGGAGCAATTCTGAGCAACTTCATTTTTGAGCATTTTTCTTCAAGAGACTTGATCTCCTGATCAAATGTTGTATTCAACTATGGTTACAAAGGCAATGAGTGCTACCAATTTGGAGAATACTATTCTTAATATGTAGGATCGAATGATAAAATTGGATAAGGCATCTCTATATGAAAAATATTTAAGGATTAAAGCCTTAGAATATTTAGTTTTATAGGTGGGATATGATCCCTCAAATATTCAAGCAGCAGAGTTATTGGTAAGGAGAATGAGGATATAGCAGCTTTGAGGAAACAAGTTAAGCTTCCTCAAAGTGAGCATCCACAAACTAAAGAAATCCTTCAAGATCAGGATGAGAAAGAAGAGATGATGAAGCTCATCCTCAAATTAACTACTTAGATCAAAGAAATGGAAACCCAAATGGATCAGCTTGTTAAAGAGAAGGAGACTGTGAAATAACTTGACACTCCTATCATTCTTACTGTTATACCAATGATCACCACAGCAGTGGCTTCCACCTTAGGAGAGAAGTTAGCACCCACAGAACCACTGGCAACTGCAGTGCCAGTGCTTTTAGCTACTACTTCAACCATAGACTCTTCTACAACACGGGTTCAACCAACAGATGGAGCATGTCAAATTGTAAAAGCTATGGAGGATTTGTCTTTGAAAAATAATGAGATCAATGGCTTAAAAAATATGATTGAAAGCCTTGAAGTTACAAATAAGACAACACTAATAACTACTAAAAATCATGAGCAAAGAGCAGTAAGACTTGCAGAACAAATCAAGGGGTTACAAAAGGATTTAACTTTTACTGAACAAATTTCATTTGTAAAAAATCATCTATGGAAAAATATAATTGAAGCCATTCATTCTCAATGGCCTTCAATTTAGGTTATTTATGAGCAAAGAGATTTATTACTAGTAGCCCAGATAGAAATTCAAAAGACTAAGGATGAGTTAACTAATAAGCCAGCTCAGGATTTAAAACTCATCACATTCCTGAACAACAAGAACAGAGCAGAATTGGAAGAATTACAGGTATTTCATAGAACAGAGACCATTTTACAGATTAAGGTGGTAACAAAGAAAATTTGGATGAACAATATAGAAGAGAAATGTGAATCAATGAACATTACCATAACAAAGTTTTTGGCAAAATACACAAATTTGAGACAGAGAGGTCTGCCAGGTATCCATGTTTTCAATGATAAACTGATGGCCCACAAGGATTATGATAAAAATATAAGGGAATTTTCCAAGGAGCAAGTCAATAAACCATTACCACAAGGCACTCCCATAGGAAAATTCCTCCTTCAGCACTTTGAAGATTTGTTCTTTCTACAACATGAGATTAAAAATCTCTTTGTGTTCAAACGCACCTTTGCTAGATACACAGAAGCTGGTGAGAATTTTAGAAAGCTAAAGAATGTCAAAATTCCCAGTGAAGAACAATGGCAAACATTTACAGATTTAATGTAACAATGAGAGGTAAAACAGATAAAAATTACCTTGAAAACAATCAAAAAAGAAACAGTAATACAAAAGGACAGTCTGCTGATTTTCATTGCAAAAAGATATATTTTTACAGCAGTAAACAGTGGAGATATCAGTCAAAAGTATATCAACATTAAAGAGCATCGTTAAAGAGTATCAGAGGAAAGAGTATCAGCTAAGGCAACTCAAATGAAGATATTTTCTAACAGCCAGTAAGCAGGACAACTAATCACTCAAAAAGCTCCTTGTTAGATAAAGTAGTTCTATTTATTTTGGATAAGAGAACAACTTGCTGATTTGTTAAGCAGTTGTCCCTCTTATTTTGTAAAGATATTTTCTAATTCCTAAAGATATTCCTAGATTTCTCCTGGGATATTTGAAATAACATTTTGTATAAATACTTCTACATTAGAAGTATTCAATGTGGAATAAAATTGTTGGACTTGCTATAGATATTTTTTCTGAACATTGGAGGCTATTGTGTGTTGATTTCAAAGTAGCAGACTGGACAAAGCTAAACTGGCATCATAATTCAGGATCCCTGTGATAAGCTGATGAGTGAAGTACTCCCTTCTTGTCATTGTTTTCTTTTCTGAGTTTCATGCAATTCATTATATGTTTGTTCTATCTGAATGTACAACTAGGAATATTACTACAGGATAGTCTAGCGCTCCCTATTTTTAACTAGTTACCATTTTAATGTTTTCTGTTGATTTCCGGTGTTAGGAATTCTTGATTGCTCCTACTCCCATTTGACCCCTGCCTCCTTCTACCATTTTCCAGATCAAAGGATCCTTCATTTCCCTTTATCTTGATCATACCATTTCACCAAAAAACACTTTCCCAAATCTCTGAGGGTTGTCTATCTTGCCCTAAATACATTTGTACCTTTTTGGCCTTGAATTCTAGTGCTACTAGCAAGATTTAGACTCCATAGCCCAATGGACAAGTTGATTTCTCTCTAGTTTACCTCTAAGTGATTTTTTCCCACCAAAACCTTTCAAAAAAAAACCAATTGTTTTATCATAACTAGCCTAAAAACATAAATTAAAAACAAAGATAAATATTAAAGAGAGATCCCTCTCTGAACTTTAGGAAGGCTAGATCCTAGAGTTCCAAGTAGGTTTGTGGTTACCTCTAGTGATCTTAGACTAAAAACTCAAATCCCACAACTTAAGAAATTACTA
Source organism: Pinus albicaulis (assembly GCA_034641835.2). Taxonomy (NCBI): domain Eukaryota; kingdom Viridiplantae; phylum Streptophyta; class Pinopsida; order Pinales; family Pinaceae; genus Pinus; species Pinus albicaulis. The sequence continues at coordinate 1,179,335,618 of CM076570.1, forward strand.
GAGTGATAACATAATAAATGAATTTCCTCCATTAAAAGGAGTAGTTCATCCCTATTTTCATTGCAATTGAATAGAAATTTTCTCAACAAGTGCTTGAGATACTAGTATAATCCATTGTGTGGAGGTACTAGTTGCATTTGGATCCTGGTGTTCCCAAGTCAGGGATCCAATATTCCACCTCTTCCAAAGCATTTAAATTAAACAATGAAACTCGTTCTCCAACCAACTGTTGCTTGATGTTAGAAAATTCATGTTGCAAAACCACACCTGTATTTTCATGAAATTGATTTATAGAGGCATGGGCCTAAGCTTGACCCCTCATGTTTTCTTGAGAGTCTTTCCGCCCTCCTCCACATGAACAAGCTCTCTCCCTTGAAATTGAAGAGGGAGCAGAGAAAACCAAAGACAATGTTAGTCATCAGTAATTTTTTCCTTTGTAGATGACTAAATATTTGTTTTAAGATTTCTAGAAACAAAGTTCATAAACATTGTGAGTTCTATAAATCTCACTGCCTTCATTATCCTTAAGATAATTTTTCACTATTTCATTATTCCATCATGTCAAGCTCTTCTTACCAGTCCCAGAAAACCCATTATGGGCTCATGTCACCCTTTTGTCTATATTTTGTCATCTTTGGCCCACATCCTCTGTTTTGTTTTGCCTAAACCCCCCACTACTACCTAAGGCCAGCAATCAAACAGCTATGTTGTGTCTCCCAAAAAATACCCCAAGCATTGATGGTCTCAAGAATATCTCTGTAGGCTCTTTAGATAAATCAAGTACATTGGATTTTAGATCCTCAATACATTAGTTTATCATAAACTATGTTTTACACTTGATGACCCCAAATTCTAAGTTTCAGTCCAAAAGCCAAGTCCAAGGAACCTTCCACTAGGTCACCTAGGGTTCCACAAGTCATAAGGTGGATTTGGTAATCTAAAATCTCTGTTCTATCTCTACAAGGAGACTACTTTCCAAAGAAGAAAAGGGACAAGTAACTTTGTCCATAAATTGATCAAAGGGCCATTCAAGAAAGGCTTCCTTGGCCTAGTGCATAAATTATGCAAGGGAAAGCTACCCTTTCTCACATTACTGCAAAAAGATCAAGATGACCATCATCCTAGAAAAGAGGTAAGGTAATGGGAAAAATCATCACAAGAAGATAGCCACAGCAAAGGAGATGCAGCGGGCCTATGTTCAAAGAGAATTAGGGTTTTGAGGACTGATTGGAAAAATAGTGTTGCCAAGCAAGGAGGCATAGTAGCAAAGAATCCATATGATAGATCATATCAGCAAGCATAAGTCCATACCAACTCATAAACATCATGCCTCCATCATTTTCCAAGAATTCATTCCAAGAGACAAGCCATCTATTGCACCTAAGGCCAGTTTTGCTTCAAACTAAGTTTCTAACCAAACAAAGATGAATTAGACAAAAGTGAGAGAGTTTTTTATCCAATATAGGTCCAAGAAGAAAAACCTCCTTCAGTTTTTACACAGGTATCATTGTTTGGGAGCAATATCAAAAATACAGGTGTCCCACAAGAATTTCTACACTACTGGAGTGACCTTGGGAAAATCAGATTTTCTCATAACTGGAGTGTCCAAATGACTTGCTTGATGAGTCAAAAGACAACTAGACTTGACGATATTTCAAATGAACTATCATGAGCTCAATTTGGAGTTAACGAAGGCCTCCAAAATTTTTCTACACCAGCACTTTGCATTTCTGCACCATCACTCAACAATTTTTGACCAGTGTTGGGAAAATCCATTTTTGGATAGGGAAATGGACACCAAAGGTAAAACCAATTTTTTTTTTGGAAAGTAGACTCAAAAATATTTCTAACGAGCTATCACGGAGCTCATTCCAACACCGAGAAGGCATCCAAACGCCCTCTGCAAATTGGCATTGCGCACAGACGGAGTGGCGTTGCACACAGAGAAAATTTGGCTAGGGTTTCCAAAAAGTGGCCAAGTGAAAAACATGGTAAAACTAATGCACACATCTCTGTCAAAAATACATATCACTGTCAAATCTGCAAAGGGAAAAAGACATGTTTCAGGTCACCTACAATAAAAAATGCCCAAGGAGGTAAAAACAGGGTTTTCAGTTTGATTAATATATGCCAACGGATAGTTTGAACAAGTTCCCAGGCTTTCAAAAGAAAAGGGGATAAAAAGGACATCTACATCCCCTCAACTAGCCATCATCACAAAAGAAGAAAATATGCCTTGAAAAAACTTTCAAAACCATGCAAAATACAAAAGTTTGTAAGTCAAATGGAGAAAAGATTGAAAATCATAGTAAAGTGGGTTTAGAAATTTTATTTATTTATCTCAAAGGGTATAATGGTGTCTTTTTTCCACTTCAAATTCATTTATCCCCTGAAAAAGAGAAAAAATGCTTAAGGAAGAAAAACAGAGTTTTTCTGGTCATTTTTGGCAAAATTTATGGGCGTTGCGCACAAAGGATAAAAACCAGTGTTAAAACACTATGCTGCGCACAGACGGACCAGCGCTGTGCACAGAGGAAATTTGGCCAAAATTGCCAAAAATTTCTCGAAATACTCTTTTTCCTCCTCAAATATGCCCGAGGTTCCTACATAAGTCAGACAAGATAATGACAGTGGTAATGAGGAAGAAGAGGATGATAGTGAAGATGAAGAAATCAGTAGGGCAGAGACAGAAATTAATGATGGAGAGAAAGAGGGAAATGATGGTGAAGAAGAGGGAAGTGAGCACAACAGTGATGAAGACATAGATAGTGACAGATCAGAGGGAGGTAGTGGTGATAAAAATGCAAATGAGCCATCCCAAGATGAATAAAAATACCCTAATGGTGAGCAGAGTGACGACCAAGGTGAAAATGATGAGGGTCAGGATGAGATAGAGTACATGAGCACAAATGATGAATATAAGGATGGGCGAGAAGCTAGTGCGCAAGAGGTAGAAGACATGGAAACTGATGGAGGAAATAATAAAGAAAAACAAGCTTTCTTGTGCCAAACTAACGGAGCCCCTCATGGAGATAAAAACCCTAAAAGAAGCAAAAAAGCATGATAGCCTTGGAATTTTGGCTGAGGCTTCTCAACAGGTGTCCAAGACCTCTCGAGGGACCTCTCCACAAATTTTGGGACAAATTGAACAAAATTTTATGTTTTTAAAATTTTGAGGCCTCTATGCGCATCACCCTTGGCATTGCGCACAAATTTGGTGCATCATCATCTCACAAAATTTAGATTTTTGGATTCCTCTCATCATCAACAATCTTCTCATAAAATTTCAAATCATTTGGAGCAGTTTTGAGCCCCCAAAAGGTCAAAAAACACCAAAATTTTGACCATTCTGCCTCATTTTCAGGCAAGGTGTTGCGCACAAAGCAGTGTTGGGAGAATATATTTTTGGATAGGAAAATGGCACTCATTTAGGAAAACTCAAGAATTTATTAAAATTAGACTCATCAGGCTTTCCAACGAGCCATCACAGAGCCAAATCCGGCATCGAGAAGGGGTCCAACACTTAGTCACAAAAGACCCTATTTTCTGTTGAAGTGGCACTGCACAGAGAGACTGTCTAAGTGTGTTTTGGACCAAAAGTCAATAAAACACACTCATTTATTGAAAAATGATATTTTAGATTTTTTTGAGGAAAAACACTCTAGAATTAGGTGCAAATAGTTATTTTCGCATTTATTTCTTAGGATATTATGTGCCTTGGGCCTTGCATGGTTTCTTGGCCATAAATGACATTTATGGTTGAATTTGACATTTTCCTACCATATTTAGGGTTTTAGTCCTCTTTTGCTCCATAAATAGAGCATGAGGCCCTCATGTATTGTTTTGGCATTTGATGAACTTTGAGAGCATTACATGGTTTTATGAGCTTGGAGAAGAAATTGGTGTTGTGGAGTTGGATTAATGGCTTGTTTGGCTTGATGATGGAGAAGCTTGTTTGCAGGATTCCTTAGCTTGGTGAATGGTGATGTCTTCTTAATTTTTTTGTGTTTCCTTGTTATCATTATGTTTCACTCTTCTTAGTTGCTATAAATCAGAAAAGTATAGGTTGAGACATGCTCTTTGAGGCACCTTAGTCCTCCTGTTTGTTATAGCCTTAATGTTTTCCTCAGCTAGTTGTGTTTGAAGAATTCGTAGCTACTCTTAAAGCCTCCTTATGCTTGTTAGTTTAATTTATGGATTAATATGTTGGTTAAAAAATATGATTCACCACATGCCCTGCTTATTTGAGATTGTCTAAAACTCTGTCTTGAAACCTTTCTTTGGAGTATTTTTTGATAGGTTAAGTCAAAGAGGTCTCGTTCGATCTTGCCCTTTTTCCATGGCTACCAACTTGTTTTAGAGTTCTTTATAGCTTTATTTATGATGTTTAGGAGTTCCCTCTTCGTAGATTGAGTTATTGTGCTATCTTGTATGTTTTCCCAAATTTTGAAGGTGAATTTACTAAAGTTAGAAGCTCTTATGCTTTCTATGTTTCACTGGAATGCTTATCTTGGATATTTATTTGTTTAAAGTATTATCATTGAGTAAATGGTTTGCCCTATCTCATGCTTGATATATTTTCCTTATCTTATTTAAGACCCTCTTGTTCATAGGTATTTGACAAAGGATTCTTGATTTCCCTTTTCCCTACCTTGTTCACAAACTTGATGTCCATCCCATTTCACTCATAACCTTAAGGATTCATTGACCTTGCTAGATTGGCCTTGCACTACACTCTGATTCATTATTGAGACATCCTTGCTTTTCATTGACCCCATAGAACAATGGCTTTGACATACTCTCACTCCACCTATCCTACTTGACCATCTTACCCAACCAAAACAATCAACAAACCCTAAAATTAACAACTAGCCTAAAATCTAAACCCTAGAGAAAAAATAACACATCCTTTGCACCCAATAGAGAGATCCCTCTCTGAGTCTAGGAAGGCTAGGTCCTAGGACTCCAAATCTTGGCCTGATTTTACCCTATCATTTGGTGTACCAATCTGCCAAATCACAGGACACTAACATTCTGGCAATCACGATGGGACCTTCTGAGTAAATAAGAAGTATATACCTTCTTAGAAGCTTCTGAAGCCCTTTTCAAATTATATCCTATGATTTGTAAGCACCTCATCAATATTACTAAGACAATGGTGATCACGGTGGGACCTTCTGAGTTAGTGACAAACTAAGTATTCCTTAGATCTAAGAAAACTCACAAACATCCTTAGATTTCTATTTAGTTATTGATGATGGACAACAAGAACATCCTTAAAATAGTAAACATCATCCACCTGGCGACTCCACTGGTCTTCATTAGCCCTGTTGACCCCACTAGTCCTTATAAACTCCCCCAAGAATGCATTAAGCAATCCCAATCATGCTAATTGTGGACAACGAAGTTGAAATCATCCACCCGGCGACTCTACAACTCTCAATAGACCTAAAGACTCCATTGGTAGAGAAATCTAGATTGGTTGAAAATATTCAGTGACCCTTTCTGATTTACAAACATGGAGCCAAGGATAAAAAGGATATATGCTGCAATGAGTAGAGATCATATCCCTGTATTCCCACACAAAATGCCTGAAATAAATTGGATAAAAAACCTACCTATATTTCAAGATGAAAAAGTTGATGACCCCTTGTTACATCTCATCAAATTTCATATACACATATGGAGGTTAAAGGTTGAATGGCACGAGGACTGCCTCATGAAAATGTTTATGGAAACATTAGAAGGTAAGGCAAGAAATTGGTATGAATGGCTAAAATCTGGTAGTTTGTTTTCCTTGAAAGATTTCCACAAGGTGTTTTATGAACGTTATAAATAATATTGTCCATATTTATCATTAGCTGAAAATTGTTTTGATCAATCTGAAGATTTCATACAACACCTTGTAAACATTGATGAGGATTTAGGGAATTGGCATCCTGAAGATTTATTAGAAGAACTCCATGCATTTCATTCTGAAGATATCTATCATGTCAACCTAGAGGAGTTAGAACCCAATAAAGAAATAGAAGGAAACCCACAGAATATTTCTGAAGGCACAAGTAATGATTCACCATATCTTCTAGGGGAGGCTCAAGAAAACATTCAGCCTCAAAATCAGCCTTCACAAGAGAAAGAGAACTGTTGTACTTCTATCCAAAGAAAGAAAAAAAATCCTCCTCTTTTGACTGAAGAATAAATAAATCAGATGCTAAACATTCAGCCAACCTTTAAGTCTTCATGTGAACAAAAAATTTATATTCATTCTCCTACTAATCCTGTCTACCATAAGTCAGAAAGTGAACTTGTAGATCAATTCAAAGAAGAAAAAACTGGTAATCCAATATGTTTGATTGGTGAGATTATTTATGTGATAATTCCTCAAATTTTGATCAATCTGTTGATAATGATGTTCTCCAAACAAAAGCTAATCATGCAGAGAAATCAACAGTTGATTTGTGGGATGAAGTTCGCTATCATCAGCTTGAAAAAATTAATCATCCAATATAGGTCACCTATGACGCTGATGAGGAAAGCCTTGAAAGGTTAGAAGTAAGTGAAGAGTCTCTGACTCTTTGCTCTACTTCACTTCAGTCCATCAGAAATAACTTTCAAATAATTGGAAATCATCAGTCTTTCAGTTTTGATGTTGAGGTTGAGGAGGATGATGAACTTCTTGAGCAAGTTTTCAATGAGGAGCCTTCTCCTGAAATCATTGAGGAAATCATTTGGAAAATGGAATCCTCCTTAACTCTAGATTTGCAGCCACCAAATTCCTTTGAACTACAAATTGCAAATAAAGGCATGGAAATTGATGATCACAAGAAATTTTCTGCACTTCTTTCTCAAGAAGATTTGTTGCCAAAGAGTGCTCCTACTCATCAATATGATGACCTTGACACATATTTCAGCCCACTCTATCAAAGCACATCAGGTTTGTTAGAAGATAACACTGCCATATATGATGAATCTACCAGTTCAAATGATCATGAGGAAGAGGTGGATTTTCTTTCCCAAAAGAGTTCCAAGCATAGCTAAGTGGAAGAAGGAGTAGTCCTGAATGAAGCTTATGTCCCAAATCCTCTAGATCAGGTATTATTCCAATATTCATTTGTTGTTTTCCTTGAGAAATCTAAAGGAGGAGTGTGTTCTGCCAAGAACAGTTTGTTGCAAAGTGTGAGAAATTTTTTAAGCATTACTGTCTGAAAACAAGTGAGGTGGAAGTGGCCTTTTAATTTTGTCAGCACCCTCAAAGAGTTGAACCGATATCCCTCATGCAATCATCTGCTTGATTGGATGTATTGGAAAAGAGATTTCACCAAATGAATGTATATCATGTATAGATTAGATTAGGATAGGTAGGTATGCAAAATAAACTCAACCTCGTGAGCATTTTTTTAGTTCTAGATTGTTTGGAAAAAATGAAAAAATCACAAAAACAAATAAAGGTAGAAAAAGAGGGAAAATTAAAGAAGAGGTATAGCCCCATACCCAAAAAATAGTACTACTGAAAGTGAGCAACCTTAAATGCCACTTGTTGGGAAAATTTATGAGAGGGGGGGGGTGAATCAGTATTTACTGCATATTCAAAACTTTTTACTTTTTCATTCCTTAAAACCCATACGCTACTTTGCTGAAGCCAAGTAGCGTGTACACGCGGATAACCTTCATAAAACTCACGTATACACAGAGATATAATTATGCCATTGGTTCTTCACTTATATCATTCAATCATTTATTCATTAGATGTTCTATAAACAGTAAACATGTGCAGTAAGAACAGAATAAACCATCACACAAAGCATCACACATGAACACTAGGATTTTTAGGTGGAAACCCAAGTCGGGAGAAAACCACCCTAACGGTTATCGGCCTTCAATATTTTATTATAGAGAAAGAAAACATCTTACAACATATGTCTTGGCGCAAACTTCGACGGCACGCGAGCACCACGTGCTCGTTTACCGGCCTCTCACCGGAAGCGGCTCCAACCCCCTGACTCGTTTACCAGCCTCTCTTGGAAGGGAGCTACGACCCCCTGATCTCGTTTACCAGCCTCACCCGGAAGGGAGCTACGACCCCCTGACTGAAGGCTACAACCCTCAGCACCCCTTCGGACCACGTTTCATCAATTTTCACACAGGATCCAACAACTTCAATAGAACAATACTTGTAGACCACGTTTCATCATATTTTCAGACTGGACCCTCTTCATACATTTAAACTCAATCATACAACCAAGGCGATGGACAGTTAGGACATCCACAATGAGGATCAGATAGCGATGTGCATAGCGAACATAACGGATGTTTCATACCCATGCTTGTGAGCCTAGTTTGCATACGCACTTTCGCTTCAACGATGTCGCGTATATGCGCGCTTCCGCTCACACAAACCAGCGTATACTTCAGTATAAATTTCATTGTGCATACGCGCTTTCACTTCGGCGAAGCCGCGTATATACGCGCTTCCTCTGCGGCGAAGTAGCGTATAGATCTTCAATCATTATAGAGCAGCATACTTCTTCAGATCAGATATTCAGTTCAGATTTACCCTTTTTCTTCAGACAGATGTTCGCCTAGATGTTCGCCTCATCACAGATCTAAGCCTTCCATGGGCAGATCTAGTAGATACAAGTGCATTTCAGATCTAGATCCCCTTCTTCATCATTGGTGCATCATCCATTCAGATTTATCATTCAAGTGTAACCCTTTCCATTCAGATTTACTTCAGAGTGAAGTATTCATTCAAGCTTAGACATCTTACACCCACACTCATTATTTGCATAATGAATTTCATCTCTTTATATAGGTTTATCCTTTTTCAATACCAGGGCCAAAACGGCCAAGGAAATACCATGAGCCTTCAATACCACGGGCTCCTTTTTCAATACCATGAGACAAACCAATACCATGAGCCTTGATACCACGGGCCCCTGGATTTGCACTTTTTGAGCGCTTTTGCCCATACGCGACTTGGAACGTTATTTTAAAGCGTGCATCGCGACTTCCATGAACGGTCCAGCGTATGCCTTAAGACATACTCTTTTCATCATAGATCTAGCACATACTGAATTCCTTTCTTCATTTCCTTCTGTACTCACTGTAGATACATCAGACTTACATCATTTAACAAGTTTATCAAGACATATTCTATCAAGCATAACTTCATCAAGTAGGTTGTCATCATCTTCATCAAGTGGGTTGCCATTCAAGGACAGCACTCTATCAAGTGGGTTGTCATCAAGGAAAACACCCAGCATCATATTTCCAACAAACATCATATCACATCATATTTACATCATTTACCAAGTCCATCAAGTCAAGAATAACTTCATCAGGTGGATTTCCATCAAGGAGGACAACACATATCAGTAGTCGATCAATAGTCGCATGTCTTCATCTTCATTCAGTGGGTTTCCATCAAGGACAACACTCTGCATCATATTGCCAAAAATCTCCCCCTTTGGACTTGATGGCAACCACGATGGTGTTTGGTTACCGCAACAGATAGGTACATTAAGAATACAATGACACCATGTCACATTCCCCATTTTTGACATCATTCTTTCTCTTCATTCAAACACCATGTCACTATCACTCTCCCCCTTTGACATCAAGGGCAAAGGGCGGATAAAAAACCAACATACTCTCCCCTTTTCTCCTCATGTGGAAGAAGCGTTCTGCAGATCTGATATATACTGAAGTGACCAAGCTCCCCCTGAGTTCATGCTGAATCTTCAAACATATTTTCCAATGAAGTACATGAATTCTATGACTTTCCTATCACCAATGACTCATACTTACATCAAAGATCCATCCAAGTGGATTTACATATGAGACTCAAATACCCAACCAAGTGGGTTTACACATATCAATTCAACTACCCGACCAAGTGGGTTTACAGAATTTGACTGAAGCTACCCAACTTAGTGGGTTTTACAATTTGAAAATTCCTTACATGGCCGAATATTACAAATTACATCACAGGTCTCAACAGACCTTTTCATCAAATTACAAATATGACCATTTATGACGGGAACCGAGAGAAAATCCTCAAGAAAGAGAACATATTTCGGAACCACCATAATGCCAACAATGCATTATACTCAGAAAAGCTAATGCTCCCCCTGAATCTGTGCATCCAAACATCCTTTCCATGTGACTAAGGCTCCCCCTTAGTTTACACATCCTGAACACTTTCACCAACAGATCATCAAGGCATCTTCATCAAATCATTAGAAAAACAATTATGAGAACTGGAACACCACCGGATTTCCAATGGGATATCGAGAATGCCAAACATATACGCGGCCGATCTTTGAAAAGAGTTGACTCCGAAAAAATTCTCGGCCGATGAGACATACGCGACTGCATTGCATGAACTCGTGTATATACGCATTTGTGTTTATGGCTTAGCGTATCCAAAGCCATCTTCTAAATTTCAACCAGATCTGATTCTATGTGAGGCAAAGACAGTGTTCAGCTTCTTCCTGAGATATTTGAATGCTTCTCTGGACTACAGATAGATGGAACAATGTATTTGTGTCTTCAAGCATCATCCAACGGTTGTAGCATCAGCACAATAGTAACCAAGCCTTCAGATTCTTTGCAGCATCAATACATTCTTTCCATACCAGAACAACATCTTCACATAAGTGTCAAGCAATCATCCATGTGGTCCAACATCATCAAGATCTTCAAGATTTAACATGAGGTAACATATGTAGGCAAAATATCTCAACCATAGTAGCATACTCTGCATGATCTCTTCTTATTTCTGAATCAACCGACATCCAACTTATCCATGTGTGAGCACAAAAGATACTTTTCAGCAACCAGGGCTCAAAATCTCATCATAATAGTCCATGTACCAAGTTATCATCATTTGAGCATGAGTATCATAAAGACCAAAGAATAAGCAATCATGTTACTTAAGATAAAACATTAGTATTCAACCTGCTGCTCCCCCTGAACCAGTGCTTTAACTTGTGCAACCTGAAACACCTTCAACAGCAAGTCATTAGCAACAATCTGCATGATCTGTCCTTATCTCTGAATTATAAGACTTTCATCTCAGCAACGAACACTCTTCATTCAACACGCAAACATGACTCATTCATAAACTTCAAGATAAGACATCAAGTATCATATCATCATCATTTAGAACTGAGAAATTAAGCTGATACAGAGTTAATAATACAGTTATTAACAGTTAGACTGATGCTCCCCCTGAACCTCTGCTCCAGATCTTCAGCTATCAGATAAATTCTCTTATCATCAATGCATACGCGACTGTGTCTTCTGGAACTCGCGTGTATACGCGACTTTATTTCATATAACCCGCGTATGGAAAGTGAAATATAGAAAATTTCACACCTTCATCTCCTCCTGCAATTTTACCTTATGTTCCTGTCTTTTCTTCAAACCAGATGCACTGTCAGAAATACATATAACTAGAATAATCAAATCAACCATGAGAGACATCATACATTGCTCCCCCTGTGACGATACATTACTAAATCTCATAATGTATCCCACATCATTCCTGCGATCGATAAGAAAAGTCGGCTTCGAAGCGGATGAGCATTGCGTGGGGTTAAATTCCCTATGTTTCGATCGATTTCTCCATCTTTTCCAAAGAACTTGCTTGAACTTCCCTATTTGTGTCTTGGAGATTGTCCACTTTCCCGGATAGTTCATCCTACATTCTTTTTCTACATGTCCATACTTGTTACAAGCATAACATCTCATGTGACCAGAAAAATAAACATAAGAATCATGATGAGTATTTCTAATCTTCCTCCTTTTACAATCAGCTGCTTTATGTCCATACATGTTACATGAAAAACAATATCCCTTGAAGCTACTAGAGTACCTTTCTGAGTAGAACCTGTTTGTTTGTGGCTGAATTGTTCTACTTCTGCAATTGGCTGCAACATGCTCATAATTGTGACATTTAAAACATTCAACGTTCTTGAATGAATTCCTTTGAGAATTCATGATTGTTGATTGATCTTTTGTTTCTTTCAACACTTCAGGTTTTGCATTGACATCCTCTGAATTTTTAGCACTTCCTTGTGAGCTAGATTCTCCTTTGACAGTTTCATGAAAACCAAGACCAAGTTTGATAGCAGGAGACCTTTGACTACTAAGAATATTGTCCAAAATCTTAGTACTATCTTGAAACCTCAAAATTTTAACATTTTCTTCTAATTTACCTTTGAGAATGTTTACCTCAACCTCCAAGGCTTGACATTGCTTCGTCATGCTTTCTTCTTTCCTTTTTCCATCTTCTACTTGATCATTCAGATTTAGAATCTCTTTTTTCAACCAATTTTCGTTTTCTTCACATGTTTGTTGTAGCTCTTCATTCTTCTTATTTGATGCTTCGAGATTTACTTTCAGAGATATGTTTTCTGCTTCAAGTCATGCATTCTTCTTATTTGATTTTTCGAGATGTTGCTTCTAGTTCTTTAATTTGATTGGATGCATAAGTATGAAACCTTTGATACTTGTCCACCTGTCCATTCAGCATTTCTATTTGTTCTTTCATTTGAGAGATCATCTCTTTGTTGATAGAATCTTTCTTATTAATAACTCTTTGTTGTTCTTCATCTTTGATCTTGAGAGCTTTCTCTATTTCCAAAACACTACTTTCACAAACTTCATTATTGTTTGTACCACCAAGATCATGCAAAGGATGACCCCAATCACTATCTGATTCATCTTCTTCTATTCTCTGAGATTTCTCCTTGCTTCGAGTACCCTTCTTCTTTTTCTTCTTTTCCATGAGCACTTGTAGATCTTCATCAGAATCTGTTTCATCTTCTTCAATTTTTGCTATACATGATTTCTGAGGTATCTCCTTTTTTTGAGTAACCTTCTTCTTTTGCTTCTTTGCCATGAGCACTTTCAGATCATGGTCAAAATCTTCTTCATCTTCACTGGACACTTCATCATCATCTTCATTGGACACTTCATCATCATCTTCTTTTGCATAATAACTCTTTCTCTTTTCAAATTTTTTCCCTTTACCATGGTTTTCTCTATAAGGACATTTAGCAGCATAGTGACCAACTTTTCCACACTCAAAACATTTGAATGGAAGCTTACCTTTGAATCTTCCAGTACCTAGTTGGAGCTTTCTCACGAAATTCACTTCTTCTTCATCGGATATATAGCTGGATTCTTTGACAACTTTCTTTTCCTTTCCTCTTGTAGATGCCTTAAAAGCAGCTTCTCTTATTTGAGAAGGACCTCCTTGTCTCATTTCAAAAGCAGTCAGAGTACCATGTAATTGAACAATAGTAAGAGTTTGCAGATCTTGCCTTTCTTCAATTGTGAAACTTTAGGGAGTCAAGTTTTGAAGTCAAGGATCTTAAGACCTTTTCCACGAGGTAGTATCAATTATGGTTTCACCCAAATTTCTCATTCGATTTACAATATCATCCGGACGAAGAAAGAAAGCAACACTCTCATCATTATGCATCTTCAAATTTTCATATTCAATTCTAAGAGTTTGGAGTTTTGCACCTTTTTACCTTTGTATCTCCTTCATAGCTCAGAATGATTTTGTCCCATATCTCTTTTGCTGAATGTATTTGCATCACTTTAGCAAATTCTGATTCAGACATGCTTCCTAATAAGACATTCACTACTTTGGCATTGATTTCATACTTCTTTCTTTCAGCAGCATCAGTAGGAATACTTGTCGGGTATTGATAACCTTCTTCCACGATTGCCCATACATCTGCACCAAGACTTTGCAGATATGATTTTGTTCGTACCTTCCGGAATATCAGATTGCTTCCATTGAATAGAGGTGGCTTTATAGACATTACTCCTTCTTAACTTCCCATTGCGACGGATCTCCTTTAAGCGATCGAAGCACGCTTTTGAGACCGCTACGATACCAATTGTTGGGAAAAATGCGGAAATTCAGATGATGTTCTGCATATTCAAAACTTTTTACTTTTTCATGCTCTAAAGCCCATACGCTACTTTGCTGAAGCCAACTAGCGTATACACACGGATAACCTTCATAAAAATCACGTATACACACAGATCTAATTATGCCATTAGTTCTTCACTTATATCATTCCATCATTCATTCATTAGATGTTCTATAAACAATAAACACGTGCAGTAAGAACATAATAAACCATCACACAAAGCATCACACATGAACACCAGGATTTTTAGGTGGAAACCCAAGTCGGGAGAAAACCACCGCTGTAGTTGCTCGGCCTTCAATATTTTATTATAGAGAAAACATATTACAACATATGTGCTGGTGCAGACTCTACCAGCACGCAGGCACCCACCTGCGCTCATTTACCAGCCTCTCCTGGAAGGGAGCTCCAACCCACGACTCGTTTACCACGACCTCTCCTGGAGAGGAGCTACGACCCCCGATCTCATTTACCCGCCTCTCACTGCAGGAAGGGAGCTACAACCCCACGGCAGGCTACAACCTTCAGCACCACCTTGGACCACGTTTCATCAATTTTCACACTGGATCCAACAATTTCAATAGAACACAACTTGCAGGCCACGTTTCATCATATTTTCATACTGGACCCTTTCCATACTTTTAAGCACAGTCATACAACCAAACTGATACAGACCAATTCAGACATCACAGATCAGATAGCAGTAATATAGCAGAACAGAACAGATGTTTCATACCCCATGCTTCAGCAAACCCTAGTTTGCATACGCGCTTTCGCTTCACTGATGTCGCGTATATACGCGCTTCTGTCCACACAAACTAGTGTATACATCAGTAGATATTTCATTGTGCATACGCGCTTTCTCTTAAGCGAAGCTGTGTATATACGCGCTTTCTCTTAAGCGAAGCTGTGTATATACGCGCTTCCTCTACGGCGAAGTAGCGTATAGATCTTCAATCATTATAGAGCAGCATACTTCTTCAGATCATATGTTCAGTTCATATTTACCCTTTTACTTCAGACAGATGTTCACCTCAATTCAGATCTAAGTCTTCCATCAGCAGATCTAGTAGATACAAGAGCAATTCAGATCTAGATCCCCTTCTTCATCATTGGTGCATCATACATTCAGACTTATCATTCAAGTGTAACCCTTTCCATTCAGATATACTTCATAGAGAAGTATTCATTCAAGCTCAGACCTCTTGCTCTCACACACATGATTTTCACAATGAATTTCTTCTCCTTATATAGGTTTATCCTTTTTCAATACCACGGGCCAAGGCAATACCATGAGCCTTCAATACCACGGGCTCCTTTTTCAATACCATGAGACAAACCAATACCATGAGCCTTCAATACCACATGCCCCTGGATTTGCACTTTTTGAGCGCTTTTGCCCATACGCGACTTGGAACGTTATTTTCCACGTGCATACGCGACTTCCCTTAGACAGATCCGCGTATTCATAGAGACATACTCTTTTCATCATACTTTGAGCACATTCTGAATTCCTTTCTTCATTTCCTTCTGTACACACTGTAGATACATCATATTTTCTTCATCAAGAACATATTCTAGCAAGCACAACTTCATCAAGTAAGTTGCCATCATCTTTATCAAGTGGGTTTCCTTTCAGGGACAACACTCAACATCATAATATTAACAAGCATCATATCACATCAGATTTACATCATTTACCAAGTCCATCACGACAAGAATAACTTCATCAAGTGGATTGCCATCAAGGACAACACATGTCAATAGTCGCATGTCTTCATCTTCATTCAGTGGGTTGCCATCAAGGACAACACTCTGCATCATATGTCCAACACCACTGCTGGTTCAAAAATAAGGTCTTGTTTCAGTCATCTAGCCTAATCATGGCTGAGACATATTTTCAATTTATTGTTGATAAGTTAGTGAAAGATAGTTAGTCAAATTATGCAAACTTGACTTATCAAAAGATAGATTAGGGAAGAAAGATATTGGTTTCACATGCTTAAAACAGAACCAAGGAGAAAAATGGGGATGAATAGCAAAAAATGTATCACAACCCTGATTTGTCTAAGTCTTATTTTGTACAAAAATAACATTTGTGTGCAACTTGTTCTTATGCCACAAAACCATGGTAAGTCAGATTGTTTAATCCTGATTTAAACCATGCTTTCAATTTCATGTTTATAGCTTAGTGAATGAATCTTGTCATATAGTTTAATCTTGACATTTGAGTAGTCTAGGTAGAGAATAAAAAGTTCATTAGCATAATCTAAAATTTTGGAGAAAATAAGATAGAAGTAGATAGTTTGTTTTGCTTTCAAAAAAGAAGAAAATGTCAAGGGTTTGCCAATCCAAGTGCATCCAAGGAAGAAAATTTTTTAGGCAAGTAAGATGGGTAGGTAGAGATGAAGCTAATCTGAACATGTTTTTCAAATTTATTAAGATCGTAGCTTCATAGAAAACATCAAAAAGTGAAAAGAGGTAAAAATATGCCCAATGGATGAGGCACTGGTCTCCATCAAGCCAAAGAACTAAAGTTCTAGACACCTCCTGAAAAGGAGCTGCCCTCCCCAAGTGGAGCCACTGTTAGTCATCAACAAAATTTGCCTTTGTAGATGACTAAATTTTTGTTCTAAGATTTCTAGAAAAAAAGTTCATAAACATTGTGAGTTCTAGAAATCTCACTGCCTTCATTATCCTTAAGATAATTTTTCACTATTTCATTATTCCATCATGTCAAGATTTTCTTACTAGTCCTAGAAAACCCATTAGGGGCTCATGTCACCCTTTTTTCTATATTTTTTCATATTTGGCCCACATCCTCTGTTTTGTTTTTCCTAAACCCCCCACTACTACCTAAGGCCAACAATCAAACAACTTTGTTGTGTCTCCCAAAAAATACCCCAAGCATTGATGGTCTCAAGACTGTCTTTGTAGGCTCTTTAGATAAATCAAGTACATTGAATTTTATATCTTCAATACATTAGTTTATCATAAACTCTGTTTTACACTTGATGACCCCAAATTCTAAGTTTCAGTCCAAAATCCAAGTCCAAGGAACCTTCCACTAGGTCACCTATGGTTTCACAAATCATATGGTGGATTTGGTATCCTAAAATCTCTGTTCTATCTCTACAAGGAGACTGCTTTCCAAAGAAGAAAAGGGACAAGTAACTTTGTCCATAAACTGATCAAAGGGCCATTCAAGAAAGGCCTCCTTGGCCTAGTGCACAAATTCTGCAAGGGACAACTGCCCTTGCTCACATTACTGCAAAATATCAAGATGGCCATCAACCTAGAAAAGAGGTAAGGTAATGGGGAAAATCATCACAAGAAGACAGCCATAGCAAAGGAGAGGCAACAAGCCTATGTTCAAAGAGAATGAGGGTTTTGAGGACTTATTGGAAAAACAATGTTGCCAAGCAAGGAGGCATAGTAGCAAAGAAGCCATATGATAGATCATATCAGAAAGCATAAGTCCATACCAACTCATAAACATCATGCCTCCATCATTTTCCAACAATTCATTCCAAGAGACAAGCCATGTGTCGTGCCTAAGGCCAGTTTTTCTTCAAACTATGTTTCTTACCAAACAAAGATGAATTTGACAAAAATGAGAGAGGTTTTTTTCCAATATATGCCCAAGAAGAAAAACCACCTTCATTTTTTACACAGGTATCATGGTTTGGGAGCAATATAAAAAATACAGGTGTCCTAGGAGAATTTCTGCACTGCTGGAGTGACCTTGGTAAAATCAGATTTTGTCACAGCTGGAGTGTCCAAATGACTTTATTGATGAGTCAAAAGACAAATAGACTTGAATATATTTCCAATGAGCTATCATGAGCTCAATTTGGAGTTACAGAAGGCCTCCAAAAGTTGTCTGCACCATCACTCTGCATTTATGCAGCATCATTCAACACTTTTTTACCAGTGTTGGGAAAATCAGTTTTTGGATAGGTAAATAGACACCAAAGGTGAAACAAAAATCATTTTTGGAAAGTAGACTCAACAATTATTCCAACGAGCTATCACGGAGCTCATTTCGACACCTGGAAGACCTCCAAATGCCCTTTACAAATTGGTGCCGCGAACAGAGGAAATTTGGCCAGGGTTGCCAAAAAGTGGCCAAGTGCAAAACATGGTAAACCTAATGCACACATCTCTGTCAAAAATACATATCACTATCAAATCTGCAAAGGTAAAAAGACATGTTTCAGGTCACCTACAATCAAAAATTCCTTAGGAGGTAAAAACAGGGTTTTTGGTTTGATGAATATATGCCAAAGGAAATTTTGAAAAAGTGCCTAGGCTTTCAAAATCAAAGGGGATAAAAAGGAAATCTACATCCCCTCAGCTAGCCATCATCACAAAAGAAGAAAATATGCCTTGAAAGAACTTTCAAAACCCTGCAAAAGAGAAAAGGTTGTAAGTCAAATGGAAAAAACATTGAAAATCATAGTAAAGTGGGTTTAGAACTTTGATTTATTTCTCTCAAAGGGTATAAAGGTGCCTTTGTTCCACTTCAAATTCATTTAGCCCCTGAAAAAGAGAAAAAATGCTTAAGGAAGAAAAAAAGAGTTTTTTTGGTCATTTTTGGGAAAAATTTTGGGCGTTGCACACAAGGGATAAAAGCCAGTGTTAAATAACATTGTGATGTGCACAAATGGACTGACACTGCGCACAGAGGAAATTCGGCCAAAATTGCTCAAATAACTCTTTTTCCTCCTCAAATTTTCCCCAGGCTCCTGCACGAGTTAGAAAAGATAATGAAAGTGGTAATGAAGAACAAGAGGATGACAGTGGAGATAACGAAATCAGTGGGGCAGACACATAAATTAAAGAGGGGGATCAAGAGGGAAATTATTGTGAAGAAGAGAGAAGTGAGCATAGTAGTGATGAAGACAAAGATAGTGACAGATCAGAGGAAGGAAGTGATGATAAAAATGCAGATGAGACATCCCAAGATGAAGAAAAAGACCCTAATGTTGAGCAGAGTGATGACCAAGGTGAAAATGATGAGGGTCAGGATGAGACATAGTACATGAGCACAAATGATGAATATGAGGATGGGCAAGAAACTAGTGAGCAAGAGGTAGAAGACATGGAAACTGATGGAGGAAATAATAGAGAAAAACAATTTTTCTTATGCCAAACTGATGGAGGCCCTCATGGAGACAAAAACCCTAAAAGAGGCAAAAAAGCATGATAGCCTTGGAATTTTGGCTGAGGCTTCTCAACAAGTGTCCAAGACCTCTCAAGGGACCTCTCCATAAATTTTGGGCCAAATTGAACAAAATTTTGTGTTTTTGAAATTTTGAGGCCTCTATGCGCAACACCCTTGGCGCTTCGCACAAATTTGGTGCATCCTCAGCTCACAAATTTTACATTTTTGGATTCCTTTCATCATCAAAAGTCTTCTCACAAAATTTTAGATCATTTGGAGCATTTCTAGAAAGTAGACTTATCAAGCTTTCCAACGAACCATCACGGAGCCAAATCCAGAAATGGGAAGGGGTCCAAAACTTAGTCACAAAAGACCCTATTTTCTGCTGAAGTGGTGATGTGCACAGAGACTATCTAAGTGTGTTTTGGACCAAAAGTCAACAAAACACACTCATTTATTGAAAATTGATATTTTTGAGTTTTTTGAGGCAAAACACTCTAGAATTAGGTGCAAATAGTTATTTTGGCATTTATTTCTTAGGATATTATGTGCCTTGGGCCTTGCATGGTCTCTTGCCCATAAATGACATTTATGGTTGAATTTGACATTTTCCTACCATATTTAGGGTTTTAGTCCTCCTTTGCTCCATAAATAGAGCATTAGGCCCTCATGTATTTTGTTGGCATTTGATGAGCTTTGAGAGCAATACATGGTTGTATGAGCTTGGAGAAGAAATTGGTGTTGTGGAGTTGGATGAATGGCTTGTTTGGCTTGATGATGGAGAAGCTTGTTTGCAAGATTCCTTAGCTTGGTGAATGGTGATGTCTTCTTAATTTGTTTATGTTTCCTTGTTATCATTATGTTTCACTCTTCTTATTTTCTATAAATCAGAAAATTATAGGTTGAGACATGCTCTTTGAGGCACCTCAGTCATTCTATTTGTTATAGCCTTAATGTTTTCCTCAGCTGGTTGTGTTTGAAGAATTCTTAGCTTCTCTTCAAGGCTCCTTATGCTTGTTATTTTCATTTATGGATTAATATTCTGGTTAACAAATATGATTCATGGTATGCCCTGCTTATTTGAGACTGTCTAAAACTCTGTCTTGGAACCTTTCTTTGGAGTATTGTTTGATAGGTTAATTCAAAGAGGTCTCGTTCGATTTTTCCATTTTCCATGCCTACCAACTTGTTTCAGAGTTCTTTATAGCTTTATTTATGATGTTTAGGAGTCCCCTCTTCATAGATTGAGTTATTGTGCTATCTTGTATGTTTTCCCAAATTCTGAAGGTGAATTTACTAAAGTTAGAAGCTCTTATGCTTTTTATGTTTCATTGGAATTTTTATCTTGGATATTTATTTGTTTAAAGTATTATCATTGAGTAAATGATTTTCCCTATCTCATGCTTAATATCTTTTCCTTATCTTATTTAAGAACCTCTTGTTCATAGGTATTTGACAAAGGATTATTGGTTTCCCTTTGCCCTACCTTATTCACAAACTTGATTTCCATTCCATTTCACTCATAACCTTAAGGATCCATTGACCTTTCTAGATTGGCCTTGCATTGCACTCTGATTCATTATTGAGACACCCTTGCCTTTCATTGACCCCATAGCCCAATGGCTTTGACATACTCTCACTCCACCTATCCTACTTGACCATCTTACCCAACCAAAACAATCAAAAAACCCCACACTTAACAACTAGCCTAAAATCTAAACCCTAGAGCAAAAATAACACATCCTTTGCACCCAATAGAGAGAGCCCTCTCTGAGTCTAGGAAGGCAAGGTCCTAGCACTCCAAAGACTAGTTTCATGTTACCCTGTCATTTGGTCTACCAATATGCCAAATCATGGGACAATAACAGACAAATTTGAGACTTGGGGAGAGGAGAGGAGAGTCGAGAGGAAAAATAATAAAGAGATGAAGAATAAATACAAAGAGCCCCAGAGAAAACACAAGCCAAATGGAGAGTGTAGAATAAAAGGAACTAGTGAAAGCAAAGGTGATTGGGCTCAAAATTGATAGGTTTGAGACAACCAAAAGGTAGAGGAAAGATAAAGCAAAGAATTTTTTTGTAAGACCTAAAAGAAACCTTGGCAGAGCTATGATTGGATGAGTTGAAGTAAATGAGGGAGAAACACATTCCACTAAGAGAATCATTGAAGTCACAACAATGATGAGTATCCATTGCTAATGAAAACAAAGGGATCGGGCTAAGAGGGCCTAGTTCTTCAACCAGTAGAACAATTACAAAAAATCTTAAGAGGTTTTTTCCTTTTCATGTCCCACTATTAACCAGCCAATTAACTAGCCAAGCGAGTATAAAATGCGTGTGAAATGCTAACCTTTCCCAACTTGCACTAGTGATACTTCCAATAATTTTAGAAATCTAAACACATTGAAAGAGATACTTCATTTTTGGTTCTGTTGATCCAGGTGGATATCGGTGGCCACCCACCAATTCCATTTGGACATGCACCATCAATTCTTGCAGCTTTTCACATTCAGTACAACTTACTATTTTTTGCAGGTTTTCGGGTCCTGCATTCCCGGAGCCATTTTGGGGCCTTACTGATCCAGGTGGACATTGGTGGCCACCCATATATTCCATTTGAACCCCCCCCCCCCCCCATCAGTTCTTTCATTTTTTAAGTTGCAACACAACTTACTATTTTTAGCAGTTTTTCGGGTCCTGAACTTCCGGAGCCATTTTGAGGCCCTAAACGATGTTTTTTGGGCATCGTTTGTTCAAAAAGTATGATTCCGTTCAAGAATTGATATTTTTGGCAATAGTTGTAGTCCTCACATAGATCTTTCTAAGGTTGTATCATATGTGTCAAACGGAGATCGTATGCCGAAGTTACGTCCTCGGGAAGTTGAAACACCAGTTTACCCAAACGGGGCTCACAGTTTTGGCGCTTCTTCTCCTAGAGTTAGGTTTTTGGATGTTTATAGTTCTCCATTGTTTCTCCATAATAAATAGGCCCTCGAGCCTCATCATAACACAGTTGAGAGGTCTGTAGCTGCCACATCTCTTCTTAGAGATTCGCTACCAGCACCCTAGCTATTTTATTTCCATTATATTTGTAAGCATATTTCTGTTATTTGATATTAATGGAATGAAGCCTTATTTCTGTTGCATCTCCATGTTTATGGTTATTTATGTATTCTATTGCGTTCCTGCATAAAATCCGGATCATCTGCAGAGTAAATTATCAAGACCAAATGAATATCGCATCGTGCCTTTTCTCAATGCGTCAAATACCATTGTCATCCCCTTCACAATCCAAATTACAAATGGATACATGATGAACCGAGTTTTTCAGATGGCCTTCCACATTCATCTCACCGTTTGTGTTGTGTGTCATGCTTGGAGTGAGTAATTGATGTGCATGCATGCATTGGGGGCATCCCTCATACAACTTGTCTTGGTATTTATCCACTCCCATAGGGGATTGTGATACATTAGTCTTAAACATTAATAATTAGTGAGAAATTTATGGAATAAGTGGAAGTGAAAAACAACATTTGAGAATTTATTAGTCAATAATATTTTTTTAGTGATTTCAATTTTATGTTTCAAGTTTTGTAATATTCATAATTTGATATACTGGCTAGATGATTACCTAGAGGTACTTGATAGAATAAGTTGAAAACACTCTAAAATTTTCTTTAAGAAGTTGATTTTCATAATAAAATCCTATCTTCTAACATGGACAATGATTTGTTTATGGAGTGCATAAACCACAAAAAGGAGTTATAACTATGTGCCTTCCACTCACATAGAACAATTATAATATGCCTCAACTTTCATTTTTATTCTTCTTATTTTTTCTTAACTCAAATTATTTATTGAATAATATACTCAAAATTATATAAAACACAATTAAAATATAACAATAAATTCATGGGAAGAATTAGTAAATATTCCTTATCTAGCTCCTTTTTAAAGTTACACAACTTGTCACTTGCCAATTTCCACTCAATGAGGCATTCAAAGGGAATAAATGAGGTGTAATTTTTACTTTACATGTCCAACCATCATTGAATTCACAAAACACATTGAAAACTACCCTTTCTAAGAAAGTCCTTTTTATCCAATTATCCTACAGCCAAATAATCACATGTAATACATTTAAATATTATTATCTCTTGTTGAGATTAATTTCCATTACAAAAAAATATGTAGGTAAATGTTAGTATTGCCACTAGAACAACTAATATATGGATAGAATCACCTTCATGTGCTTTGATATTAACTGTAATGGTTGGAGAAAGTACACAAGTAGTTGATGCTAGATTTGGAGGCGATCACAACAATAATGAATTTTGTCTAATTCAATTTCTAAAACTATATTTGGATGTTTAGATAAATTTTGTTATTATGGTTGGACTTAGATAAGTGTAAAATTATTCAACAAGCTTTATAATAGCAACAATGTTATGTGTCAATCATATTTGAATGACTTATTAAAGTGTGTGTGTGTGTGTGTGTGTGTGTGCATGTGTGCCCAATATATCGATGCTATTTGAAAATAAGCACATCAATGGGATGGTGATAAGTGAGTCACCAATGTTTTTAATAGAATAAATTTAATAATATTAATTTTAACATTGAAAGGAATACACACTCAAACGTTAGTGTTGAAAACAATGCACATAGTAATATGATGACTACACAACATGCAAATTAACAATGAATCCCAAATGCATATGTTATGGCTATGAATACACATACTCTAATTCTGCACCCAATTTGTTTAATAATCCCATACATTATACATATGTTGCATGGTCACCACACAGAATAAGTGAATTGGGTGTTAAGGTACAACAGAGCACATGAAAAGGTAATTACACACACCATTTAGGGCTAAAATTTTCCAATTTGTAAATCTCAACCATACACAAGCCCTAGACCCCAAAATGCCATTACTATAAAGATCTATAACTACACATGTTTGAATACATGTTTGAATATATGTGATATAATTTGATATAATTTTATTGTAAAAATGTCACATTAACTTAGGATTTCTACAATACAAGTTGTTCTGATAATGATATAAATTAAAAGCTCCCAAGCAATAAGGATATACTAAAAATGAGTTAAATACTAAAAAAATGATTTTATATATATACAAAAAAGTTTATTTGATAAATATCATTTGATATATATATATATATATATATATATATCTATTTCACATTTTAAATTTGAATTATATCTATTTATCTATTTATCAATTTTTCTACAAACAAGATTTATAATAAATAAAAATAAAAATAAAAACTTCTTAAATTATAACTCTAATTTCAAATAAGCACAACACATTCACATAAAAACTAGTTAGAAAACCACACATCACTTTCCTAAATAAATGGATATATAAACTACTAAACTAAAAAAAACATTAAAATAAAAACTAAAACCAAATATATTAGTCCAAAAAAAACTATAAAAATCTCATTTATTTAGAAAAATATACAAAACTATAAAACAAAAACTCAATAACCAAAATACTAAAATATTCAAAATATGAAATATTTAAAGTAACTACAATTTTAATTTTCAAAATGAATTAAATTCAAATCAATCTTAAACATCATTTAAGAAAAAGAAGTTACACATAAAATTTTCTAATTCTAATTATATAATAATAATCCTATTTCACAAAACATCCCACTCATATATCAATGTCCATAATCTTATTTGGCTGATTGCTTCACACCCTACTGTGACACCCATTTACCAAATCACTGTATATCATAATGTTATATTTTTCACACTAGCACACTAATTCTATCCAATCTCTCTAAATGCCCAACCCCTATATACACTAAAACCCAATGGCAATTGCCCTTCAAAACTTAATTGAATAGAATATGTCAATTTTATTTTACAAACAGTGGACAATATGGGAATAGGAAACATCGACCCAAAAAAAATCGAAAAAACATTATTAATCAAAAAACTGTGCAAACTGCCTAAGTGCACCGAGGTCCCCGCCGGCTCGGTCTCTTATAAACAAGCTTTCCAATGTTTCCTGATTTGACGCATCAGCCAATATCCGTACTCCTGTATCCTCGGATTCAGGAGACTGAAAGAACTGCAACGACAACGTTTCCAGACCTGGCATCTCTGCAACTGCACAACATCTTGTCATGTACAGATACTGAAGGTCGGAAGGGCCACGAAGCCCCATTATTTTCTTTATTGGCAGGACAGCTACTCAATTCCAGTATTGTTAGTGTTATAGGCAATGCTCCAACCTCCACTAGATTATCAACTCCCTCAACTGAAGAGATGCTGCATTGCACATTGAAATTTTGATATGATTATTTAAAAGCTATACCACTGCCTGCTGGGACAACAAAGAATTTATTAAATTGAAAAGAAAAAAAAAAGTTTACTTGACATGTACCTGGATTTCAGTGTTCCACAAAGTTCCCAAGGTCGGGATCGGGTGTTCCTCAAACAAGTGCTGGTTCTCCACTCCAACCAATTCCGCGCACCTATATTGTTATAGGAAAGTTGTTAGAAACAAGATTGACATCTTTGCAAAGTTAGAAATCACACCCTCAAAGACAAGATTCTCTAACAATAAATTCGACAACAAAACATAATGTCTGGAGCAGTCGAATGAATCGGGACATTCCGGAAAATGTTGTCAAGCGGGCGCCAAAGACGAAGTGGACATCCAACAGGTTCTTTCTCCGCCAAATCCCTCCCGAGGTCTCGGAGGTGATCATGCATTCTGATACAGTTTTACCTCGGGAGGTGATCATGCATTCTGATATAGTTTTCTTCGTCGGTCCCGCGATTATTAATAAAGACTTCATAACTGTATTTGCTAGGGGCAGATGCAGAGGTGGAGGTTGAGGTGGAAGCAGAATCCATAATTATGAATGCATGGATACTCAGAGAAAAATGATAGTGAGAGAGGGAAACGCTGGGGCAGATTCACAAGTTAAACTGTGTCTCTCGCAGATATAACGAATGGTTAACTGTTTAGCAGCAATACTGTTTTGCATTTCTGTGTGTTAAAAGAGGAGAATTTCTATTCTCCAGTGTGTTCGGAATATTCAGAAATTCCAACACCAAAGCCACATGGCCCACTTGCAAAAGCGTTGTTGTTTATTTCTTTTTCACGGCCTAAACGAGTGGCCGTGTCAGTGCGTTTCCGCTACTCGGAAAGATCGTTCAATGGCCCCCGGGGACCGTATACGCGTGTAAGGGGTCAGTCATTTGATACATGCGTCGCCTAGCCGTTGGTCAACCGTCCTTTTTATTCATTACACGTCCTGTCCTTGTTTTCTAAAGTAACAGCCCTGCATTCAATTATTCGTATCCCAGGCACCACACTAGTCCCATAATCCTCTTAGCCAAAATCAAATTTCTTTTATCAGGGATTTAAACCTTTTAACCAAAATATAATTTCAAAGGAGTTGTTTACTTAGCTCGTGAAATAGAAATAGCTCGGATGGTAGAAAATTGTCAGGTGTTAGGAGTGTTTGGAATCTATTTTTGATGCTGGAAATGGATTCAGCACTATCAAAAACCCTTAGAGCACTCAACATATTAAAGTTTAACAACTGTAAACAAGATTCTGGGCAAATCTTTGCCAAATTTTCTGAAAATCATTACTAGATTTTAGGCGAAAATGCAGCCTTTTTAAACTACGCGTAATCGTTGAATTATTCATTCGAGCATTCTCCGAAGGGCTGAAACCGTTTTAGAATTGCAATTTAAAACTAGCATACACCGAAGTGGGGGTGTAACACCGACAGTGGAAAAAGGAATAGAGAATCTATTAAAAATATGTAGGAAAGGTATGTTTAATAGTTAAAATTCTAAGACATAGAAAATTACTATTATTATTTATTTGATAGATAATTAGTAAAATTTAATTTTTAATAATAATATTTTTTACTATTAAATATAAAACAATAGATTTTTTACTCAGTCTTGGATAGATGGTGATCAGGTGCGTTGTTAGACGGTGATCAGGTGTGTTGTTAAGGCACTCTTTGATATTAAGTCACTGGTTCAATTCTCCACCCGGATCACGGTGATGTATTTGGGCATGATGATGAAGATGTAGTCCTACCCAGGTTACAAAAACAAATATAGAACAATAGATCAAGGGAAACATTTCATGTATAGAATTATAATTACAACATAAAAGAATTTAGGATTTTGTGTCTACACTTATTGCATCAACAAATGGTAGGGGTGAGCTTGGGTGTTGTAATTATGAGATCGACAAAGCATATAAGCACGTCTCTTTTTTTTTTTCCCAGTGATACATAGGTAGTATCCTTCATTCATAGCACTCAAAGGAGAATGATGGTGCTATTCGCATTTCTTCTAGAGTACTAGTGTATGATATTGTTGTGAAGGTCAAGCCTTAACGTTAAGTGTTACCAATGTCAATGATAGACAGTGTTAAGGTCATTCCTTGATATTTGTATATAATCAATGCCCAAGCCATCTTAAGGGGGATTTGTTTCTTGTTACTTCGTTGTATGGGTGGAATAATACATGCTTTGGCTGGGCTTACCCCCATGGAGGGCCAATTTATTTATTGAATGCCACAATAACATATGTTGGTAAACTTGGAGGGCTACGTCGTGGTGGATATACAGTTTGCATGACTACTCTAAAAGCACCATTGACTAATCTTACATGGACGCATAAGTTGTAAGATATCAAAATTCATTGGCCAACACATAACACTATTATTTTTCCAGTTGGTCATCATCCTGTTAGTGTGCTTCTGAGCCATTTGTTAATTTTGCAATATTTTGTGCTATTGGCATATGCAAGGATTCGAGCATGGACTTGTTAAGGTTATCAACAAGAATGTTTGTTGCAAAGAGGTGGACTGAATTCTCAAATATTTGGCACTCTTCAATCGACAAGAATATGTCAATCCTAGAATGAAGTAGGTTTTAGTCATATATTGTTGTTGTAGTGTTGTGAATGTTTGTCAACAACTAGCATTGGGTGGGCCCCTCATTAGATGGGGTGGATGATATCTCCATTCTTAGTCTACCATCCAACTTGGGATGTGTAACGGAGGCTTCATAAGTCTACACAACCCTTACTCCTTACATAAGATAAGTTTTCTCCCATTAAATTCCACGTTTGAGTAACAATGTCAAATGATACTCTGTAATGTTTCCATTAACCTAATACAATTAACGATTATTTAGGTCTCAATTAGATTTAAATAATAGTGAAGTATTTAAATAAAATGAAAAAGATATAAATTAAACATATCTAAAAATAATTTAAGAAATTTAAAAATATCAATATTTAACAAAACAAAATACACCATAAAATTAAAAATCATAGCTCAATGCCAAATACTATATATTCCTCCACTTTACGGTTAGATCTACCCATAAAATATGTTTTCATACTCCTACTTATGGTAAGTAGACCACTTCATCGTCTACAATTGAATCATTGATTTAATTAGTTGTTATGAATTTGACTCTTGTTCAAGCTATGATGTATTTAATCTTTTATTATATTCAAATAAAATATATTTGGGCAGTAAAGTTGGGTTTTTTTAACAATCTCCATGGGTCCAGAAAGACTTCAACAAATTCTTTCATTTAAAATAAATAAATCCAATAAAGCATAAACATAATTCTAAAATAAATATTAATTACTTTATAAATTTTATTATTCATTTATAAATATTAAAAAATAAATATTGATAGTTAAATTAAAATTTTGAAAGCTTTATAAAGTATTAAAAATTTATAATTTTATATTTAATTAATATTAAATTATTTTACTTATAAAATTGGTAACATTCAAAATCAATAAAATTACGAATAAAAGAGTTTACGATGTATATAATAGATGGTGAGAGGGTGTACTATTAAGAATTCCATGGTATTAAGGTTACTGGTTCAAAACTCAGTGGAAAAAAATCCAGCCATGTTAAAGGTTGGTGTGACCCAGGTCAAATGCGATCCCCGAATAACTTTGACAGCTTAAATACTCTTAAATCACAATTTCTCAAGCTAAAAATTAAACATACAATCATCTGAAGACTCACACATAACATAACTTAACAAACAAAATATATTTACAAATAAAAAAACTTTATATAACAAACCAATTTTATATATCAAATATGATGTCACTCTATTCAATAACAAATATATATTACCTTTGATTCATATCTCAATTGAATTGTGAACAAATATGTTTTACCTTTGATTCATATCTCAATTGAATTGTGATCTAGTAGTTTAACTCTCACATAAGTATGCTTTTTGCATCAAAAAGTGTGAATCTTCATAATAACATATTTATATAAATTTAATTGAAATCCTTATAATAACATCTTCACGGGATGAATTTAATAGATAAATAAGTTTGAATTAAAAATAAATAAATACTCCCTTTTAACAAAAACCCAACTTAACATTAATATTTTAAATTCTATGTTCCTAAAAACATAGGAAAATATGAACATTAATAAACATATTTACTAAATATAATATTGAAAAATAAAACATTCTATATGTAATTTATAAGATAGAAAAATGCGAATATATAAATATGTTAATTAAATATAATATTTGTTTATTATTATTATATATATGAATGTCAATTAAATATAATATTTGTCTATTATATATATAATCAAATGTTGTTTATCTATTATATATATAATCAATGTTGTTTTATATTGAAAAAGAATAATTGTATTGATTTTAATATGTATCTAAATATTATTATAAAATATATTATATTAAAAATATGAAATATTAAAAATTATTTTATATTATATTTATGTTATGTTAAAAATAATTTATAATTTGATTATATTTAATAATATCTGGAAAAGGAAAATTTTATTTATATCAAATTTGTTGTTATAATTTAACTGGCAAGCAAATAATAATTTAAATTCATTTAAGCATAATCATTAATAAGATATAGAAAATACTGTCCAATTGAATTAGATTTTCAAGGTTTTGGTCTGTTCTTAATTCTTGAGTAAATAGAGATTTTTTAAGTTAGAAGAATTCAAGACATATATAATGAATGATTTTAGATCAAGCTTTAATTGGATGTATAATGGTTATAATTTACATCAAGTAATAAATCAAATAGGATTATAAATCAATATAGATATTGAAATTAATCCATCATATGTATATATAAATCAATTTATAAATTTTGTTAGTGCTATTATAATTTTTATATTTTAAATTTATAAAGATGAGAAATATTTTCATATAGGTGATTTCATAATTTTTTAATAATGTGTTTCCTTAGAAATTTTATGAGAGTTAATTGTCATTTTAACAACAGTTAATTTTTTTTTTAAAGTTAGTTATGACAAAAAATATCTTTAATATTTTTAATAGGAATTTATGAATTCTTTATTATGATTGATAGGCATGTTTATTTTGGAATAAGGTTTACACAATTTTAATTTAATTATCAATAATTATATCAATAGGAATTATTTCATAATAATCCTTTCATAATCTAATTTAATAATCGGTGATTATAAGGAAGATGGTATAAATTTAAGCTCCATAAAACATGTCATAAAATTAGCTCAACCACATTAGTAAATGTGCTTGATATACACTGAAAGCATATATCAATCACATGCACAAACACATTAGTAGATGTGCTTGAAAAACACTGATAGACCTTAATGATATAGACCTAATATTAATAATATATAATAATAAAATAATAAAAATATTATAAAAATATTATTATTATTGTCCACGAGGACTTGGATAGACGATGATTGTGTGCTTTTTTAAGGCACTCCTTAATGTGAAGTCATCGGTTCAATTCCTTGCCCCGCTTGGAGTGATATATTGGACATGTTGAAGATGTAGTCCCACCAGGCTTAAAATAAAAATATTATTATTATGATTATTATATTTTAAAATAATTACTGTTATTACTAAATAATCATGATAATTTTTATTAATTAATGTTACTACTATTATTAACTAATATTGTTATTTTTATTGTTAATTAAATTTAATAGTATTATTAATTAACAAATATGAATAATAATTCACTTTTATTGTTAGTTGATTATTATTATTGTTTAAATAATAAAAACATTGTTTTTTTATAGTGTATATTAATTATTGTTAATTAATTAAACTCGAGGGATTTATAAACTCTATGAATAATATTACAAACTTTATGAATAATATTATATCCTACGAAGACCATGATTGATTTTCATATGGAGACAATCTTTGTAACAATGTGATGTTGGACCATGATTTAAACCCAAATATTATTATTATAAACTTATGAATAATATCATACCCTAGGAATATAAACCCTTAGATTAATAAACCTAAAGGATTGATATTATAAACCCAAGGGATTATAAACCTAACGAAATAATATTAAACCGAAGGGATAAATATTATAAACCCAAGGTATATAAACCCTAAGATAAATATTATAAACCCTAAAATAAACATGGTTGACCATGGTTGATTTTCAAATTGAGACAATATTTGTCACAATGCGACGTTGGACCACGGTTGACCATCGTTGACCATCATTGATATTCATATTGAGACAATCTTTGGCACAATGTGAGATTGGACCATGGTTGACCATGATTGTAAACCCAAGGGATTTACATTAAACCCTAGGATTAATTTTTTAAACCCTATGAATAATATTAAACCCAAATGATTGATATTATAAACCCAAGGGATTAATTCTAAAACCCTAAGGTACTATAAACCCAAGGGAATATTATTAAACCTAAGGGATTAATATTATAAATGTTGTTAGCCACCTATGAATTTTTTGACAAGCAAACAGGTGGCTAAATTGTTTTTGAGCCTTCAAGAAATACATTTCCTCTAAAAACATATCATTCTTGAAGCTTCCATGTGTCTTTTTCCCTTTGAACAATATTCGTTGTTGTTTCCACCGAAAGCCCTGCTGTTTTGAGAAGAAGAATGCTTCAAAAAGGCCTCCATTTCCCCTTATTTTATTCCCTCCAAAACCTCATTTTTCATCCCTGTTCCCCTTGCAAAGTTCCTCTAAAATCCCTTCATTAGCCCTCTATTTCATCCTAAACCCTTTTTAAACCTCATAATATCCATTATTTGGTCTTAAAAAACCCTTTTCCCCTTTACCGAAAGCCAAAAAATTCTTTAAAAAACACTCATTTTGGCTTAAAAAATCCCATTTACATTTGAGGCCTTAAGCCCCTTTCGGCTAAGCCCCTAACCACTTCCCCACATATGACCCGCACTCGAGACCAGGCGCTAAAGCCCCGAGCACTAATCGCAATCGGGACTTTCATTATGAGCCCTTTCCTTTGTTAACTTGAAATTTTCCGATGCGAGGTCTTTTGTTATATTCGACCACGAGCTCGATCTGAGCCATTGATCCCCATAGATCTGACAGCCAGTGTTGACAACACATCCCACTCATCGCTTATCCCCATCCAAACCTCCGATCATATATGAGCCGTTGATCTTCCCGCTAGATCCGATGGCTGGCGCGTAAACGCATCGCGCCTCACCGCACCTCTTCATCAACCCCCGATTGAATGTTGACCGTTGATCCCATTCGCGATTCGACGGCCATCACATGATCGCTAATCGCAAAAGCTAATGTGCCACCCTCTGTTTTCCTCCGATTTACGACCTCCGATTGAATTCCAACTGTCCATTTGTGCAGATCTGACAGTTGGAGGTAAACCCGACAGCCCAATATCTTCTCTCTGCCGGTTGATCTGGACCGTTGAATCCATAAGAACCAACAGTCCAGATTCAATCGTGCCCTGCTCGTTTGCCCTCCATTGCTCCCCCTTCGAACAATCTCCACCGTTGATCTTCTGCTGATCCAATGGCCCTAGTGTAATCGCAAGTTCAAATCTCAGAGCTTCGGCCCCCTGCCATTCCTCCATTTTGATTTGATCCCCGCCGTTCGTTCCCTTAGATCCGATGGCCCTCATTCTTTCCGCCCGTTCACATACCCCTTTGCCTTCCTGCTCCCTCTTTTAAATCCTAACTGTCCATCCTATAGATCCGATGGCTGGGATCCAACTCGCCTTTGACCTCATCACACTTGACCACCAGCGCATCTTTCCATATCGCGCTGCCTCCTCCACCATCAGATCTCTTCGCTCCCTATCCAACGGTCAACATGCATATCGCGTCTTTTCTTCGTCCGGGCTTTAACGTTTCAAAATCGTGCGATATAGGCAGTTTTGGTTTTCCACGTGTCTTGCAGTGATACATATCGGGTTTTTTTGGGCAAAAGTTCAAAACCATCCTATGGCCGCATGACATAGGTGGTTTTCCCATTAAAAATACTTCCTCTCCTCTACCTTTGAAAGCCTTTCCATTCAGTCTCGACCGTTGATCTGATCCAGATCAACGGCCCACATCGCGTCACCGTTCATATTATGTCCATCGGGCTTCCAATGATTTGATCGGGAAATCCCCACCATTGATCTCCTCCTGAGATCCAATGGCCCACAGTCAATCGCCCTCCGCCCTTCGGGTCCCACCACCTAAAGCCTTCGATACCATACATTTTACCCATTTTTCTTTGTATTCGCTCAAATTTAAACCTTTGTGTTTCAACACTAAGGGTTATTTCTCCGCCTGACACAATATTAACAATTCCATCAACAAATCTTGACCGTTGATCATCATCTGTCCATCTAATCGGACGACCCAGAATATTTCTTGCCCCCAAACCTTAATCATCTCCATTTTCACCCTTCCACATGGTTTTTCACCTGCATCCACCATTTTCGCCACCATTCCACGCCCTCCTCGGCAATCTTCCACCACTCCCTGGATTTTATAACGAGTTTATTCTATTCTGCAGGGATTACAAAGTGAGGAATTCACTCTGTCTCTGTCGTCACAGTCACTATGACTCAGAGCGCAGATATACCATCGCAACAACGACAAAGAGTATCAGTGAAGTATTAAAAAGGATTAGTGCTTATTATTGAAGATTAATGCTTATAATCTGATGATTAAAGGGGCAAAGACACAGATGAAGATCATGAAGATGATTAAGAGGCTTAATGAAGCCTAAGCACATGAAACAAGCCATATTCGTGTTACAGCATTAGCAGAACACTTTTCTACAAAAGGACACCTTCCTACAGAAGTCTACATGCCTCCTCGAGCCCTTAAAAGTTATTTCACTGATAGAAGATTCTAAACTGTCAGAACAACAGTTATGGAAGTGTGGGAGACCATAAGACCTTTAGTCATCTTACTTATTCCAGAAGGAAATATAGAGTACCAATCAGCCAGAAAGAAATTCAAAGAACATACCAGAGGTTACATTCAACCTGACAAAGACTTCCGAAGTAGCCTAAAAGTACCAATATGTCAATACAGAGCCATTAAGCAGAGTGGGCACGAACACTTCCTTCACTCTGTCTTAATGAGTTAATTAAATTTACATCTACTACTACTGCTATTAATTCTCCTATAATAACCCTTGAGTAATACATTTTAAAGGTTGTTGTTAGTTGATAGGGATTCATTTGACTGTTAGAACTATTATTGGGGGAAGTAGCTTAGTAGTTTGTAATTTAGTACGATGGGAGGAGAAGTTTGGAATTGTAACAACCATTGAGCTCAAAGTATGTGACTGGTTTTGCACATCAATTGAACAAGCAAATTTCACAGGATCCTGGTCTATATTACGGGTGATGTTTTCCTACTTATTTCATGTTTAATCATACTATTCATTATTCTATGATAAGAATCAGTAAATCAGGCTTAGGATATACCCCTACATGGTACCTTAATGCCCACTGCTCTTCTTATCTTTGATGTTTTCTGCTGATTGTGTATCTGAGAAAAAATTCATGTAATTTAACCAGTCAAAGATGTTGGTCTAGCCCATGCTTACTGATGTGTGAATTCAGGGTTTGTTTCTTAGATGTTCTTGTTAGGTTTAAGCTGGAAGAATTGGTATACCGGGGATTTAGAGTTTTCCCTGTCCACTGGGGTCCTTTTCCAAAAGATTGGCCTTTCTAAGATACCTTCGAGCCAGTGTCAAAAGCATTGAAGGTTAAAAGCCCTTCTCTGATCTTAGGCCTTGCTCTATGTTAAAATCTTAATTGTCTTTCCCTTTGGAGTATGCTGAAAGCAGGCCTGGAGTTAAATGACCTCTGACCTTATCTTAAGCTACCCTTTGTGTCTTCATTGAGAGCTGCCTCTGGGTATGTCAAAGAAGGATAGTTTCAAAGAACTTACCTGATTTCCAGACTACACTTGGGTTTCTTTCCTTCTTTCATTTGACTCCTTAATGTTCCATTCCACCATCTACCTAAAAGATCCTTTAGTATAGATAAATTTCCCTATGAAAGCCTTGGTAAGGTGTTTTGCAAGTAATCTTCTTTCATGACTCCATAGCCCAATGGATTGGCACATTCTTGACCTATCTTCTTTTGCCGAAACATCTTGCTATTTTGTTCCTTATCACTCTGATGACCCTCTCAGTTAATGATCTCCAACCCAACAACCCAATCATTTAAAAACCCTTGTGCTTCATAACTAGCCTAATACCTCATTTTTAGCTTCAAAGATATATCATTCTTTGTCATTTATAGAGAGATCCCTCTCTAGATCCCGAAGGGCTAGATCCTAGGATCCCAAAGTGGTATGATGTTGTCTTGTCTTTTCGTCGTGCCAATCTGGCCAAAACACAGGAACCCCAACATAATGGCGACTCCACTGGGGAAAAATCTGAGTGTCCTAAATTGCTAATATCTGGTCATATGTCCCATTGTCGTCGCCAACATAATGTCGACTCCATTGGGGACAAGACCACTTAGTTGTATTGGTATTCAATTGTTGATGGTGGATAGTAGCCTGCTTCAAAAATTCACAGTCATCCACCTGGCAACTCCACACTCCATAACTCTCAAAGACTCCACTGGAAGAAGAACCTGAAATATGGCCAGACCACATAGAAGGGTAGAACATTTAGGCTAGATTTGGTTTAAAGAATTCATTAGTTTTATCTATCACTATGTTCTGTCCTACTTTAAGCCTAATCAAGTGTACAAAGATGAGACCCACATTGATTATGGGAGAGATCTCAAGCATCAGTCTTTAGACCATGTGCATACCTATACTCCTGTGAAAGACCTAGTGAAACAAGAACCTCATGCTGTACCTTTGATCCTTGATGAAGTTTCAAGCAGTCATAGGTCTCCTGTTGCACCACCTACACCTACAAATGTCATAGAAAGATATAAGCCTCTGGTTTTGCCTCTTATCTTCCAACCCCTCCATGCAGGACTTACAAATAAGTTGCCTCTTTTTGATGGAGAAAATAAAAATACCACTGCTGAGCAGCATGTCCAAAATCTTGAAGATTTACTTGACCTATATGAAGTAGAAGAAGATGATGTGCATATTATAATGTTTTCCTTGTCATTACAAGGAAATCTTAAGAGTTGGTTTAAAAACCTTCTAGCTGCAAGCATTTTCAACTTTCATCAATTTTCTCAAGTTTTCCTTGATAAATGGGCAGTCCCGGGAAATGTTTTCCTCATCCTAGAAGAGTATCAGAATTTGAAAAGGCAGCCAGGAGAGATATTAAAAAACTTTTCAGCTAGGTTTAATAAGGTATACAATGCAATACCTTTTGACATAAAACCACCCTTGGGATGGGCTTTATTGCACTATCCAAGTTCTTTTGATCCTGAGGTGGAATTCCATATAAGAGAAAGAGAGCCTTTGAGCCTAGAGGAAATGTAGAGCATAGAAATTACTGTCAAGTACAACCTAAGGTGTAGGGAGGAAAGGTTAAAATAAAT
The DNA here is from genome assembly GCA_034641835.2 of Pinus albicaulis. Taxonomy (NCBI): domain Eukaryota; kingdom Viridiplantae; phylum Streptophyta; class Pinopsida; order Pinales; family Pinaceae; genus Pinus; species Pinus albicaulis. The sequence goes on from CM076570.1 coordinate 1,179,372,596, forward strand.
AAAGAAGGACCAAGCAGAGCAAGCAAGGAAAATCTCTTTAGAAAACAAGCTGGAAAGACTGATAGAGTCAGTCAACACCTTGTTGAACATAGAAGAGGAAGAATATGAGGTTAAAACCAGAAATGATGATTGGAGAAGACCTACCCCTTGTCCCCAATAGAGACAAACCAGATCACTGCAAGACATCAGTTGCGTGCAAAGAAAGTATGATGAACCATATTTTAAATCAGAAGATGAACTTGAAGGTTGTTTTAAAGAAAGAATTGCTGAGGATCCAGTGGATTTGCTGGATGACATTGATTATAATTATTATTTCTCTTATCTTGATCTGTCTGATGATAATTTTTTCCAAAGGGAAGCTGAGCTTGCAGGACCATCATCAGTAGATTCATGGGAGGAAGATCAGGACCAGCAACTTCAGGAAAGAAATGAGCCAATGCAGGATATCTATGACACTGATGAGGAAAGTGTTGAAAGCCTGAGAGTAGACGAAGATTCAATGAATCTTCGCTCTGTTATATATCAGATCATCGGTAAGTATTGCCATGAATATGGAAGTCAGTAGCTTTCTAGTTCAAAGGATGAGGAAGAAAGCAATGAAGAAACTCTTGAGCAAGTTGGATATACTGAACTTTATCCTGAAAGGATTGAGGTAAGAAAAGAGACCCCTGCTCAAGAATATGTTGATCTTTTCACAAAGTTCAGTCCGCTTCAGCAGAACCTGCCAGTGTTACTAGAGGACAACACTATCAAATATAATGAGCCCTTTGGCTCAGAAAGTGAGGAAGAGAAGGAAGAGTTTCTTTCTCAAAGAAATCTTTGTCTCGATCCCGTGAAAGAAGAAATATTCCTGGCTGATGCTTATCTGCCAAATATTCACAATCAGGAAAAGGATGATTGTGATTACAACGGCCATGCTGCATATGCAGTGATAGAAACTGTCAAGGATGCAGACAAGCTACCAGTCATGGAAGGCCTTGAACAAGAAAGTTCATATCATGTTCTGGTTGATCCAGTGGCAGAATATATGGAGGCCCTGATTGGCTCTAGTTCCCAAGCATTGATCCTTTGCAAGAGCCAGATACATCAGAAGTGGTCACCACTAGTGGTGGCCTCAGTTTTGAAGACCCACATGTAGAATATCCTATGGTTATCTCTGACAAGCAGTCAGTTTTTCTGTCCTTTTTTATTACTTCTTGACTGGCTGCACTGGAATTATTGTATCACCTAGAGCATCAGCGATTTCCAAGTAGAGTAGAGTAGGTAGGAAAATCTCAATAAAGCTCAGTCTATGAGCATTAGTCAGTTGTTTTTAATTTCTGCAAAGTTCATTTCATGAGTAGTTTTGTCTTTTTTCCATGGACCCACAACAAGCCAGATAGTTTAATCCTTGTTTGACTGTGTTTCAATTTCCGTTTTAGAATGTAGAGAAAGAAATCTGCTAGACATCTTAATCCTAGCAGATACAGTTTAGGTAGAGAAACTATGAGGCCAACAGTTTAATCTGGTCTCATGGAGAAATAAGGGTAGAAGTAGAATAGGTTTATTTTCTTGTTTGTAAAAATTGATGATGTAAAGGGTCTGCAAGTCCAAATGCACCCAGAAGAAAAAATGTTAGGAAAATAGTATGAGTAGGTAGTTATTTGAGAGAATATTACTGCTAATATGATGTCTTCATGATTTGTGGCAACTGATCAAAGAAAAAGGGATGTGTCAAAATACCAGGCATCTGCCCTACCTCCCAAAGATCATTTTCTGAGGCTCTTGACACCTTCAAGAAGATGCCATCCCCATGTGGAGCCACTGTTAGACACCTATGAATTTTTTGACAAGCAAACAGGTGGCTAAATTGTTTTTTAGCCTTCAAAAAATACATTTCCTCTGAAAAAATATCATTCTTGAAGCCTCCATGTGTCTTTTTCCCTTTGAACAATCTTCACTGTGGTTTCCACCGAAAGCCCTGCTGTTTTGAGAAGAAGAATGCTTCAAAAAGCCCTCCATTTCCCCTTATTTTAATCCCTTCAAAACCTCATTTTTCATCCATGTTCCCCTTGAAAAATTCCTCTAAAATCCCTTCATTAGCCCTCTATTTCATCCTAAACCCTTTTTAAACCTCATAATATCCTTTACTTTGTCTTAGAACACCCTTTTCCCCTTTACCGAAAGCCAAAAAATTCTTTAAAAAACACTCATTTTGGCTTAAAAAATCCCATTTACATTTGAGGCCTTAAGCCCATTTCGGCTAAGCCCCTAACCACTTCCCCACATATGACCCGTGCCCGAGACCAGGCGCTAAAGCCCCGGGCGTTAATCGCAATCAGGACTTTCATTGTGAGCCCTTTCCTTTGTTAACTCAAAATTTTCCGATGTGAGGTATTTTGTTCTATTCGACCGCGGGCTCGATCTAAGCCATTGATCTCCATAGATGTGACGGCCAGTGTTGATAGCACATCCCGCTCATTGCTTCTCCCCATCCACCCCTCCGATCATATATGAGTTGTTGATCTTCCCGCTAGATCAGATGGCTGGCGCGTAAACGCATCGCGCCTCACCGCACCTCTTCATCAACCCCCAATTGAATGTTGACCGTTGATCCCATTCACAATCCGACACCCATCACATGATTTCTAATTGCAAAATTTAATGTGCCACCCTTTGTTTTCGTCCGATTGGCGACCTCCAATTGAATTCCAACCGTCCATTTGTGTAGATCTGATGGTTGGAGGTAAACCCGATAGCCCAACATCTTCGCTCCACCGGTTGATCTGGACCGTTGAATCCACAAGAACCAGCAGTCCATATTCAATTGCACCTCACTCGTTTTCCCTCCATTTCTCCCCCTCCGAACAATATCCACCGTTGATCTTCCACTGATCCAACGGCCCTGGTGTAATCGCAAGTTCAAATCTCATAGCTTCGACCCCCTGTCATTCCTCTGTTGCGATTTGATCCCCGCCGTTCATTCCCTTAGATCCGATGGCCCTCATTATTTTCACCCGTTCACATACCCCTTTGCCTTCCTGCTCCCTCTTTTAAATCCTGACCGTCCATCCTATAGATCCGACAGCTGGGATCCAACCTGCCTTTGACCTCAACACACCTAACCTCCAGCGCATCTGTCCATATCGCGCTGCCTCCTCCACCGTGATATCTCTTCGCTCCCTATCCAACAGTCAACATGCATATCGCGTCTTTTCTTCGTCCGGGCTTTAACGTTTCAAAATCGCGTGATATAGGCGGTTTTGGTTTTGCCACATGTCTTACAGCGACACATGTCGCGTTTTTTGGGGAAAAAGTTCAAAACCATCCTATGGCCATGCGACATTGGCAGTTTTCCCATTAAAACCACTTCCCCTCCTTTTCCTTCGAAAGCCTTTTCATTTAGTCTCGACCGTTGATCTAATCCAGATCAACGGCCCACATTCCATCGTGTCCCTATTCATATTATGTCCATCGGGCTTTCAATGATTTGATCGGGAAATACCCACCGTTGATCTCCTCCTGAGATCCAACGGTCCACAACCAATCGTCCTCCGCCCTCCGGGTCCCACCACCTAAAGCCTCTGATACCATACATTTTACCCATTTTTCTTTGTATTCGCTCAAATTTAAACCTTTTTGTTTCAACACTAAGGGTTATTTCTCTGCCTAACACAGTATTAACAATTCCATCAAAAAATCCTTACTGTTGATCATCATTTTTCCATCTAATCGGACGACCCAGAATCTTTCTTGCCCCAAAACCCTCATCATCTCCATTTTCACCCTTCCGCATGGTTTTTCACCCATTTTCACCTGCATCCACCATTTCCGCCACCATTCCACAACCTCCTCAGCAATCTTCCACCACTCCCTGGATTTTATAACGAGTTTATTGTATTGTGCAGGGATTACAGAGCGAGGAATTCACTCTGTCTCTGCAGTCATAGTCACTATGACTCAGAGCACAGAAAGACCATTGCATCAGTGGCAAAGAGTATCAGTGAAGGATTAAAAAGGATTAGTGCCTATTATTGAATATTAATGCTTATAATCCGATGATTAAAGGGGCGAAGACACAAATGAAGATCATGAAGATGAGAGGCTTAATGAAGCCTAAGCACATGAAACAAGCCATATCAGTGTTACAGCATCAGCAGAACACTTTTCTCCAAAAGGACACCTTCCTACAGAAGTCTCCATGCCTCCTTGAGCCCTTAAAATTTATTTCACTGATAGAAGCTTCTAAACTGTCAGAACAACAATTATGGAAGTGTGGGAGACCATAAGACCTTCAGTCATTTTACTTATTCCAGAAGGCAATACAGAGTACCAATCAGCCAGAAAGGACTTCAAAGAACATACCCGAGGTTACATTCAACCTGACAGAGACTTCCGAAGTAGCCTAAAAGTACCAATATGTCAATATAGAGCCATTAAGCAGAGTGGGAACGAACACTTCCTCCACTCTGTCTTAATGAGTTAATTAAATTTACATCTGCTACTACTGCTATTCATTCTCCTATAAGAACCCCTGAGTAATACATTGTAAAGGTTATTGTTAGTTGATAGGGATTCATTCGACTGTTAGAACTATTATTGGGGGAAGTAGCTGAGTAGTTTGTAATTTAGTAGGTTGGGAGGAGAAGTTTGGAATTGTAACAACCATTGAGCTCAAAGTATGTGGCTGGTTTTGCACATCAATTGAACAAGCAAATTTCACAGGATCCTGGTCTATATTACGGGTGATGTTTGCCTACTTATTTCATGTTTAATCATACTATTCATTATTATCTAATAAGAATCAATAAATTAGGCTTAGGATATACCCATGCATGGTACCTTAATTCCCACTGCTCTTCTTATATTTGATGTTTTTTGCTGATTATGTATCTGAGAACAAATTCATGTAATTTAACCAGTCAAAGATGTTGGTATAGCCCATGCTTAGTGATGTGTGAATTCAGAATTTGTTGCTTAGATGTTCTTGTTAAGTTTAAGATGGAAGAATTGGGATACCGGGGATTTATAGTTAGCCCTGTCCACTGGGGTCCTTTTCCAACAAATTGGCCTTTCTAGGATCCCTTAGAGCCAGTGTCAAAATAATTGAAGGTTAAAAGCCCTTCTCTGATCTTAGGCCTTGCTCTGTGTTAAAATATTAATTGTCTTTCCCTTTGGAGTATGCTGAAAGAAGGCCTGGAGTTAAATGACCTCTGACCTGATCTTAAGCTTCCCTTTGTGTCTTCACTGAGAGTTGCCTCTGGGTATGTCAAAGCAGGATAGTTTCAAAGCACTTACCTGATCTCCAGACTACACTTGGGTTTCTTTCCTTCTTTCACTTCACTCCTTAATGTCCCATTCCACCATCTACCTAAAAGATCCTTTAGTATAGATAACTTTCCCTATGAAAGCCTTGGTAAGGTGTTTTGAAAGTAATCTCCTTTCATGACTCTATAGCCCAATGGATTGGCACTTTATTGACCTATCTTCTTTTGCTAAAACATCCTGCTATTTTGTTCCTTTTCACTCTGATGACCCTCTTAGTTAATGATCTCCAACCCAACAACCCAGTCATTTAAAAACTCTTGTTCTTCATACCTAGCCTAATACCTCATTTTGAGCTTCAAAGATATATCATTCTTTTTCATTTATAGAGAGATCCCTCAATGGATCCCGAAGGGCTACATCCTAGGATCCCAAAGTGATATGATGTTGTCTTGTCTTTTGGTCTTGCCAATCTGGCCAAAACACAGGAACCCCAACAAACGTAAGGTATATAAACCCTAAGATAAACATGGTTGACAGTGTTTCATTTTGATATTGAGACAATATTTGTCACAAAGCGGCGTTGGACCATGGTTGATCATTGTTAAGCATGATTGATTTTCATATCGAGACAATCTTTGTCACATTCCGACGTTGGACCATGGTTGATTTTCATTTTGAGAAAATCTTTATGAGGATATGATGTTGGACCATTGTTAATCATGATTATAAATCCAATGGATTTATATTAAACCCAACAATTTATATTATAAAACCTATGAGTAATATTACACCCGAGGAAAATGAAATATTAAATTAATAAACCCAAGAAATTAATATTATAAACCCGGGGAATAATAAACCCAAAGGATTAATACTAAAAACCCATGGGTTTATAAACACAAGGGAGTAATATTAAACACAAGGGATTAATATTATAAACCCTAGGTATATAAACCCTAAGATAAATATTAGAAACTATAAAATAAACATGGTTGACCATGTTTTACCATGTTTGATTTTCATATTTAGGCAATATTTGTCATAATGCGACGTTTGACCATTGTTGACCATGATTTATTTTCATATTGAGACAATATTTGTCACAATGTGACAATGGACCATGGTGGCGCATGGTCAACCATGATTATAAACCTTATGAATAATATTATGCCCTAGGAATATGAACCCTTAAATTGATAAAATCCAAGGGATTGTTATTATAAACCCAAGGGATTAATTCTAAAACCCCAAGGTATTATAAACCTACGGGAATAATATTAAACCCAAAGTATTAATATTATAAGCCCAAGGTATATAAACCCTAAGATAAATATTATAAACCCTAAAATAAAATAACGTTTATGCAAATTCTAGGCATTTGTTCATAATAATCCTTTCATATTTTAATTTAATTTTCAGTTATTATTAGGTATATGGTAGAAATAAAAATATTCTTAATAGTATTTATCTCCAAGTAGGTTAATCCATTTTAATTAATTTATCTTAAATCAGTACAACCATATAAATTAAATAGCTAGTAAACATCAATAGACATCAATTCTTTATAAACATCAAAATAACTACTTCATAATACATCTCTCAATGTTTAAAAAAAAACAAGAAAAAATATTATTGTAAAAATAATAAATATATAATTTTGATATAATATAAAATAAGTGTGATAAAACATCTGATATGAGTCATAATAAGTAAAATCAAAGCCACAGTTATCTCACTTTTCATCTCCTTGTTCGAAATGTCAAAGCCATATTTATGTTTTGTAGATGAATTAGACCTCATGCAACCTCGAAGGTGAACCACTTGAGACATAGTGCCATTGTAATGCTCCATAATAGAAATGATAATAATAGTAAATACATAAAATAAAATAATATTTTTTTTTTCTAAATAAGACTAAATTCTATTAATGGAACATAAAATACATGGAGGTTCGGGCCTTTGCAGTTCTAGCCTATTCCGAAGGCATAATTCTCCAAAATAACAAAATAGACACTGCCCTCAGAGGGGAAACCAGTCCATTTGGTTGTTCTATCGCTGCCTACAAAGGGGAAACCGGCGGTGCACATGGAAAAAATATAAATGTTTGCAGTCATCAGATAGACCTTAAAACCAGAAACCATATAAAAAGGCCCAAAAAGCTTGGAACCAGAAACTAGAATCCAAAAAGAACCTAAGGACCTAGGTGTCATTTGGGGAGGGAGGTGTCTCTTCCACAATAAGACACCTATACTCATTGTTTTCATCTGCAAGCTTGTCGTAGGTGGCATCCGCAACATTCCAGGACTCAGTGGTGGCACGAGCTTTGCCAAGGGCGCCTTTACCACCCAACCAATCTTCGCTGCTATTGTCGATGCCTTTACTTATGCTACTAGGGGCTAGGCCACTCTTCTCTGTTGTGGATGGAGCTCCTTGGTTGGAAGTCTTCTACAGTTTTCTGGGTCGAGGGCAATCAACACTGGTGGGTTCCTCTTTGAAGGATATGGTGATGGCTGCAGTTATGCGCGGTCGGTCCAAGGTGCATGAATAATGAAACTGAGTAGAATGGGTGGGTGGCGGGGAGGCGGCCGTCTCCATATGAGGTAGCGTCGGGAGAAATTTGTGGAGGGAGGATTTAGAGGCAGAGAGCGTGACTTTCCTGAAGTCCAAGCACAGCCATGCCCACTGCGAGTTGCTGGATAGTGCCCATGATAGTTGTTGAGAGATGAGGGGGATGTATCAGAGTGAGAAGAAGGTGGCGGATGAGCTGCTCTGCCTCGGTTGCTGCCGCAGTGGCAACGCATGTGATGGCATAGACGGGGCATGATGGAACGGTGGGGAGGATGAGTGCTTTGAGATGAGATAGCAGTAGTATGAGAAACCAGTGGATCTGAGGACCTAGAAGCCAAGGACCGACTGTCCACAGAGACAAAATTCAATCTGCAAAGAAAGCTCTGAGAGAAGTGCAGGCTGGGAACCACCTCAACACAGCAAAGGAGGCTACATCACCACCCTGTAGGCGTTCGGGAGCTCAACTCTGAGACTCCAGGGGGGGCAATTGAAACTCAACAACAGAGATGAGGGGAGGAGACTACCAGGCAAATTCATTTTGAAGGGCCGGAGATGGCATCGACAATTGAGTAAAGTAAATGTGCATTTGTGGGAGCAGTTGGAGCAATTAAATGTGCGCCGCTGAGGCATGTGGGTCGCCATGTGGCTGTGCCACTTGCCAACCCATAAGCTCGTCATGTGGCCTCCCCTATAAATCACCTGCATCTGGGAAAAATAAAATAATATTAATATGCAAGTGAATAAATAATAAATAGATATAATAATAGTAAATAAATAATAAATAATGAAGAGAATATAATAATAGTAAATAATAAGTTAGAGTTTTAAATAAATAAATAAATAAATATATATATATATATATATATATATATATATATATATATATATATATATATATATATATATATATAACTATAAAAATAGTAAAAATAAGCAAAGTTAAAAAAAGGAATAAAATAAGAAAGAGTTAAACTAAGAGAAATATTGTGTTAAGTAAAACTTAAAATAAAGAAATAAAAGTTGGCATGTTAACACATGGAATGTGTGCATGCAGATCCCTTTTCATTTTGGAACCGTTTGTTCTATTTAATGGATGATGAGGAGGATGAGATTTCTCATTCATTCTATTGGAAGAAAAGTGTTGCAAGACAAAGGATTCACTGGTAGTAATATGTTGATTGAGGGTTTGGGGGTGGCCAGCGGTAGAAAGATTATGTGCAGTTGAGCCTACAGTTGGGTGGAGATTCGTCCCCAAAAATTTGTTGCAATTAGCGGGATTCAAATAACATTCAACTCTGAAATCATAAGTAAGGAATATCATCACTACAGATAAGTTGTCTCTGCTCATGTTTTTCAAAATTCTATGTTAATTAGTTGAATAGTTGTGTGTTGACTATTAATCACATAAAATCTTGTAATTAGTTGTATATTGTGATTGTGGTTTGTTACAGATGGTATTAATTCTATGTGTTATTTGGGAAGGCGATACTTCCATTTTTCAATGAGAAAATTCTAACCATTTCTACATGTTGATATTCCCAAGTGTTTTCCCAAAGAGGGTCAAGTAGTAGCACTCTCTCAAATTGAGATGTTTGAGTCAAATCAAGTTCATGAAGGAATCTGGAAATTTTTTTATCCTCTTACACTCCATCAGCTTAATATTTTGAAGGCACATTAAATTTTCAAAGGATAGCGACAACATTTGCAAATGTACATATCAAGACAAGTTAATATGTTGGACCCTCCTTAAATTTTCAAAGGAAAGCAACAAAATTTACAAATTTGTGCACCCAGATAAGTGAATATATTGGAGATTTATGAATTTACCCAAAGCGTCTGGCAACAACATCAGTCCTACCCTAAGTCTGAAGTGTTTGAGTGAGCACAGATGAAAGAACTCTTTCGATAAGGTTCCTTTAAAGTTGCGCAATTCAATATTTTTTAGATACTTCATTAGGGGAATTTTGAGGTCTAAAATGGGCCTCCTAAAGAAATTATAAAATAATAGTGGAAATAATAAAATAATATTTGATTACATCATCAAATTTTAGAGTGAAAAAAGAAAAAACTACTTTTTCAATTAGTATTTTCAACTCATCTTCCTATGGGTTTACTCATATTTCAAGTGGGAACACTCATTGGATGAAAATTTTGATTCCGCATCCAAGGAGTACCATGTTGCATACTTTTGATGGACCTTACTACATGAAAAATGAGAAATACATGGAAAACGTGATTGCAATCATGTTGTTTCATGTATTTCTTATTTTTCATGTAGGAGGGTCCATCGAAAGTATGCAAAATGGGTACTCCTTGGATGAGATATAAAATTTTGCATCCAATGAGTACTCCTGCTGAAAATTTGAGTAAAACCTTAGGGAGATAAGTTGAAAATACAAGTTGAAAAAGTAGTTTTATTATTTTATTGTTTTTGAATCTTTTTACCTTTTTACCCAAAAAATGGTGAATCATCCCCCATGGTTTACATCAACATCTTGAATCCTATTGGTTCTTATAAAGTTTATTTTGGTTGTAAATTTTTCTTAGGAGGCCCATTTTACACCTAAAAGGTTCTCTAATGAAGAACCTTGTGATTATTGCTACTACAGATCTACCAATTGTCTTTATTATGGCTCCCATTGCATTCTCCTTTCTTGACAAGAATAGGTAATCTATGGGGATTACCACATAACCAATCAATATTCCCATGGCTAAATACATCCCATCTAAATGAAATGTCATATTTGTTCAGTGATACTGTTAGGTTCTTCTTGATGCATTCAAAGATGAGGACCACTGACTGAGAAACATTGAGAATTTGTTTTCCATTGACATTGGAATTTATATATGTGTGGTTGATTTCATAAGTACAAAGTGAAGATACTTCCATAAGTTTTGAGAAACCATCATATGTCATGGCCATAAATAACACTGTAAGAAATAATACTGCACCAAGAACAAATGATGCTAATGATGAAGGTGGAACAAAAAACCAAATAAGATAAGCCAAAAGGTAACCTTTATGGGTAGAAGATGGCCAAGTTACCGTAGCACTGACCCAATATCCATTTTCTACAAAAACAGTGCCGAAGTTGCCAAAAACCAGGCCACCTAAACTTAACATTGTGAGATATAAGCCTTTGTAGTTCCCATTTAAAGGACCATATGCCCATCCTACATGTAAAAATGGTTCTATGCAGCTTCTTTTTCTCACCACTATAACTAAATTCTCATATGAAACCTTTGGACTCCCCAACTCGTTGCTTGCTGCATATACCCAATATGAAAATATTACCAATACCAAATGAACAATTACCGAATATATATGGATAGCTAGAAGGATATATTTTATTCCTCAAACAATTGTGTAATCAATGTCAGTCAGAGGTATTAGGAAGCTCACAACATAGATATTTACTCGAGTGAATTTTTCCACAATAGCCGATCCTCCAAATAGTAACATTTTTATTACAATAATGTTTTTCAAGAAATGAAAAACAATGTTCACAGAAAAAGCCCATCTGGCATGAATAATCACACAAACAGTGTGTGCATAAGTAGCCTTCATTTTAATTTCATTGGCTATTATTCCAAAAAGGATTACCTGAACCATGGCACCACCTGCAAAAAATAAAGGGCCTCTAATTCCATACTCACGAGCAACATTATAACTCTTATCAACACCAACAATTTCCAAATTACAGTAAGATAATTGGACTGTGTTGTAGCTGCTACAACAACCTCCACAATTTCCCCCCCTTTTTAAAATTTTTGAGCCCCTGATGCATTGAAATCTGGAGTCAAGACTGTAGTTTGATCTTTCAAAAGCCTTAAGTCGCTAAGTCGCAGAATAGGTCATTTTCTCCAATCAACAACCTAGCGACCTTGTGACCTATCAGGTCGCCAAGTCTCTAAGTCGTGTATCACATTCTAGTTTAAACAATTGCAACCTACCGACCCTGCAACCCCGCGACCCCCAGGTCACAAGGTCGCAGGGTCGAGAGGTCGCACATATCATCAATACGGTTCTTTCGCGACCCATCGACCTCATTTATTGCCTGCACGTGCGACCCCTTTATATATAGAAGGGTCGCACAGGTCGCATTTCACCCACGCGACGAAGAGAAAAACAATTTTGACAGGCCAACTAGAGTGCGATTTTCTCGGGTAAGTCACCTAATCCTCTTGCTGTTTCCTTTTTGTCTATTTGCTGCCCCTTTCCCCCTTATTTCAACCCTTTTAAACCACCAATTACCCTCCATTAAGACCCTCTTAGAACCTACATTCCTCTCTGAGTTTCCAAACCCTATCATCTTATGCAAAATCTTGTAGATGAAGCCAGCTAACCTCCCTTGTGTCAGTCTCTTCCTCAAATGGCCTTTTTCAATATATTACTTCTCCTCCATGTTTCCCCTTATTGATTTAGGTTAAAGATGAGTAAAAGATTGCGTCACCGTTCAAAATTGTCTGCCCAGCCCTAGTGCGACCTTCGACCCCGCGACCCCACAACCCAGCGACCTCGGTCCCTGGTCGCTAAGTTTCCAAGTCGCGTATTGCTCAAAAACTAAAGTATCACGACCTTGCGACTCAGCGACCTGGTGACCCGGTCGCAAGTCGCTAAGTCGAAAAGTTGCATCTTTATGAAATTTTAAACCAATGCGACTCAACGACCTTGGGACCTAGTCACAAGTCACCAAGTCACAGGGTCACTCTCCTCTAAAGTTTTAAACCAGTGCGACTCAGCGACCCAAGGAATGGGTCGCTAATTCGCGGGTTCACCCCTCCCTTGATCTTAGTTGGGAAGAGTTAAAAGCAATATTAAGCATTCATTAATATGGCATCTGTCTTATCCGGGGACTGTTTTATGGACATTCCAGGGAACCTCAAAGTAGAACTAGAGTGCATCTACATCTCTTCAGTCTCAAGTGACATGGGGCCTCCATTAGTTCGCAGGGAAAACAAGAGTCCGGAGATAGAGATCTCAGAAGGTGAAATACCTATGTCTCCTCCCCCTATTTATGGGGACACCACATGTGTATTCATCAAAGGAGAAAGCATGAGTTGGTATCAAGTATACCAAGAGTTCGCACAACCTGAATTTCCAAAGGACCTCCCAGACCAGCAGGTATATGTGCAGGTTGAGAGGTCAAAGCTTCACTACGCAGGGGCCCACCCGTCTATATTCCAATGTGTTGAAATTATTGAATGGATCATACAGAGGATAGACCCCAGGTTTTGGGTGATTTGGGATCACGAAGGGAAAGCATTTGAAAATTTAAAAGGCCAGGATGCAGAGTTCTATTATGCACTTCCAGCCTAGGAGCAAACATTCACAGAAGAATGGGCCACCACCCATGAAGTTCCCGTAGCAGACACCCTGAGAGGATGGTGGGAAGAACTGGAGAAGTTCAATTCAAGAAGGACTAGGAGTATCAAGTAGCAAGCCTCAGAAAGGTCTATAAGCTCGTAGCAGCTATGCTTTTTAGAGTGTATGGTCATCCCGATGCCACCACCTTCAGCGGTTCTTAGGTAACTCTTATGTACTTCATTACCATACATGGCACCCACTTCAACTGGGCCAGTTTATTGATAGCAGCCCTCAAAACAAACATATCTACAGCGGTAACACCCGAGGAGGGATACTCGTCCGAATTTTACATGGCCTTCTATCTATTGGATGCAGTCTGTGCCACGTGCCATTTTGAGGGATGGGCCCACAACTGGGATTAGGAGCGTGCATGCCCAATCCACAAGGAGTTATAGGTATTTTGGGACTCCAAATACAAGCAGGATATAGAGCCAATCGCACAAAGTTTCATCCCTGCACTCTATGGGAAACTGTTCGGTAAGGATACCCCATGCATGTCCTGGTGGGCCATGGAAACGGTAATGAAGGTGGCACATTGGTTTATGTGTGTAGAAGGCACCTTCATCCGAGTCTTCGGTTCATTCTGTTAGACTCCTATACCAATAGGTGTCATTTTTCATGATTGTCTTGATTGAACTATGGAATATGTTCAAACCTTTTTCTTGGACAAAGGTGTTCCATATTCTTGAAAAACCAAAAAATCAAAAAATTTAAAAAATGTAAAGAGGGTATTCCCTAAAAGAAAAATCAAAGGGTAAAAATAATAAAAATGGCCAAAAAGTAAAAGAAATGAACCCCATCAAAAACAAAGGCCAAGGAAAGTGTGCAAGTCTAAATGCCACTACTTTTTACTCTGATGTAATAAACAAATTGTGTGCAGCTTGTCAAACTTTTGCCACAATTTATGAAGAGTCAAACTATTTAAACTTGACTCATTCATTTTCAATTTTATGTTGTAGAATAGAGAATAAGTATCTGACCAAACAGTTTAATCTTGGCAGATAAGTAGATAGGTAGAGTTAATAAAAGGTGCTCAATAGTTTGATCTGAGCCCTTGGATGTAATAAAGGTAGAAATAGATAGATTTATCATGTAAAAAGAAAAGGTTTAAAAGGGTTTGCAAGTCTAAATGCACCCTAATAAAGAAGAGAAAATGGTAGTAGTAGATAGGGTAGGTAGATGGTGTTACAAAGTTTTATCTGATGAATGATGCTGCTATATGTTTTTGATCCTTTACTTTCATCACAAATACTGAAGCAGGGAATACAATGGAAAATCACAGAAATCAAAGTCAAAATCATTAACTTCCCTCATCACTTTCCCCTCAAAAGTTTTACTAATTTCCCCCAAAAGTGCTAAGGTATTTGGAGATGAAAAGGGGCTCAAGGCATTTCCTTGACTTCTGGAGGGACCGGAACCTCGGCCTAATGATCAAAAAGACCTAAGTACTTGAGGTAATTCATCATTATAATCATCCATCTTTAACAATGTCCTAAGTAAAATCCCATTTTACTTAGGAATATCATGCAAAATTCCATAGAAATCCCTCATGATAACTTGCTATTCTAAGTTTAAGTGTTGAAGATAAGATATTGCAATTTACTTCAAAAAGTTATCACTTTCTTAGATGTGCAAAGTGTTTTGAGTTCCCTTGTCCCTTGGTCATATTGATGTTTAACTTTATTTTACTAAATCCCTAGTAAAACACCCTATCCTAAGTATATAACTCCCTTTTTTTATAAATAACCCAAAAAACCCCTCTATTATAAAGTTTAACCAAAGTGTTTATATCCCCGCACATTTAAATAAAAACCCACTATACGCCCTTTGGTTAAAATTATCATTATATTATAAACCTGCCCTTATGGTAATTAAATAATATTTATTTGTTACCATATAATAAAAAACATATATACAAAAACTTTAAACATGCGATATGTATGTTTAAACACAAAAATATGAATAAAACTTCGGAAAAGTCTTGTGCCACCGTGGTTTGTCCACCTGGAATTCCACTTAACCAAACCCCGCCGCAACCCCTTTCTTTTCATACGGGATTAATTAGTCATCAGGACTAATTAATAACCTTTTATCCGCCTATTAGATATCCCCCGGAGTGATTAAATAACGTTAAAAAGTGTTAAAAGTCTGACGGGCCCACATCTGAAACCTCCGCTTATTCCCCCATCGCCTCAGCCGTCGGATCAACCCTCCGCAGATCAACGATCCACGTGAACCCCGCTACCCATCCTTTGTGAGAACTTTAACGAGCGGGAAACGGGTGGTATTTGAACAGTTCACCTTCCACGTGGCGATCACTTTGTGGAATCGCTCCCTCCACGATCAATACCACCCTCGACCAAAAGCGGTGCGGGGACTTACCGCTTACCGCTTACCGCCCGACCTTGCACACGTCAGCCCGTACGTCTATGACGTCATTCCTCGGAAAAATAAAAAACCCTTTTACTTGTAAATAAAGCCATTTTTTCCGTGTTTTTCTGTTATTTTCGTTATTGAAAACGACAGCGCTCCCTACTACGATTTTCGAAATTTCTACTGAAATTGACTGATTCACTCCAAGATTTCGCTGCACCCGTGTTCAAGTACATTCCCGCCATCACCTGTTACCTGTTAAGAACCAGCCTTCTTCTAAAAAATAGGTATTTATCCTTTTCCGCTTCGACTGCAAGTAAAACTCAGTTTTCTTGGTTTTTCGCCGAATTAGTGTTTAAATCATATTCCTAAGATCATCCCCTGAGGTTTTAAAACTGTGAATTGTTCCCCTGAAACTGCATTTGTGTTAATTTCCTTCATTTAAATTGAAATTGCACCCAGCCTGTGAAGAAAACCCAGATACATCCATTTTGAATCCACAAGAACCAAAATGGGAGTTCCTGTAGCGTTGAATGATGCTCCATTTTGAACCTGGTTAAAACCTCACTCCCTTGTCCATTGGGGAATTGCTTGAAAAATCTACTTAGTTGTCCCCTGAAGAGGTGACCAGAAGATCACATCCTTGGATAAACAGTCTTAATACTAGTCATAAGACTTGTTTACTCCAATATTGTTATCAAATCTATTCAAACAGAGGTTAGAAATCATAACAGCTAAAGAGTATCAGTGGTTAAAGTGTATCAGGTAAAAGTCAGGGTGAAAGTTAAAATGAAGTTACAGAGCAGTGAAAGGTAAACAGTAAAAGTAAATACAGAAGGCAGTAAAATGGTAAAAAGAGATAAGAATACTTTCACCAATAGTGATTTTTGTCTAAAGTGAAAGTAAAACAGTCAAAAGAGCAAGAAAGTAAAAAGATGAAAAAACATAACAAAAAGGAACATTTTTGCAGAAATTGCATATTTTAGTCATATTTTTGCAGAGACTATTGTGATCAATAAAAGATGAATTTTACAAAACTGAAGGAGGTTTATGTTCTTAAGAGGACCATCTACAAAAACCTCTCTCACTTTTCTAACAGCCATTATGGTTTTGAAAATATTAAACAATGTTGGAAAGCACTTTTTGCAGAAAATTCCAGTTTAAGTCATCATTTTGCAGAGAAGATTGTGGCCAATCCAAAATTCTTCATACAAAAATGAAGGAGAGACTATTATGCATAGCTGGAGAGGAATTTTGGGAAACGGAAAGAGGTTTATCTCACCAACATATTTATCTACAATAACCTCTTTCACTTTTTACATATCTATTACGGATTGAGAAATACAAAGATATCATTGGACCCCAAGTTTGCAGAATTGTTGGAGCAGATTGCACAAAGAAAGGAAGCAATTAGTGACTTGGATGCCTCATCATCAACTAAGAGTTGGATCAAATTCGAATTCTCCTCTTTTTCATCACCTATCCATACAAAATAGTGCCAAATATATGCATTAGTTTGAGTGTCATTTACTTAAGTTCTATTTATGTAAAATAGTTGGAGAGATTTGTGAACCAATTTTGATATTTGTTTCAAGATATTTTAGTTTAGAATTTGTATAAATACTCCACTCTTGGAAGCATTTGGGGTGGATTCTATTACTCTCCTGTAACATTGAGATTTTCGGAATAAAAGCATTTTGGAGAAATTTTTCGTGGCTTACTGGATGACGATTTAAAGAACTAGACTTGTTGCAGGATTCATGTGTTGGACTACAGTTCAATAAGTCTTTCTACCCTTTGTCTGAAGTTTTATATTAGTTTATAATATCATCATATCCATTTCTGAATAATTTACATAAAGGATTGAATCAGAATTTGCTTAATTGTACTCTGATTTCAAATGTGGTTGTTCTTAATGTTTTCTTCTAAATTAGTTATAAGCATGAATTCTTAAATGCTCTTGCTTTGCTAATTTAAACATTGGTGATTACTATAATAAAGAATTCTTCATTGCTCTTTGTTTGTAGTCATCTCATTTCTTTCTTTTGAACATGGTGAAAGATTCTTAGCTGCCTTTCATCCCTTCAAGATCATCCCGTCCACTTTAAATTTTAAGGATTGTTCTCTGTCTAGCTATCTTGCCATGTAATACCATCTTGTGCCTAGAATAGAAATCCAGTAAAGCCATCCTTTGACTCCATAGCCCAATGGACTGAAAGCTCTCAACCTTGCCCTTAGTTTGTGGATTCCACCAATTTCCAAACAAACCCTTGAATCTATAACTAGCCTAAAACCTTCCAAAAACAAAGATAAATCATAAAGAGAGAGCCCTCTCTGGATGCAGATTGGCTAGATTCTGCATCTAAAAGGTTGGTTTGTGGTTACCTCGGGTATACTTTCCTCTTACACAACTTCTAGGAAAACCTGAGTGATAACACATTCAAGACTCCCCATGCTGTGCCCCGATTCGTCATTGACAGGATGCTACTTCAGGAAACATGTTATCAGATGACCTCCAGCTTCTCGAAGGTCCTTACTAAAGGTAAGAAGAAGCCATGGCCCACACTTCCACTCACCATCGGTGCTTATACAATCAAGGATTTTAGAGAAGTGGAGGTGGAAGCTGAGCAAATCAGAGGATTCTTCCTAGCACCTTTGGATCACAGGACATACGATCCTGAGAGGATAGTCCCTGCCCATTACAAACGGGCCAAATTTAAATGGAGCTACCAACATACTAAATGCCCAGCTGAAGATGGGGTAAGAAACTGGTACAATAAGGACAGAGAAATTTCCCTAGAGGCATTGACCGACCAAGAGGACCAAGATGATCAAACTTTGGAAGAGAGAATCCATGAATTAGGAGGAGCCTCATCTTCCAGGCTAAGAAGCCTCGGACTGCCACAGGCCATAGCTCTTCTGCCCAACAGAAAGAAAGGAAAGAAAAATATCTACGAGAAGCTGAAAAGAGAGCAAAAGAGGAGGAGGATAAACTTAAGAAACACCTAAAGGCAAAACAGAGGAAGAAGCAGGCGAAAGAGGCCCGCAAAAGAAAAGAAGAGGAGGAGGCAAAAGTAGAAGCTAAATGTAAGCTCAAGATAGAATTAGATAAGGCAGAAGCCGAACGCAAAAGGAAGGAAGAAGAAGAAACAAAAGCAGAGGCTGAGCGTCAGCTCAAGATAGAACTAGATAAGGCAGAAGCTGAGCACAGAAAAAAGGAAGAACAGGATAAGGCAGAGGCAGAGCGGCTATTGGAAGAAGAAGCATAGCAAAAGAGAAAAGAGGAAGAAGATCGAAGGTCGAAAGAAAACTCTTCCAAAGACACTGAGGGCAGTAAGACACCTCCTTCAGTAACAGGGGTACCAACATAGCTGCTAGCCATCAAAGTTCTTGCAATCAATGCACCTTTTGTGCTCTCATAACCGGGTACCTCCGAAGGATAGGAGGAGGAAGTTTTCAATCTAACGAGACTCACTTATTACCAGTTCACATTCAAAATCAAGCAGGAAAAGAGGAGATGCCTAGCACGGAACCTTGCTGCACCATTCACAGCCACAACGGAAAAGGATATAGCCTTGGACACTAGGACCAATATAGTAATGATAGCATCAGCCGGCACTGCTTTCGCCACAGCCACAGAATAAAACGTGAGCCAGATGAGTAGGGAAATCCTCTCCCTACAAAATAGATTACAAGACTCCGAACAAAGCGAAGCTAGGTCGGAGCAAGAAAAAAGAGCACTAAGGGAAGAAGTCCAACAACTTCAAGATAGGAACACCCTTATTAACAAAGTACCACTCACTATCCAAAGAGAGTTGGTGACACTGGAAGCTACCATGAGGCAGGTATATGAGGAAATGTTCACCATAAAGAAAACATTTGCACCTCTACTGAGAGCTCAAGCAGAAACTAAGAAAAGGAACAAGAAACTAAAAGAAGCCTCCACATCCTTGGATAGAATGTTAGAATGGACAAACAGATATCCGCAGGCTCTAGAAACTTTTCGCAGGAAAGATTGGATTCACACTCAGAACAACAAGGTCCAAATTCGCATGAAGGTGCAATCCAAGGATAAGTTATTCAAAGACCTAGAGAAGGTGATGACCGCCTATGAGAATTTGATCAGCGACATTGAATCGATGGCTTAACTGCACCATATTCCTTCTCTAGGTACACTGGGTGAAGAAAAGACATGGGAATAGGTAAATCAAGAAACTTAGGCATTCTTGCAACCTATTAGACAAGCCACTGCTACACCTGATCTTCTGGTGTCGCAGGAGAACTTGGTTAAGTTGGTCGTGACTCCAGTTTGGATTTACACCAAAATGGCTTCCTTATCCAACCAGGTCACGATCAAGAGAGAAAATCTGATCCCAAATGCCTTGGAATGCCTGCACATATTAAGGGAAGATACTCCTCTAATCTCCCCAGTTGCTAGAGATTATCGAGCATGGAAAAATTTCTTTAAAGAGAAACAAGTAGATGTTCTCGACCTTGCAATTACACACACTCCTATGATCAGGCCGCAAAGCACAGCCTACAGAGGGGTCGCAGGTAGCATCATCCACGGTCAGGTCGCAGGTCACAGCCAAGTGCAAGGTTGCAGGTCGTGTTTTCCCTTCAGGTCGCAAAGCATACCAATAGGCGGGAAGGCGAAAAGTCAAGGCACCCAAGGGTCAATTTTGTCTTATATATACTCCCTTCGAGGACTTGTAAAAGGAATTTTTTTTTTGGACTCTAAAGGAGAGAAGAGAGTTGTAAATCATTGAATAGCCCCTTTTGAATGAATACAAGCATTTTTCTTAAATCCACTGTTGGATCTGATGAGAATCAATGGGTTAATACCATGAGTATTTTTCTTATATGTCTGATATATTATGATTAATTGATCTGTGTTTTCTGCTTATAATCTTCATGCATTTCAGCTCACTAAATGTGTTAATGATGGTATATTGTTTACCTAGGAGATGTTTGTAACTTCATTATTGACATCTATCTTATTCATGAAAACGCCCAAGTAAGTATAGGTTGTTCTTTCTAGGCATAACTGCTTCTATGGTTCGAACAACTTTTACAAACACGACCCTGATGATATGTTGCTAACAACATCTCTTTCAGCTGCGTGTTTCTCTTCATCTTGCTATTTGTAGTGTTTTATGCTTATTGATAATCATCGATATTTTGCCTTGTATCAGTCGATAATTGTATGTCTATAACTCTGCAGGGCTCATTTGTGTCCAAGAGGAGTATTTAGCGGTAGCCAGACCCACACTCCAGACGAGATCCCTATCACAAACGGTTCAGAGTCTAATTGAGAATTTTTACCGGGGAGATCCCTTACTATTGGCCAGAAAAATTTTCCCATCAATAGGCTGCTAGCTGACGCAAGATCTGTGATGCCCAATTGGGGATTTTAATGCAAGTATCTACTATTGAAGTTCCAAAATAATACAAGCAGTCTACTACCTGTCCAAACAAAAAGCTAAATTAGTGTCTCGCCAAACCTGTGTTGATGTTGTTGCAAGAGGTAAGGGTGCGCTCATTTTATGCATGACTCTTGAATCCATAACTTCAGCAATCAACAATGCATTAATCACATCTCGTATTGCTCCTAATAAAACTGGTTTCTTAGCACCAATCTGTACACTTAGAAGGAGATGAATTACTTCAATGCCTTCCTTACTGGTCTCTTTATATATTGACTGATTGTAGCCATAAACGCTTTAGGCATCCTCATCCTGCAGGATATCCTCTGCAGCTTATTTACTTTCTTTTTTCCCATTACCTTTCCTAAATCATAATTATGACTTCACGGATGAACTCGAATTTGATTCTAGCTGGCATGCCCTTCAAATTGTAGGAAAATAGGATTCACAAAAGGTGGAGAGAGAAAATAAAATAAATATCTTAGTATTAATATTGCAACAATATATTTTTCATGAATAACGAATCACAATAGATGAAGTTAAATCACTGAAACATTGTGGCATAAACATTAGTGATTCTCAATGATAGAGTAATTGAATGTTGTCACTCCAATAGTCTATTTTAACTTGAAATAACACATTTATTTTTATCTAGATATTACCTCCACCTCAATACAAAATTTTGAATTTCTACATTTGAGAATTATGCTAAAAATTTTGATGTGAACATCACATACAAATAAGGTCCTACATACAGATGTATACCTACACTATATAATGGTCCTGTTTTAAACGTTAGTTAGAGTAGAAGCCTGTGATCCTGTCAACAAGATGGATGAGTGAAAGAGTACAAAATATCAGGTAATTCTATCTGTGAACGCTTACCCCTACTTCTTTAGGCACCACGCAAAGATGTCACGCGCCTACTTTCCGGAAAAGGGAAAAAGCCTTTGTGAGTGAGGAGGTCTCCACAACAGTGTATGATGAGGTATTGCAGAATTGATGTAAATCAATATACATTTCTTGTTCCTTTGCACTTATGTGTATGTACTCAATCTTGAGATCACAACCTGAACCTCGTTATCAAAAGTCACTAGAACAAAACTTCTACTTTATGTCTACAGAAACAACATTCTGTGAAAGATGAATATCATTCCTCTTCAGCAAAACCAACAAACATGACCTAAAGATAAGGCCATGCAAGGCTAGTTTTTCTGATAGAGGTCCATATATGACTGGGAAGCCATTGTGTTCAGTATTCATAAAAATATGTACAATATTTACTACTTTCTATATTCCAGAAAATGTTATCAGTGGCCCTGTAACAACATCAACAGAAGTCAGGTGTCCCATATATGGTTCAAGATGACCTTCCAGGAATGGAAGCCCCTTCAAGTGCACAATTGCATTATACATGCTAAAATTTAATAAATCAACTATTTTATTTGATATTAACATGCCCAAAATTATAAAAGGGAGCAATGACAAGTTATTTGTTAGATCCAAAAGGATAACACACAATGAAACTGCCATCCTCATTAAGCCTCTAAGTAAATAAGTTGCACCGAGAACAACACAAAGCCCCTCATCAATTCCAGTGAAGGATGAAATCATCCCCAATAGAATGGCCATATGCAGAACCTATCAAAATTAATGGAATGAACAGACCCGATGGCAGCGCAAGTCCATATGTGACTAGCCCTAATGTAAAAATAGTAACAAAGTAAAGCATGAGCGATGATTGACGAAAATCCTTTCCCGTGGCTTTCTTGTGGCAGAGTTGAAGATGATTTTAATCGTACCATCATTTGTGGTGTAAATAATTCTTGCAAGGTCATTGTAGTAACCCTATGGAAAATGGAATCGCTTGAAGTTTCCTTTGTTATTAGTGTTAAGACATCCTTCATTGAACATTTCCCCTGCAGGATAAGGTGTGTCTTTTGTAAGCCAGGGAAGTCCAAAAATGTAACAATATGTAAAGATGGAGACAACACAGGCAAGAATAATTTTGGATATAGGTCCCTTCCTATATCAATAACATCCATGACATTCATGAAAATTATGTGCACAAACTCCACATATTTTTCAAAAGTGAAACATGGTTTAAATAAAAACCATCACAATATCTAAATATACATATTGATTGATAAGGACATACAACCTCAAATTCTTCACAAGAAGGTAGTTGTAGACAACCCCCACTACTACTCCAATAACTCCAAGTATCACCACAGGAAATAGAACAACAGCCCGATATGTTATTGACGCACCATTTACATTAGAGTTTCAAACATTATCAAACCACCAGTTCCAAAGAGGCTGCATTTTCCATTTTCACAATAATTTATGAATCCCTTTAGCATCACAGCAACCACTAATGTGGTGAAAAACTTCCTCCAAAGAAGAGCACTTTGCCACCTAAAAAAGGATTCGTAACCACCTTTTCTCACTATTTTTCTTTTGAAAGCATGATTTCACTGATATCAAACTACAAAATAAATGTGCACTATTTCTTTGCTATAAGACATATGCATAAGGGAAATTGTAGGCATAGTCCATGGCTTGATACTAGATGAATGCAGGTCAAATCCTTATCTGACATATGCAAAAGGTTAAACCCTGATGTCTTGTAACTTGTAATTGTAATAAGGATACCTATGCATACATCCAACAATAGTCTAAATGGCAAAGGAAATATTTACATACCATGTTGAAATTTCTTCTAGTGCAAAGAGCACATCACCAATAGGTGCATGGAAAGCTGTAGCCACCCCCACAGCAGTTCCACACGTAATGAGATCACCCCCATCTATGTAATTCTTTAAGTACCTCAACCATCTCCATGTTATATCATAATGCCTTGAACCACCCTGCCCTAGAAGAGATGCTATGCAAGACACAGTGTGTATCAAGGGACCTTCCTTCCCTAGATCCAATCCAACAGACATACCACATATACTTCCAAATACCTGCACACACCCAAAATAGACCACCTATTAACAAATAAATGAAACCCTGAAAAGATTACATCCCAACATTCAAATACGTAGCTAATGAAAAGCATAGCTACGATTCTTTGTGACATTTTCCATAGTTCCTAGATAAAATCTCCCATAATTCATTTGTAATTTTCATGGGGCCTTGAATATAGGGCTTCACTTCGTCAGTACAATCACGCACATGCCTTTGTATGCAGCCATTGGCCGAGTTTCACAACACTGGTTTTTATGCAATAACTATTTGTCTATTTTAAGCAGTGCTGCAAGACCCTCTGACTAGTTTTTCAAAAAAATTCAAGTTCTTTAGGTATGAGGTTTTTCTTGATGAGCTTTGCCTATCTTCTATAGATTTTTTCCCGAGTTTTCTGATTCCCATAGTTGACAACCCCTGCCGAGTTATTTCTAAGACAGAATTTTGTAATACTGGTTTTAAGTGGAGAAATTTACTTGTTAACTACTTTTATGGGATGCTTATGCATAATTACATTTCACTGTAGAAATATGTGTAAATTAAATAAATAAATTGATTTCTATAGCCAACTATTATGCTTAAATATGTAATTTTTTTAAAAATATATATCATTCTCATATAATATGGTTAATTATATAGTACCAAGGTATGGGAATAACTGTACAATGTCTAATGATCTCATATTTTATGCCCTACTTACATTCTCTAGAATTGTGCTTTATGAGGCATTGTCTTCCTAGCTGCTTCAGAAAAATATTTCATGTTTCGATCTCTACCTTTTCCTTCATTTCATGGCAGTGATGAAAATGTATGTCCTTTGCAGGTTTCCCTTGCAATGATATCTCCTGGTTGGGCTTCTTCATTTGCTTCTCTAGCTACAATGGAAACTGCTGGGGCAGGTGGTGGTGATGTTGCATATTCCAAAAATACATCCTTGAGACATGATATGTCAGTTATTGAAAGAAGAGCATGAAGGCGACATAGCTTTAGAAGCTTTGAAAAGGCACTTTATTTATCAGGAAATCCTCAGCCTGTACCAAAGGACAAGGAAACTACAAAGGTGGCGACTTTAGCAGCTGCATGAGATCTTGAGTGAAGTGCCAAAATTGGTTCTGGCAAAGGTCTAAGTGTTGTTGCAATGGCAACATCAACACAGATGAGGATTCTTGGTGATCGAGAAAGAGTGAAGAGATGGAATAATTTTGTGGCAATGCAAACTGTGTGGTTAGAATGCTCTCAATTAGTCGATCCTGTTATGTTATGATTGTGTTGAAATATATTCAAGCATTTTATTATGATGGTTGATAAATCAAGAAACATGAGGAAAACATAGGTATATATATTGCTTTATGACTAAGGCATTACGTTTTCTGGTATAATCTGAATTATAATTTATAATTTATATTCTCATCTATTATTATTATATGTAGATTGACATGCGTGCATTAGTTGTTGCTACTGATGGATTTTAGACAAAATTGGGAACACGTGCATGGCGTAGACTTATCTTCTCTTGAAGTTCTCTTTGGGCCACTAGGATATTAGCTGGGTCATCCAAAACATGTTAGTTTTGAATCATTTTACTGTATTTTTCCATGTCTTTGAAAGTAGATAATAATAATTCAAAGCCTTTATATGACCTTTATTTAAATAAGGATTGTCTTAGCCTGTACAATGTTTCACACGATGTTCATTTCAAACATGTGTATAATTTTTAATTAAATGTGTACAATATATTCATAGGTATACTGGAAGCTGTATTTTTTGGAAAAATCACTTCGTTTGCGACACACATGCGAAGACTTCTTAAGATGAACTACTGTGGAACATCACATAAAGGATCAACTGCAAATTATGTTGATTTTTGCGTCGAGAGGCACATTCTACAACCCAGTATGGAGGAGATGTGTAAGTTTGTCAGTCTAGCTGAATTTTCATTAATGTTGACCAATATAAAAATCTAAATATTTTTTGGTTAAACAATAGCTTAAAAATAACCATATAGATTTGTTTTGGTTCTCAGTTGTTGAATTTGTGTTCTCCAATTACACGTAAGTTCCATATAATGACAATCTCCAGTAAATAATGTATTCACTCATTGTCTTTAGTGTTTTTTTAAACTAACTTTAAAGATTTGAGGTTGGGTTTTCTTAATCGATCAATTAATATTTTTCTTTGCCATCAGTGCTTTCTTTAGTGAAATTCATTTATGTTTAAAAGTTCTAGCAAAGGATAGTGGATCTCTTGCTAAGTCTAGTGGATTTTATTTGAGTGGAATCCATTTATGGTTAAAAATTCTTGCAAAGGGCAGGGGATCTCCTACTAAGTTTAGTGGATTTTATGTTAAAAAATACTAGGATATTCTAGATTGAATATTTACGGCACATTTCTAGAACGCAGACTGTCCTCCATTCCTATCCTTTTGATGAATTATTTCCATATTCCAAATGTTGATTCTTTATTCTTTTATACTGAATTCTCACCAGATTAGTTATAGAACACTAAAAATTATGTGTCTTTCAGAGAGAGCTTACAAGAATTCAAAATAAACTTCAAATTTAACACTGAAATTGCATTTACATCCGTACAGAATGATTTTAGTTTACATTCCATGTTCATTGAATCATGAATTTCATTTACATTCCATTACCAAGAGATTATTAGCTTTCCTTCTCTAAAAAATTTAAACACAAATACCCCAAATATAGAACTGAACATTTCATATTTAACTCTAACCTATCAACCACATCAATGTATACATTTTAATTATGGAAATATGATATGTCAATTACTGTGATTAACTAAGCTAGGATCTGTAACTGTTCCAAACTCCATTGATTGCTAGGACCATGAGATGTTTATGGAAGTGGCACAGGAACCACCTGGCATGAGATCGTCGAAACTTCCATCTTTATGAACTACTGCAGTAGGAACTTATTTGTGTTCTGTACTGGTATAAGTGAGGTAGGTTCGAGGGTAGAGAACGTGGGGTTCTGAGATTAGACCTCGTATTGGGACTACTTCATATCGTTGCTAGTGGTATGGATTAAGGTGGTATATCCTTAAAGTTTCTCACAATTATTCATACATCTTGATGTATTGTTTTAGTGATTTAGATAACAATAATTATTGCGTAATAATTATTGCGTAAAGATTAAGGCATCTGGCAGTTAGGATGAAAACATTCTCCTGTTATAGAGTAGTTGGTTGTTCCATTGAAGTAAAAGAATTAAGCCATCCTAACATTAAAACTAAACCCTAAACTTGACCTAAACTCGATTGCATACTCAACATAGTTTCAAAATATATATGTTTGAGTATATATTTCAGAGGGTTCCATTGAAGCATAAACTCGTTGTGGTTAAATTCCAGAACTGAATAGAGATATGTTCATGCTTATTTCTTAGTTTCATTAAGGAGAATTGAAAAAGGTAGGGATTTTGCCTCTAGTGTTGCTACAAGGGCCCTTCAATAGCTTTTTACATAAATTATCCTTCTTGCCACGCTAATAATTTGAGGATTCACATAGATCCATGATTCACACAAATCCATGGGACAAAACATAATGGATTTTTGACGTAGATTTGATGTCAAAAATTCCTTGAATAAATTCATATTGCTGGAAAATATGAAGAGTGGAGACATGCTAAACATAAACCATTCAATTGTTGTGACAAGATATTAAAGGCTTGTGATAATTATAGTTACTTTTTTTGTATGACTAGATTAAATAGTTTTTAAATTATTGTATATTAGCTTGTTGTGTGAGTCATGCTAGATGGGTGTGACATTGAGCTAACTCCATTGAGTTATTTTTATCAAGTTAAAAATAGGGGCTGCATGATTCTAGATTTTACAATGATTACGCCATTATTTTTTTTTAAATTAATGCCTATATATGAAATCCAAGGACTACCATAACTCTCACATAATTCTTTAAAGGGTGCTAGCTCAATGGAAGAGCACCTGCGTTATAAGCAGGAGGTCGGTGGTTTGTAGTTTATTTCTAATTAAATACTTTTAATATTTTTTTATTGCAATGGTGAGATATTTTTCTAGATTCGTTATTTTATATTATCTCTAAAGAGACAAAAGTGATGTTGTACTACCTTTGAATGTAATTTTTTATTGTCTCTAGAGAGACAATAGTTAGGATCAAATACATTGTCTCTTTAAAGACAATATGTCTTTAATCTCAACTATTGTCTCTAGAGAGACAAAAATGAAACTTTATTTGGAGAGACAAAAATGAAATTGTCTCTGGAGAGACAAAAATGCTTGTGTTATATATTGTCTTTATAGAGGCAACATTTTAAGATTATTTAATTTTAAGACAATTTAATTTGAGACACTTTCTTAAAGACAATATTTAAGATAATACACAAGTTTTCTTTTGTCTCAAGTTAAGACAATTTACCAAAAAATTGTCTTAAATATTGTCTTCAAACCCCCCTTTGCATTGTAGTGTATAAAAATTGTTGAATAAATTTACAATTATACAAGTCTAATCATAATAGTAATAAATATTAAAACATTTAAATGCAGTTTTAGAAATTGAATTAGACAAAGTTCATTATTGTTGCTATGACCTCCAAATCTGACATCAACCACTTGTATACTTTCACTAACTATTGCAATTAATATTAAAGCACAAGAAGGTGATGGCATCCATATATTGGTTGTTCTAGTGGAAATAGTAACATTTACCTACATAATTTTTTAAATATAAATTAATCTCAACATGAGCTAGATAATAATATTTAAACGTATTTCATGTGATTAGTTGGTTGTATGACAATTGGATTAAAAAATACTTGCTTAGAAAGGGCACATTTCAAGGTGTTTTGTGAGATTCAATGATGGTTGGACATGTAAAGTCAAAATTACACCTCATTTATTCCTTAAATGCCTCATTGAGTGGAAATTGACAAGTGACATGTTATCTAGTAGTCAAAGGATTTGCATGAGGAATATTTACTAATTCATACATAAATGCGTCCATGAATATATTATTATATTTTAATTGTGTTTTATATAAATTTGAAGTATAGTATGCAATAAACAATTTTAGTTTATTGAAAAAATAAGAAGAAAAAGAAGAAAGTTGAACCATATTATAATTGTTTTGTGAGTGGAATTCACATAGTTACAAGTCTTTTTTGTGGTTTAAGCACTCCACAAACCAAGTTTTGTCCATGTTGGAAGAAGCCCACAAATTTATTTTAAAATTTTAGTATTTTCTATGGAAGTCAACTTTTTAGAGAAAATTTTAGAGTGTTTTCAACTTATTATAGCAAGTACCTCTAGCTAATGGTCCAAGTAGTAGATCAAATTATCAAGATTACAAAACTTGCAACATAAAAATTGAAATCACTAAAAATATACAATTAATAACTAATAAGTATTCAACTTTTTTTTTTCACTTCCACTTAATCTATAAATTTCTCACTAATTATTAATTTTTAATTTTTAAGACTAATGTATGACTCAATGTGGGTGGATAAATACCGAGGAAAGTTGTATGAGGGACACCCTCAATGCATGAATGTACAACAATTACTCACTGCAGGAATGGCACACAACACGCACGGTGAGGTAAATGTGGAAGGGCATCTGACAGAATCAGTTCATAATCTATCGAGTTGTACTCTAAATCATGAGGGGCGATGAGAATAGTATTTATGTCATGTTGAGAAAAAGAATTGTTTTCACATGTTAGATTTCTTTCAAATCATCTCTCTTGGGGTCCTAAGTTTTAAAGTTACATCAAGTTTTAATTTTCACTGCATTTTAATTTCGCAATGCTCATTTTAATGATATAAGGAAAAGTGCTGCCAAGTCAAAATATATTGAATGATCAATCTGATATAAATAGAGGAACTTCCATTTCTAAATTCAACGATTGAGATATATGATTTCAAAACAAGGATGTTGTCAAATTAAAAGTTACGTGTATGATATGATTTTACAAGCCGAGGTTTTATTTGGTAATCGATCAATTTATGAAAAGTCATTGTTAGTGGGATATTATAATCAAAGGACGTCATCCTTTTACGTTTTCTGCAAACAATGATCACTGGTGGTGGGAGCTAACTGTCATAAGCCGATACCATTTTCTCACGACATTTCTCAAGAGTTTCGTTATTTCTATTATTATTTGTGTTTTTGTGGGTGTTGTAGATTTTTGTTTCCCATATTTCACTCGCTTGTTCCAAATTTCACGGGGTTTTCTTGCAAAGATGGGAAGGTGCGACCATATATGTCGAAATAAACAATAAGGTCCGAATATGTGACCCTGATCTTGTTGAGAAATTTACCAAAGCTGAATGGGAGACCTTCTATTGTAGGTTTGAGGGTTTCAATTATGAGGTGGCAAGAGAATTTGCCAAGGGTTTTGATGGGAGAATTTCTACTGTGACTGATGTTTCATTTCCAGTAATGGAGGAGACCATCACAAAGGAAATGGGGTTGCCAATTTATGGAGAACGATGGTTCAAGAATCAAACTCTGATAGGAATCAAGATTGCATTTTTCTTGAAGGAGGAGCATAAAAATGAAGAGTAGCTTCAGGGCATTCAAAGAGAATGGTTAAGTCCTTCATGGAATAATGCCCTTAGAATAATTCAAAGTTATTTTACTTGCAAGGGAAGATATCGAGTGGGTATGTATCATTTTGAATTTTTGGGTCATCTGGAAAGTTTAGTTATAATGAATACCCCTTATTTTACGTTGAAAAGTTTGAGTAAGATGTCAGCCATGGTTAGAAAAAAACCTAAAATGTCTCCTCACTATATTTTTCAGAAAGGTATCATTAAAATGTTTTAATTGTCAACCACCTTAGGAAAGTGGGAAGGACATGGGAAATTTTTTTGTTTTGGGGAGGGTTTCTTAAAGTAGACACTACCAAAACTAAAGGAAGAAAGGGTAGAAAATAGAAGAAAGGTTGAAGCCTTATGCAAACCTCTGAAGCAACACAGACTAGTTCTTCCATGCTAACCCGAAGCAAGAGAAGGGTTTTGTTAAATCAACAGGGAGAAAAACCTACACCATTGCCTCTAGCAGAAAGGGTTTATACAAGGAAAAATAAGTGACCTACAAAGAAAGAGTAGTCAGACACCTCTCAACCACATACTCTAAAAAACCCATAAATTCAAGAACAAACCCTAGAAGTTCCGAATCCAAATTTTTCAGAGACATGTGAAGTTGATAATGATGTTCCTTTGTTAGTTTTGATTAAAATTAAAGAGGATTTCCAAACTCAACAAACAAAACAAAGAAAAATCATTAAAATATATAAAGAGAGAAAAGAGAAAATAGGCTGCGTGAATTAAAGGATATGAAGCAAGAAAACCTCATACAAGGCCTCTTAACAAGTTGAGACTAAGTGCAAGGCTAAGATTAAATCCTAATCTTAGAGATAAGGTCAGCAATGTGGCTGAAGACGCACTTGAGGAAGCAGAAAAGGCACAGGTTAGCAAAAGAAAAGGCACCAAACAGGAAAAAGGGTAAAAAAAGTCTTTTCAAGGAGACGATTGCAGAGACTATGGTTGCTAGTCTTAGGAGAAGCAAAAGGACAAAGAGCGCTAAGCCCAACAACATGGACCTCTTAGCGGAGGTAGAATAAGATTTGAAATAAGCAATGTGAAGCACCGTTTCCAAATCAAATAACAACGCATAAAAATCCATTTTGTTAGCACTCTATTTGGCAGCGCGTTACTTTTGGTAGCGCTAAAGTATATCTTGTTGGAAGTGTTTTCTCTACAACTTATGGGATTAGATAAGTCAAAAATCAATGTAGTCCTATAAATTTTGAAGAGATAAGATCACTTATCTATTTTGTTATGGAAACAAGTCAAATATATCTGCTGGTAGTTTCCAGGTGGTCCTGATTTTTGGCGATTCACATCTAGATTTCCCTCGAAAAGATCCATAAACAACTCCATATGCAATATTTTAGTTTAAGTTGTATGTCTGACTTCAAAGTTGGAGAATACGAGAAGTTTATGATTTTTTTCAGTTCTCTAATTATATTATATTAAAGATTGAATATATGAATATTTTAATATTTTGTAAATCGAATTTTCTAAGAAATTGTGGACCTAAAGATTGTGTGATTTTTCTATAAAACTTATGAAGAAAGAAGAACCAAGGGTTTGGTTTTTTTTTTTAAGAAAAAAGACTTGTGTTGCGTATCTGACCCTATTTTTTATATTAATAAGATTTCCGAGGAAAATTAT
Organism: Pinus albicaulis; assembly: GCA_034641835.2. Classification (NCBI taxonomy): domain Eukaryota; kingdom Viridiplantae; phylum Streptophyta; class Pinopsida; order Pinales; family Pinaceae; genus Pinus; species Pinus albicaulis. The sequence goes on from CM076570.1 coordinate 1,179,404,785, forward strand.
TTGAAACCCTCATATAAGGGATTCCTTTGTGATGTTATTAGTTTATCTCTTAGTGATGTTTATTTCTTGTGAAAATGCCATGAATGTTTATGTTTCTGTATTTGAACAAGGCTTATATAGGTTTGTAGAATTCACCTTTATTGAGATGCTATATTGTTTATAAGGTTCAAATATTATCACCATTTCTTCTAATGTTACATAGAATTCAATTTGATGCTCTGTTGTAATGGCTTGTTTCCTTTTTTTCTACCTACCAGCTTGATAATCAATAGGTCTACATAAGCATTATCTTTCTTGCCTCTAAGCTTTATTTGTTTTGTCCATCGAATATGGAAATATTGTTTGAAATCAACTTGTGACTCCATTCCCAATAGTTCTTTTCCTTGTTTTCCAACCAAACTTGTTAGCCTTGTTATATTAGATCTGACCACTATGTATAAATGACCCTTTACTAGGTGACATTGAGTAATTCAGTCAAATAGATATCCATCTCTAGATTGGAGGGACCAACTCCCAATCTAAAAGACTGGTTTTAGGTTATAATCGTAATTTTATGTTATAGCCAGGGAAATTATAGAGAGATAACATCTTGGCGTCTTTTTTGGGGAGCGAAATATTCATCTTCCCCATAAACGATTACTATTGTTGAGATCTATTTTATGAGGGAAAACATAAATTTAGACATAGAAGTCAGTTGTTCAATTTTCCCTAGAGGTTCCACTATCCCAAGTAGTCAAGGTGACTCCATTGGGAAATTATGGCTCGTAGAAGAATTTACATAGGAAAGAATCTAGATTGTGATCCTCTAAAAATTCTGTCAAGTCGAGAAAATCTCTTTCGGAAAAAAAAATCAAAAGTTGAATCAAGTACTTCTCAATTAGAAAGATCTATATCCTTACCTAAATAATTTAAAATAATTGAAGATATTCCCTTTGATATAAAGTTTGAGTAGTCAATATTCAAAATCTAAATCAAAATCTGAATTATTAGAAACAAGTTTTGATTAAAAAAGGTCTAAATCTTGTATTCTAAAATATTTTCCTTAAGAACCAAAATTTTCACAAGAACAAAGGGATGTTTCTATAATAGTTTAATCACAAGACTTAAAGACGAGTTATAATATATAAGTAATCTCAGTAATATAAATCCTATAAATTTTTTAATAGAATGAAGATTGGAACATTTGATTCAAGAGATCTAGTTATCCTTGTCTCAAACTATTACTTTCCCTTTTCCTACTCCATCTATTTCTGCTCCGTCATCTTCTATAAAATATCAAATTGTTATTGTCACTATTTCTACTCCCTTGTCTTCTATCGCTTACATTCTCAGTGTTACAATTGCCTTATTTCTATTTCACATAGCTATAGCTTCTAGGTTTGATCCCCTTTGATCCAGGTGGATATTGGTGGCCACCCGCCTATTGGGGCCCCACCATTACTTCTTTCAGTTATTTAGTTTCCTTAATTGTAGCAAATTTTACTATTTTTAGCATTTTTTCAGGTCCTGGACTTTCGAATCAGTTTTGAGGCCCTAAACTATGTTTTCTGGAAAAACTGGGAGAAACATGGAAGTTTCTTTGATGTTACTCACATCAAAAGTTGTATTCCTCGGATATATTTTTATAATGAGGTATTGTGCGCATCAAACATAGATCGTATGTCAAAGTTACATCCTTGGGAAGATTGATGTACAAATTTACCCAAAAAGGGCCCATATTTTTGGCACTTCATCTCCTAGGGTCAGGTTTTTGGATGTTTAGGGTTTTCCATTATTTTTCATAATAAATATGCTCTCGAGCCTCATTGTAACATAATTCAAAGGCTTGTAGCCACCACATCTCTTCTTAGAGATAAGCTACCAACACCCTAGCTAGTTTATTTCCATTCTACCTGTAAGCATATTTCAGTTATTTTTTATTAATGAAATAAAGTTTTATTTCTGCTGCATCTCTGATTTTATGTATATTTTTTATTTCATTGTGTTCCTTCATAAATCCGGATCAGTGGTATCAGAGCATTCTGCTCTTTATTGATCCTTCTTTTCATGTCCCCAACGAGGTTAGGGTTTAAGGAGTTAGGGCTCGATCTGGTTGAAACATTGCAAGATCAACCTCGAAAATCCCAATGGCCACCCACGGGGGAAGAAAAAAAATATGATGGAGCAGGAGATCCTATAAAAATATTGCTCGATGAGGCCCTCAAGAAATAGAGGAATGCAATTATGGATAATTTTCCCAAATACTTCAACGACTGCCCACTAGCAGTGCATCTACATCCAACAGTCACTTTGGAGGCACCACTCGTTTTAAGGTACACGTAAACTTTGAAATTCCCATATTTGAGGGCCAAATAGATGCAGTTGTCGTAGATATATGGTTGAATCTATTAGAAGGATATTTCTCGGTTCTTAACTTTTCCGACCGGGAGAAGATTATTTTTGCACTCCTTAAAGCCTTCCCCCATGTCAAGTACTGGTGGGAAACATATTGTGAGAAAAAGGATGAGGGGGAACCCTCATTGTTCTGGGTTGTACCCACTTGGAATTATTTCCAGGATGCCATCAAGGAACAATATTATCTCGTGGGGAGCTATGAGGACAAGTACATACAATGGACTACGTTGTGGCAGAAAAGGGATCAAGATGTGCATGAGATGACGAATCTATTCCGTACCCTGCGCAAAAATTTGGGTATCAAAGATGCGGAGAAAAAATTGGTGCTGAAGTAACGTAGTTGTTTGCACAGATACATTCAGGAGGAAATGGAGTTCCTCGACATCCCCTCTCTTGGTACGACATACCGATATGATGCCAAGATTGAGGATAAATTCAAACAGAAGAAGCGAGACTTTGGATCTGCGAATCAAAAGCAAGGGAAAGGTGCCCCCAAACCGTAGAACAAAGTACAAATCCAAGGCATGGCATCCCAAGACAACCTGCCAAAGTTGCAATCAAATAACAACACCGTGAAGCTGAAGAAGGACAAGGCGAAGTGGTGTGAGTTCCATAAGAGCTCCACTCACAATTCAAGTGAGTGTCAAGCCAAGCAGTCACTGGTGTTGAGATGAAGGTTTCTGAATCAGATGCATGCTCTGAATCTGAATCAGAATTTGACTAGGGGAATGAAAAAGGGAAGCAGATTATCGATGCAGAGCCCAGCGCCACCATTTCCACCATGAAGATCCAAAAGGAGGAACTAGAAGATCCAGAGGAGGAGGAGTGTCTCTTCCACTCCTAGATGTGGGTAAAGGGTTCCCCGCTATAGTTCATTGTCGACAATGGGAGCCAAAAGAACCTCATTTCAGCAAAGGTCATAAAGCAGTTGGGCTTGTCAACCACAACACACCCATAACAATACACAATCGGGTGGCTTCAATAAGGACGAGATCTCTGCATCAATTAGCCATGTCGCCTCCCCTACAACATCGAGCCCTTCATAGACAAGGTATTATGTGACATTGCTCCTCTTGATGTTTGTGATGTATTATTATGCCAACCCTATATGTGGAAGTGACATGTTGTGTATGAGTCCCAACCTCACACTGTTATTGTTAGTTTTGACAATAAGTTGTACATGATACTAGAGGTACCATCGCCTACCGCTATCTATTTGATTACTACAAAACAATGCAGTAAGATCATTTCCAAAACTGGGAAATTTGTTTTCCTAATGATTCACCCTCACAAAAAGAAGAAGATTTATGCCACGACCTCCAGATAGTGCTCCTCCGCATGACAACAAAAAATGAACAAGGTTGTGGAGGAATACGGGGAAATATTTACCTCACCCGTAGTAGTGCCTCTACAGTGTTAGGTCAAGCACCCCATCGATATGACCCCAGGTGCGCTGCTTCCCAATGGACCAATCTATCAACGCTATGTTTTGGAGAACGATGAAATCAAGAGGCAGATTCAGGAGCTGCTGCAGAAAGGTCACATTTGGCTGAATTCATAGCCCTGTGGGATCCCGATCGTGTTGGTGTAGAAGAAGGATGGGACTTGGAGACTCTGTATTGACTACCAGATGCTGAATAAGATCATTGTCCGGAATAGGTACATGATCCCACAAATTGATGACCTTTTGGACCAATTCAAAGGGGCGAAATATTTTAGCAAGATCAACTTGAAGTTTGGGTATCACCGGGTACCAATCGAACCCTGTTGAGATTGCAACAAGATGATGAGCTTAGTGGAAATAAGTTGCCTTCACTAAGTGGGCCCATAGGCTATTTTTGGTGCAAAGTCTATTTTTATACTATCTCTATTTTTAGACATATGGATCATGTTCTATGAGTTGCAAGATACTATTTGTGGATGGTTGGTAAAGTCAGAAAAAATAGATGGACATCTATTTTTAGACATATTTGGAGGAATCTATTTTTAGATTGCCAGTCTAAAAATAGATATGTTGAATATTATTAGCTCTTAATAATATTTGGACTCTAAAAATTATCTTATTCTCTTGAAGCACTTCAGTTAAGTGCACAGATGTGGCATAGGAGCTGACAGAAGGAATTATGCTATTCCTGAGGGTTAAGTGGAGCTATTGCATGAAGACTTCAGTTAGAACTCATGTGAGAGAGTTTGGTGGAGTTGATTGAGGAAGTTAGTGGAGTTGTATTCAGTTTAACTGAGCTAAAAATAGTTGAGCTAGTTGTATCTAGTCTAACTGATTGATACACTAGTGAGAGTGGTGTGAATTAATTATTAATTAATAACTCATTAATCAACTAAAGAATACATCAGTTAACTTCAGTGCATGGATAGTTTCAGTGGAGACTACTGGAGAGATAGGTGAAAGAGCAGTGTGACTACCAGTTGTGACTATACTGGTGCATGAGTTTGCACCACACATTGATGGAGATGCCAATGAGGATTGCGTAGTGCATACCAGATGGATTCCAACTTAGTCAGAGCCAATATTCATTAGGGATTGCGCAATAGAGGTAGGCTAACATGTGGCGGAGATTGGAGCATGTGTTTTGCTAGATCTAAGCTTGTTTAGTGTGTAGAAATTGGAGATTGTACTGAGAGCTTGTGAGGAGCTTTGTGCAATGATTGTTACATGATATCTATGACATATAATATACAGATAGTTTGGGTTTTTAGCTTTAAGCTTTAGCATGAAATACTGTGTTCATATGTGTGATTGTTTATGGTTTTAATGTGTGCATGCAATTGATTTTATTTCCGCAATTAATGATCAATGGTAGAAGAGATTCTGTATTGTGCATGAAGTTAAAATAGTGTGTGATCAGGAGAATCTCGGTCAATAATATATCAGTTATTCAAATTTCTACATGGTATCAAAGAGATATTAATCATTGGAGCAATTTCAAAACATTGAAGCGGTTGAGTTTTGAGTTGGTGGAATTCGAATTTGCAACAGTGTTTTCTTGGAGTTGAAGTTAAGATTTCTTTCAGCGGATTGCGATTGGAGTATTCCCTTGAGGGCAGCTCAAATTATATCGCATGGAAGGACAGGATGGAGGCAGTGTTAGATGACAATGGGTTGAAGGAGTTCATAGATGCAGAAATTCCAAAACCTACTTCTGGCGATGCTGCCGCACTTGACACATGGAAAAAGAAGACAACAAAGTGTCAAAGAATTCTGTTGGAAGGTGTGAAGGATCACATAGTGTCGAGCCTTCATGGTAAGGCTTCTCCATTCTTGATGTGGAAAGCATTGAAAAAATTATTCCAAAGCAAGAGCGACCAGAGGAAGTTGGCGCTCAAGGATAAACTCAGAAACATAAAAATGGAGAAAGGCGATAGTATGCCCAAGTACCTCACGAAGTTCATCAAATGTAGGGATGAGCTGGGAAGTGTGGGGGTGACTGTTGATGACGAGGACTTGGTGAGCTTGGCTCTCCTTGGGCTTCTGAAGATTTGGAATTCCTATCAAGAGTCTGTCAATGGTCGGGAGAAATTGCCAGGATGGGAGCGACTTTGGTCGGATCTTGTTCAAGAGGAGATAAGGCGAAGTACCAGGGACGGATCTTCATCAAAGAACACTAATGAAGAGAATTGCGCTTTGGCTGCCAAATCAAGGAAGGGAAGAGCAAGAAGAGTGCTTCTCAATCCAGTGCAAAAGGCAAGAAGTAGGACATGTCCACAGAAGAAGAAAAATAAGCAGGCTACTAGATCTACAGCTAGAGAGGCCTTATCCTTGCAGTTTGAGCTGGATTTTTTGCTGATCACATGCTTGGTTTCAAGTGTGATGGGTTCAGTGTGGTTTCTTGACAGTGGTGCATCTTTTCATATGATCGGAGATAAATATTTGTTTACTAATATAGATGAGAAAGATCTTGGAGTGCACATCGAGATGGGCAATGATGGTAGATACAGTGCGACTGGTATCGGTACCATTTCCTTTGAGAGGGAGTCTGGTAAACCCTTCGTATTGAAGGAAGTGATGCATGTTCCAGGATTGAAGAAGAATCTTATCTCAGTGGCCATGTTAGAACAAAGGATATGATGTTGTCTTTAGCGAGGGAAAGGATTTCTTGCGCAGTAAGGCAACTGGTGAGACCCGAAGGATAGGGGTTCGAGTTAAGAACCTTTATCAATTGTAGGTAGATGGCTGTGTAGTAATGGCAGGCAAGGCAGAAGGAGTGGTGAGCCGGGATGATGGCGAGTTGTGGCACCGGAGATTGGGCCACCTTCACCATGGAGCTTTGAAGATACCGAGTGCATTTTTACCGGGCTCACGTACTCCTGCGCCGCATCAAGGCAAGGGATTTACCTTGGGAAAATTTGTGAAAGCCACCTTTCACGAGAAGGATAGTCGCGCCATGACGATCCTTGAGAGAATTCACACAGACGTGTGTGGACCTTTCTCAGTAGCTTCGACAGCAAAGCACAGTTACTATGTGATATTTGTTGATGATTTTTCTTAGACGTGTTGGATCTTCTTCATGCAGAAGAAGAGCGAGACATACTCAAAGTTCTGTGAGTTCAAGGCACTGGTTGAGAAAGAATCCGGGAAGAAGGTGAAGGCTCTTAGGAGCGACAATGGTGGTGAATTCATCTCTAGCAAATTCAAGGACTTTTGCAGTGCAGAAGGAATTTGAAGAGAGCTCATACCACCTCATAACCCACAGCAGAATGGGATTTCTAAGTGGAAGAACATAACGATCGTGGGTGCTGCACGGGCGATGTTGCATGATTATGGCCTTCCCATACACTTGTGGGCTGAGGCATGCAATACTGCAGTATATGTGCAGAACCGTTGTCCTCACAGGATACTTGGCATGAGTACACCCGAGGAGGTGTTTTCTGGTAAGAAGCCTGATATTTCCCATTTGAGGATTTTTGGTTCACCTGTTTACATTGATGTGACGAAGGATGCCAGGAAGAAGCTGGAGCTGACTGCAGAGGTTTGGATATTTGTGGGGTACACTGATACACCCCACAACTATTGTGTGTATTTTCCATACAGTCGCAAGACTGTTGTGCGACGGGATATCAAATTTCATGAGGAGAAAGCCATGAAGTGTTCGCTTGAGAGGGAGCCACACTTGCATGCAGATGAGGGGCTATTAGTTCCTAAGGATGAGTCTCAGGATGTGGATCAGCCACAAGATGAGGTTCATGGAGTGGAAGAGACCACTCATGCAGCGCCAACCATCAGAGGGCGGAAGCGCACTGCAGAAGTTGAGCGACTAGCTCAAGATGCAGAGAAGGTTGTAGGAGCACCTACATCACAGCAAAGACAGAGATAATCTCCTGATCGGTACACTGGATACATGGCTCTCATGAGTCAACGTATCGTGACAGAGCCATCCTCTTTCGAGGAAGTTGTGGAGGATCCCGCATGGGTAGATGCCATGGTGGAAGAGTGTGATTCGATTGTCAAAAACAGTGCATGGGAGATTGTCCTAAGGCCGGAAGGGAAATCATTGGTGGGTTCGAGATGGATCTACAAAGTGAAGTAGGTAGCTAATGGGAGTGTGGAGAAGTACAAGGAAAGATTTGTTGCCCGAGGCTTCTCGCAGATTGAGGGGTTCGATTATGAGGAGACCTTTGCACCTGTCGCAAGGTATTCTTCCATATAGACGATTCTTGCTCTCTTAGCGTAGATGGGGTGGTGCATTCATCAGATGGATGTGAAGACTACGTTCCTCAATGGAGTCATTAAAGAGGAGGTGTACATAGAGCAGCTCAAAGGTTTCAAGATATTTAGTAGCGAGTCGCATGTGTGTAGGCTCAAGAGAGCTCTGTATGGGTTGAAACAAGCACCTCGTGCTTGGTACACACGGATAGACAATTATTTCACCAGAATTGGATTCTCCAAGAGTGAGGCGGATCTGAACCTATACTAGATTGTGGTGGAGGGTAAGTTGCTGATCATTGTACTTTATGCAGATGATTTGATTTTGACAGGTGATGAGATGTTGATACTCTCATGCAAGGATGATCTTGCAAAAGAGTTTGAGATGAAGGACTTGGGCCTCCTTCATTATTTCCTAGGATTGGAAATTTGGTAACGCAGTGATGGACTGTTTGTTTCTTAGGGAAAGTATGCCCGGGAGATACTGGAGAAGTTCAACATGCATGGCTACAAGCCTGTTGATACTCCTATTCCTGGTGGATGGAGGAATGAGGATGTTACTTCAGTGGAGGTAGTGGATGCCACTGTTTATCGATAGTTCATGGGTTCGCTTATGTATCTGGTCAATACACGACTCGACATATGCTATGTTTTTAACCAGCTTTCACAAGCTATGGTTAAGCCTACCAAGCTCTTTTGGAAGGTAGGAAAGCATGTATTGAGATATCTCAGAGGCACATCAGGATATGGATTATGGTATAGACAATTGGATGAGGTGAAGCTGTGTGGCTTCATGAATGTAGATTGGTAAGGGAGCCCAATGGATAGAAAGAGCACATCTGGAGGGATTTTCAGTATTGGTTTGATAACAGTTTCTTGGTACAGTAGGAAGCAGAGATCTATGGCACTCAGTTCAGCAGAGGCCGAGTATATGGCAGTGAGTTTGGCTACATGTGAGGCTATATGGATGAGGAAGATCCTGGTCGGGTTGTTCGATTCACACTTAGATCCTACTGTGATTTATTGTGATAATCAAAGTTGCATTCAACTCTCAGTTAATCCAGTATTTCATGATAGATCTAAACACATTGACATTCGGTATCATCATATCAAAGATTGTGTGTAGCAGAAGATCATGTTACTTTCATACATTCCCACGGAGGATGAGGATGTTGATATCTTAACGAAGGTTCTCACCAGGAGAAAATTCGAATACCACAAAGGCAGGATAGGGGTGGTAGATAATCCTTATCTTGTTGAGAGGGAGTGTTGAGATTGCAACAAGATGGTGAGCTTAGTGGAAAGAAGTCGCCTTCACTAAGTGGCCCCGTAGGCTATTTTTGGCACAAAGTCTATTTTTAGACATATGGATCATGTTCTATGAGTTTCAGGATGCTATTTGTGGATGGTTTGTCAAGTTGGAAAAAATAGATGGACTTCTATTTTTAGACATATTGGGTGGAATCTATTTTTATATTGCCAGTCTAAAAATAGATATGTCGAATATTATTAGCTCTTAATAATATTTGGATTCTAAACATTATCTTATTCTCTTGGAGCACTTCAGTTAAGTGCACAGATGTGGCACATGAGCTGAAAGAAGGAATTACGCTATTCCTGAGGGTTAAGTGGAGCTATTGCATGAAGACTTTAGTTAAAACTCATGTGAGAGAGTTTGGTGGAGTTGATTGAGGAAGTTAGTGGAGTTGTATTCAGTTTAACTGAGTTAAACATAGTTGAGCTAGTTGTATCTAGTCTAACTGATTGATACACTAAAGAATAAACTAAAGAATACATCAGTTAACTTCAGTGCATGGACAGTTTCAGTGGAGACCAGTGGAGAGATAGGTGAAAGAGCAGTGTGACTATCAATTGTGACTATACTGGTGCATGAGTTTGCACCACATATTGATGGAGATGCCAATGAGGATTGCGCAGTGCATACCAAGTGGATTCAAACTTAGTCAGAGCCAATATTCATCAGGGATTTCACAGTAGAGGAAGGATAACAGGTGGCAGAGATTGGAGCATTTGTTTTGCTAGATCTGAGATTGTTTAGTGTGTAGCAATTGGAGATTGTACTGAGAGCTTGTGAGGATCTTTGTGCAATGATTGTTACATGATCTCTATGACATATAATATACATATAGTTGGGGTTTTCAGCTTTAAGCTTTCCCATGAAATACTGTGTTAATATGCGTGATTTTTTATGGTTTTAATGTGTGCATGCAATTGATTTTATTTCCGCAATTAATGATCAACGGTAGAAGAGATTATGTATTGTGCATGAAGTTAAAATAGTGTGTGATCAGGAGAATCTCGATGAATAATATATCAGTTATTCAAATTTCTACACCCTTTGATGTGTGGATGACTGCCTTCAAAGCCAAGGAGGGCCTTTTCAAATGGCTAGTCATACCTTTCAGGTTGATGAATTCTCCCGCAACCTTCATGAGGTTGATGGACGTCATCTTGTGGCCAATCTCCAACTCATTTTTAGTAGTGTACTTAGATAGCATCCTAATCTTCAGGCAGACTTGGGAAGAGCACCTCCACTAGATCTGACAGGTCCTCCAAACAATGTTGCAACCCAAGTTGTGTGTCAATTTAGAGAAGTGCACTTTTGGCATGACTGAGGTTTTGTATCTGGGATACATTATTTATGAGCAACGGATGCATGTGGATCTAGCCAAGATCCAAGTCATTTGGGATTGACTAGCCCCAACCACTCTAACAGAGCTTCGTAGCTTTCTGGGTCTTTCTAATTTCTACCACAAGTTCGTGTTGGTATTCTCTCATATCACTTGGCCCTTGAGTCAAGTCACCAAGGGAGGAGCGAAAGAAAATTTCTTTTGGTCGGAATCTCAACAAAAGGTGTTCATAGAATTGAAATATCGTCTCTGCTCTGCCCTAGTGCTCACATTACCAGACTTGCAACAACCATTTGAGATCGAGAAAAATGCCTCTAACTATGCTATTGGAGAAATTATTACTCAGCAGGGGCACCCAGTGGCATATCACAGTGAAACACTGTTTGAAATTGTCCACAAGTATCCTACTTATGAAAAAGAAATGTATTCCATTGTGCAGGATTTCCGACAATGGAAGCATTACATTTTGGGGAAGGAAACGATCATTCACATAGACCACCGACCCCTGCAGTTCATATAGATGCAAGGGAAGTTTCAGAACAATCGCCATCAGAAGTGATCCACATATCTGCAACAGTTTCATTTGAACATCAAGTACAAGAAGGGAAACACCAATAATGTTGTAGACTTCCTCAGACGACCATCGATCATGGCGCTAACCACCATTATCAACTCTTGTGGGCATGAGACCTTTGATTGGCTACTTCTCTACAAGCGAGATCTAAAATTCAGCCACACATACAAGACACTCTTGGAGGGTATGCAAGTTCGAAATTTTTACCTCTAAGATGCACTGTTATGTCACCTAGGACACCTTTATGTTCCTTCAAGCGAGCGTGCCAAGATTATTTTGGAAACGAAATACAGTTTGTTCGCTGGCCATTTCGGGGTCGAGAAAACAGTGACAGTACTACAGAAGTATTTCTATTGGACGAACCTTTGACAGGATCTCGGGAAGTACATAAGATCCTGCACTTCTTACGCTATTGCCAAACCGACCATCAAGAAGTAAGGCCTCTATACTCTACTACCTACCTCGAGTCGACCTTGGCAATCCATCTCCATGTATTACATGTCGGGCCTTCCTTCTACTAAGCATGGAAACGAAAATGTTTTCGTGGTAGTCAACAGATTCTCGAAGATGGCCATTATGGCGGTATGCAAGAAGAATATCACAGCATAAGCCACTACTAAACTCTTCTTTCAATGAGTGTGGGCTCATTTTGGATCCCACTGTATACCATCTCAGATCGGGACAATAGGTTCCTCAGCATATTTTGGTCCAACCTTTGGTCAATGTTGGACACCAAGCTCACCAAGTCCACAAATTTCCATCCCCAAAGTGATGGCCAGACAGAGGTTGTCAATAGGATGATCATACACATTCTGTGCATGTACAATTCAAAGAATCCACACACATGGATGAGAGCCTTCCCTATGTACAACACAATTATAATCAGGCTCTCCACATCTTAATCGGCTAAAGCTATTTTAGGTGGAATTGGGATTCTATCCACTATGTCTCATTGACGTATCCATGCCATTTACGACTACTGAGGCTGATTCAACTCCTGTCGAATTTGAAGCTGAAAAGGCATACAACTTCATTGAGGGAATTCAGCACATCCGCCAACAAGTTCATGACACATTGGATAGAGCCAATGTTAAGTGAAAGCAATGACATGGTCAACATCGGGTGCCACACAACTTCTAGGTGGGCGACAAAGTGTGGCTACATTTGCAGAAGGAGCGCCTCACTGGAACCCATCACAAGATTCGCCCACTCCGATATGTGTCATACACCATCACCAAGGTTGTAGGGTCCAAAGCCTTCGAGCTCAATATTCAAACATTGCTTCGTCTGCACCCATTGTTCAATGTGGACTATCGTCGGCCCTACTTACCACCTCTACTGGACACCTCCGACATTGCAAAAAAAACTCAGAGTTAAACGCAGACTACATTGAAAATGCCACCACATATTGTATCATGGACATGAAAATAAAGAACACTCGCGAACAGAATATCCAACTGTATCGGGTTGTCAAATATGGCCAACTCCTGCACCAAGGAAAATGGTTCACCAGGGATTAAGTTTAGAAGAAGTTTCCTCATCTCATGGAGGAACTCAACGCAATGGGGACCATTGCTTCATAATAGGGAAGGAATGATCTAGGTCGATATTGGTGGCCACCCACCTATTCCACTTGGGGCCCCACCATTTCTTCTTTTAGTATTTCAGTTTCCTTAATTGTAGCAAAGTTTACTATTTTTAGCAATTTTTCAGGTCTTGAACTTCTGGAGCCTTTTTGAGGCCGTAATCAACATTTTTTGGAAAAAAATGGGAGCAACATGGAAGTTCCTTTGATGTTGCTCACATCAAAATTTTTAGTCCTCGGATATATATTTCTAACGAGGTATTGTGCACGTCAAACAAATATCTTATGCCGAAGTTACATCCCTAGGAAGATTGATGTACCAATTTACCCAAACAGGGCCCATAGTTTTGGCGCTTCATCTCCTAGGGTTAGGTTTTTTTCTATTTAGGGTTTTCCATTGTTTTTCAATAATAAATAGGCCCTCCAGTCTCATTGTAAAACAGTTCAGAGGCTTGTAGCCACCACCTCTCTTCTTAGAGATAAGCTACCAACGCCCTAGCTAGTTTATTTTCATTTTTCCTGTAGGCATATTTTAGTTATTTGTTATTAATGAAATGAAGTTTTATTTCTGCCACATCTCTGCTTTTATGTGTATTTCTATATTTCATTGTGTTCTTGTATAAATCCGGATCACCCTTTCCCTTATAGGTTAATTACATGACCTTCAAAAAAACTATGGTCAACATATTTTCTTGTATAATGGAGAAGGATAAATTTCATATCAATAACATTTATCCAGATTCATTGATTTCTTTGACTTGGAGGAGATTGATGAGGAGGATGTTAAAATGAGATTATTTGGACAAATTATTTTCTAATGAAGTGAAGAAATGGTTCATGGGTCTTCAAGGATGGAGTATTGCTTATTTCCAACACTTTCAAGAAATTTTCCTTAGAATATGGGAAGACAAGAAAACCAATTTCATATGTTAACTCAGTATGATAATTTGAGGAGGAATAGCGTTGAAACAGTGCAAGAATTTTCTGCTAGGTTCAATAAATTATATAATTGAATTACACCCCATGTAAAACCTCCTCCTGGATCTGCACAACTTCATTATGTTGATGTCTTTATAGTGATTTTTCCTTAGTGTTAAGAGAAAGAATATGTGCCACCTTACCTGATATGTAGAATGATGCTATAGAAGTGGAAGTTAATTTAATGGAAAATAAGATGAAACTGAAAGGAAAAGAGTCAAAGAAGATTATTCTTCTTCTTCTCAATATACATATGCTAAATTTGACATCATTTTGAAAACCATGGAGAAGTTGGTTGATAATTTGACTCCTGTTAGGACCGAGCCTCGACCATATATTAGAAATCCTAATTTCAAAAGGCCTCTAGGTCCCGAGATTTGTCAAAGAGATCAAGGAAATCCCTAAGAGCTACAAGCAGTTAGACCTCATTTTCTAGAAACAATTTTGTTGCTTAGGATAATGTCGAGGAATTTTATCAACAAATTCATTTCCTCGATGAGGATGAAACTCAAGTATTTTTTACCAAGGAGGAACATGGAAAATCTACTCTATTTACATAAGAAAGAGACTGTAACCAATTGACGATTGATTCATAACTGTACCAACAGGTTAATCATAATGCAGTTGTTGATTTAAAAAAGAAATACAATCTCAAAGGTATAAATGTTGTGGTTAAACCCTTTGCAAAAAAACCTTCAACATACCAACAACCAAGAAATACAATGAAATGTAATCTAAAGGAGGTAGATGAGGTTAAGAAAAATGTGAATGTTAAAGAATTGGAAAAGGTTCAACCCACATTTAGTCTAGAGAATGAAATTGGTAAGATCAAAATTATTATTCCATTTTCCAAGTTGTTTGAAAATAGATAGTATAAAGAGAAGATTATCAAAATGATGAAAGGGTCAGAAGGAGATCAAATATTTTCTATCAATGCTCGAGACTCTTTTAAAATTCAGGATGATTCTCCTACTTTCCTTTTCAATATTCATGTAATGGATGTTAATGAAGATGTTCCCTAGTTTTATGTCATCTTCAATATTCATGATATGATATTACACAATTATATGCAAGACTCAGGAGCATCACACAATTTGATTCCAAAATATACGATGGATAATTTGGGACTTGATATTACTAGGTCATAGAAAGATATGTTTTTTTTTTAAATTCTAGGAAAGTTAAATGCTTGGGTTTGATTAAGGATGTTTTTGTGACATTGACTCAAATTCCTACAAAGAGCATTGTCATGGACGTCATGCTAGTAGAAATTTCACCTATATTTGGGATGTTACTCTCACAGTCTTCGGTAGAAAAAATGGGAAGTAATCTTCAGATGGATATGTATTATGCTTCTATCCCTATGTTTGGTGTGCAAACAATACCTTATAGAGAAGTTCATATGGAATATTTGGTGAGTAGCCAAGCTTAGCCTAAAAATCATCCTATATATTGTGTAGACACTGATATTGGTTATGCAATTTTGAATAATGATTTTCATTTAGAGGAAGGGGAACAACTACATGCTGAGGATCAAATTTAGAAGGAAAAGGAGTAAGTACCTGAGAAAATTAAATGTGGAATATGAATTTTGATGGATCTACTTATAAGGATGGGTTAGGTGCTAGAATTTGGATCATTCCACCTTATTTTAGTAGTCAATTACATTCTTTTAGGTTGTATTTTGAATGTGAAAATAATATTGTGAAGTATGAGGCGTTAATTATTGGGTTAAATATTTTGATGGAGTAGAAAGGAAAAATAACTTTTGTCTTTGGAGATTGGAATGAGGGCATATAGGAATGAAGCGTGGGATTTTTTATTTCACTAAGTTCAAGGAATTTCCAAGTACCATTGGAACCCTATAAGGTTGTCATCCTTGTCAGCAGCTTATTTTCCGATTCGTGAAGTGTCGTTTGATAGTGTGGATAAAATTCAAGAAGGTAGTAGATTGCTGGGACCCCTCTATTGATAAGTGTATTCTTCAACTCAAATCCTTAAAACTACGGAATATGAAAATCATTGAAATATCATTTGGTGAAGGATTTTTCCATTCCTTGAATATATCAATCTCCAATGAGTCAAATCCTTAAAATCGGGGAAGACAAAAATCACTGAAATATCATTTGGTGAAGGTGTTTGCCCAATCCTTCAAGATATCAATGTCAGTGATTGTGATGATCTAGTGGACTTTGGGGCATTGATGAAAACAATAACATTCCTAGACTTGAATGGTTGTCGTGCATTGAATAAAATAATGGGGCTCCATGGCCTTGCAAGGCTTCGATATTTGGGCATGAACGGTTGTACACAAACATAGGTGTTGCCAGGTATGTGTGTTAGGGTGTTGAAAAATCTTAAGGTCATGCATTTAAAGGTTTTACCGGTTAGTGTACTTAGTGTAATGCCATTTCTTACCCATGAGGATTATTCTATTAACGACCACATGCTTCGACTCAAATCCTTAAACTTTTCGATGGTGCCATTCTGGAAGATCTCATTCCCTGGAGATGTTTTCCTGGTACTTAATTTGCTCCATCTCGGAGGTTGTCTTGGTCTGAAGGATGTTGGAGGATTGACGACATCAATGACATCACTAAACTTTCATAATTGTTATGCTTCATGGCCTTGCAAGGCTTCGATATCTGGACAAGGGTGGGTGTGAAGAAATGGAGGAGATACCAAGTCTGGATGTCAGGGAGTTGAACAAAATTGAAGATTTGAATTTAGAGGGATGCCTGAATAGTATATTCATTGTACTGCCATTTGTTAGTGTGGAAGAGGTTCATGGAGGCTATAGATTGTTGGACTCTTCTATTGAAAACTACATGCCTAGACTCAAACGATTAGATTTGTTTATCGATTTTTTGGGATCCATGTTGGAGTTAATGCTTACATTCTATATTTGAGAAGTTGGTTTGTGATGGTTGAGAAATTCTCTCAACCTCTCTCTCTAAATTAGGAATAATTTGGATCTCAGAAACTCTATTTAATAGAGTAATCTAAATGTAATCAATGTGTGTGAGTGTGTTTACACATACACTATTTTTGTATAATATATGAGTATGTTTAGTAATTGAGTGATTTTAGTTATTTCTATAATGGTATCAGAGCTAGTATGGGCCTGAACCTGGTATTCCTTATGAAATAGAGAGTATGTGTGTCTTTGTTGAAAGAATGATTGAAATGTCTCATTCTTTATCAAAAGTAGAATGGTGCCGAGACATCTAGAAGAAGAATGTCCGTGGATTCAATACCTAGCATTTTCACACGTTTGTGGCTGCTTATAGAAATGTTATTCTTTGCTTGTCATGGATGACGCTCGCTCAGGATATTTCCAGCGCGTTCCCTATTATAAAATTCTGGAGTGGGTTCAGCTGTATATGAAAAGTCACGGTGGGATTCTAATTTCTAATGGCTGTTAAACGGTTGTCAAAATTTCCCGTGGCTCTAGCCACTACGAAGTTAACACCGCTAGTGTTAGCCGTGCTTCCAGCCACTTCCAATAGATAATAGATAAAGTCGTGTTTGCAACATCACTGGATGAGGATTAAGCTTTCTCTCGCGGGGTAACTTTCGGCATATCAAGCAAATGCGGAACAAATTTCTGTAGGGGTAATTTCCAGTGGATCGAGCAAAGGTGGAACGAGTATCGATCGTTAGAGTTGATACATCGGCAACAAGAGATCTTAGGCATTTGTTGGGTCTAGAGTAAGGATCTATGTGTTTTGATCTTCTTTTATGTATTCAACATAATGTTTAATCGTAGGGACATGACATGGTTACGATCTCCTCATTTTTTCCAATGGGATCTACCTTGATCAGATTTTAGCCTTCAATCATAGTGCTACGGAGAAGACAGAATCGGGTTTTTCTTGCAGTTATTGATGGTGTAGCCTCATTCTTCGCAATTCAATCCTGTTCTGCACACCACAGGAAAAATTATTTGTATATCAATAATTGCATACGGAATTTTTTGAAGTGTCCATTCCCTGGATTGTACGTCTTTTTTGACCCAGTCAATACGACAAATAGACGAAGACTCGAATGAATTATTGACGTTGATTTGCTCGAGTCAATATAGCAGACCTAGATCATCAGAATCATTACAAATTTTGGAGTGGAGTCGTGTAATAAATATCCCCGGTTGTAGCTAAAGATCAGTGAAATTGATTGCTGAGTTTTATGGTTAAATCTGGCATGTTGAAATTTTTGTGATTTAAGTAGTATTATAAATTGTTTGTAAATTAAGTGAAGATGAATTTTCAAACTAGATAAGAAGGTCATGATGTAATAGTTGAATCTAGATACATTTCGTATTTAGACGGCTCTTCTATACAACTAGCGAATACAGCGGTTTGCACCCATTTATCTTGGTAGATGGGAGCTCATGCATAAAATGACCAGCAATTCAACTATGTGTCTCAAGCCAGTACTTAAGAGATCAAGTGGCAGTAAGGCTCAACATGGATGGTTGTCGAGATATTATGGTAGTTGCGGATCTAGGGAAGGATCCCTCATTCGTTGAAGATGTAGAGTGGTCTTCTAATGAGGTTATGCGACAGATTGGGATGTTGTCCAGTAATTGACTTTGGAAGGTCCTTGATTCGGGAGTTGAGGAAGAAAACTGGGAATCCAACTTGCCAACTACACCTTTACGAGTGTTATGAGGAAACTTGATGGAGCATCTACTGATAAGATAAAGAATGACTGATTATTTTTTTATTTATGAGTGATTTCAATAAATTCATGTAATGTAATCATTAAGGGGGGATGTTGGAGTTAATGCTTACATTCTATATTTGAGAAGTTGGTTTGTGATGGTTGAGAAATTCTCTCAACCTCTCTCTCTAAATTAGGAATAAGTTGGATCTCAGAAACTCTATTTAATAGAGTAATTTGAATGTAGTTAGCGTGTGTGAGTGTGTTTACACATACACCATTTGTGTATAATTTATGAGTGTTTTTAGTAATTGAGTGATTTTAGTTATTTCTATCAATCCATGTGTCCTTTTCACATATTGTCCATGGTTTGTAAAATAAAATATATGAAATAAAATAAACATATTCTGTTCAATTAAATTTTAATGGGAAATTAGCATTGGGTCCATTAGGTTTTATTGTATATAGGGGTTGCGCATTTTTTTAATTATAATGAAATATTTAAATTGGTGTTATTAATTTATGCTTTTCGAAATTGAATTGAATTTCATTTCATGTGTTATTTTTTAGGATTGATTTGAATTTCATTAGTTTATAATTATAATTGTTGTTACCTTTGCTTATTTCATATTTTGAATATTTCATTATTTTAGTCACTGAAATTTATTTCTTATTTTTATGCTTTTGCATATTCTTATAAATAAATAGGACTTCTATAGATATTCTTTTAAATAAATAGGAATTTTATAGATTTTTCCTTTCTTTTTTAGTTTTTTTTTGCAGGACTAATATACTGATTTTTAGTTCTTATTTGAGTGTCTTTTTTTATTTTTAGTAGCTTATGTATCCATTTATTTTTGGAAGTGCGATATGTCTTCGATATTTAGTATCTTGCAATGTGTGGTTTTCTACCTTGTTATAGTTACAATCTTAGAAGAAGGAAATCAATTATTAATTTTGATGGATAGATAAATAGATATAAATCAAATTAAAATGTGAAATATATATATATATATATATATATATATATATATATATATATATATATATATATATATATATATATATATATATATATATATATATATATAGATATATATATATATATATATAATTTTGATAATATTTACAAAATAATCTTGTTTACATATATATGGACTCTTATTTTCATAACATTGTATCTAGAACATTTTTAGTATATCCTTATTGTATGAAATCATTATCATGCCAGCTTGTACTTAGAATCCTTAGCTTACGTGCCATTTTCTATAGATGGTTTCTATTAAGATCTGCTAGGTTCAAGAATTTCCAATTATGTCTTCCATAAGTAAAATTTGCTTCCATGTAGTCTTTAGTTGTTGGAATGGTCTAAAGGCTTGAAATGTAAGAATCACTATACCATTAGGATTATGCATAAATATATAGATGGTTTTTTCTTTATTCCTAAATGTGTTATTTGGAAAAAATAAAATTTTACCACGAATATTCAAATATATGTTGTTATACATATTTATAGTAATGAAATATTTGGGCCTAGGTACTTCTTGTGGTTTGGATCGATATATTGGAAAATTTTAGCCCTTTTTGTTTTACCATGTACACTAGTGAATGTTGTGTGTAATTTACATTTTCATGTGTTTTGTTGTACCTTAGCACCAAATTCACTTATTATATGTGGTGACCTTTTGGTTGTCTCAAGAAAATCAATTTTGGGCCAAATTTACTTTGCTTCCGCCACTTCCTTTTCTTCTCCACTCTCCGTTTGGCTTGTGTTCTCTATGAGGCTCTTCATATGTATTCTTTGGCTCTTAATAGTTCTTCCTCTTCCTCTCGACTCTTCTCTCCCCAAGTCTCAACTTAGTCTTTGGTTCTCTCTCTGATCCCTCATCAAGTTTGTGGGAGAGATCTTGTTGGTGTAGAGGAGGAGGGGGATGAGGCTCTCAAGAAAGCACAAGGGCTCGAGCCTATGCCTGTGCCTCTACAAATCAATTTCGTGAAAATGCGCCCATGGTTGTACAACATGAATTGTCTAACATCGAGTAAGATTTGGTTGAAAAATGTGTTGCATTGACATATTTGGATGCTTTCGAAGAGGTGAAGGATTGGGTCCCCAACTTGGGAACACCAAGAGCTAGATGCAACCAATACCTCTACACCATGTATTATACTCGAGCCTCAAGCACTTGTTTGGAAAATTTTTGTTCGATCACAATGATAGTAGGAATCATCTCGTCCTTTGAATGGATGAGATCCATCTACTCTATAAAATCATGAATGGATGACTACATTGTTTAGAGTAAGATCTCCTTACAGATCACAAACATCCACCTCTTCAGTGCCCTTCATCAGTTGAATGATAATATGGTTTCTCTGTGGCTTCAAAGCCACTACTAGTATGCCTATGTACTACCACAATTTATAGTTTTTAGTGTACATGTTTTAGGTTCTATGTTTTCATGGCTATCACAACTTTTAAAGCTAATTTTTTTTTCTATGTAATGGGTTTGGCCATCACCATCTCAACTTTTTATTTATCTAGAACCAATAAACCAGTCCTGGCCAGTTTTCTTAGCCTAGATTTCGCTTAGGAAAGCTAGATTTCATCAGCGTCTTGCTTTTGAGCTTGCTTTGTACATCTATATTTTCATAATACGTTGTGAATTTACAAAAAAAAAGGAAAAACAAACACTAAGGTATCAAAAATTAATATTGATCAAATAACTACTAGATAGCTCTAATACCAAATATTTACTATGCATTATTTCTAAATAATTCTTGGAAACCTAATCCACTAAGGGTTATGGTGTGGAATATGAAGATTCATTAGAGTCCAAGAAACCACTTAGAATATGAAAAGCAAGGGTTGAAAAATAATGCATTTATATGTATATCTTTGTTAATAGAATGCATCTCACATTTATCCTATCTATTGTTTATCATGTGTGAGTGTTTAACATGGTATCAGAGTAGGTACTTTGCTATTTTACTCAATCATGTGAGAGCCACAGGTTTGTTTCCATTTATTCCTTTTGTTAGATATGATGAATTGTAGCAGTTTATCCTTTGGGAATTTGATAATGAATCTTTTGCATGCCCAGTCTGCTCCTACTTGACGTTTTTATTTCTCTCAACATTCTCTAAATTAACATTAATGTAATATTGATGCGCCTTGTTCATTGGATTATCAGAGCCCATTTTTTTTAGTGTGTCAGGTGCCCTCTATAAATATCAGCAAAAACCTACATTATATCTCTTATGATTGTTTCCTACTAATATTGTGTGATTATTTCATTACTAGACATGACCTAGACTAGTGAAATTTCTTTCTCATCTCAACTGAAGATGGTGGAAGGTATAAAAGCATTTCTTAGAGCTCAAAAAATTGTTTTAGCATATAGAGGCAGACCCATTATTGTCACTAGTGGAGAGTGGGCACTTCACTTCTCATATCACCTGACTGGTATGGTTGTTGGCCAATATTTAGAGGCACATCGACCTCACCCCATGCATAGCCTTGAGAATTTTATATATTCTACCATAGATTTCAAATTTTAATCCATTAAATGTGATTTCTCTATTCAATGTTATCATGAGGAGCAAGGTAAATAAATTAAGACCATTATGAACCACATTTTTTCTGTAATGAATAACACTATGACAAAGTAGGAATATCCGAGATTGCAAATTATCTATTGTTGGAAAGAGGAAAGGTGGAATAATTTTATATTTAAAAGTTTGAATGGGAAGGCCATGATACATCTAAGATTTTATCCTGACTTTAGATATGTTGGTAGGCTGGATAGAAACACATAGACATGAATTCAATTGATTTTGCAACAACTTTTAGTAGTGTAGACTTAATCTCTAAATGAAAAAATATATTTCACATATTTTAAGTAAGATAACTCCATGTTTTTTTTTTTACAAAGGAGGCAGTGGGTATGGGCATAAATATTTTGTCATTGTCCATGAATATTTCAATTATTGTAGCTCCATCTCATTCTCATTTTGGATGCACCCATTTTTCAAGTGCTAAAATATCATAGAAAGTCCCTCAATATCTTTGCATGTATTTGGTTCCTTTTGGATACCTTCTCTAGTATGTTCCACCTAACATAAATGCTTCTTCAAATATTGAACAATTGATCTTAGTTAAATATGAGATATTCAAATGTAGTTATAGAGTTGAAACTATCTAGACTTGAGAGCTGTTGGAACGGGGTCACCTAGGGTACAATTTTGGTAAAGTTTTGTATATGTTTTGTTGTGAGCATTGTGCAAAAGAGTCAAAGGGGATTTGGGGCAGGTCAAAGTCCATATTAAATGTAAATGGGTTTTAAGGGAAAACCATGAACCTCAAACCATGGTTTGAGACCATGGTATCTACATGCTAATTTAGTATAAATATGTAGAGGTCGATTCATTAGAAGATAACTTATGTCTAATGATGAAATTTTTGTAAGATTTTGATGTAAGTCTGGGTTTTTGGGTAGAAAGGCTCCTGCAGGCCGTGTGCACGGATACCTAAGTCCTGGTTGTGCGCGGAATCCACTGGTTGTGTGTGAGGAAGGATAATTGAATATTGAAAGTATGAATGTACTGGAACTATTGAATCTCTTAATATAGAAGATTTTTTTGGCGAATTGGAAACCATTATGAGATTGTTGTTACTTATCTATTATTTGCTTTGAGATTAGAATTTCTTCTGTGATTGCATTTTTACTTATGTTTACGATTAAATGCATATGCGTGAATGAATAAAGTATATTATGTGTGAAGTAAAATGTTGATGAATACATCTAATTAAAGTACATCTATTTGCTGCACGCGAAGATATACTGCATTCTGGGTTAATATGCGGAAAAGTTGATCTATTGTACTATTGACCTGTTGATGCGCACATTTGTATATCATATGTTATATTTTTGTCATAAGTATTTTTAGGGCCACCACATTAAATTCTTCCTCAGGGTGTAGAAACCTAGTTCTAGCACCCCCCCATACTGCTTCAGGTGAGACTTTGATCTACGCAAGCAGGTCATTGCTGAAAGGGCTAGTAGTTGGAGGGTTTGTTGGTTGTGCAATAAATCTGAACGTGTCTATGAAGTTGCATAATTTTAGAGGTATTGGGAATGAGGATACATAACAGTTCTGGTTTGTCACTAATGTTGTATGGAGAGTTGTAATATTCCTACTTAGCCTGAACTAAGAGGAATATGCATTTTTGTTTTACTTTCTGTTGCAAGAATAAATGAATAAAGGAGGACATGTAAAACTCCTGAAAAGAGTGAATAAATCAATGCCTACATGAACAAGGATAAATCAGGGCCTATATATAAATCACTGCAGGTGTGAAAGGGGTTTGAGGTATGATACTGGGTCAACCTTGACCAAATTTACAATGTTGTCTAGATTCAATGTACCTCATGAAGGGACAGCGCAGTTCTAGAAGGAGGCCCCTCATGTGAAAGGAGCTAAATCATCAAGGTGGTTTACGGTTTGCAAAGGCTCTCCTCTTATAAAAGGAAGGGGAAGGCAGAAAGAGAAGGTTGTTGATTGTTTATATTTCTGAGTATCTTGTCTATTTAGACAAATACTATTCTCTGCCGTTTAGTGGAGAATTGTGTTGCTTAGCACTTGGAATTCCTATGCAGGGATTTCACCTCTTCCATTGAGGATTCTTGGGGGAGTTTTTGCTGATTTGATCCACTATCAGGCTTTGGGCCAAGTTCTACTTCCAACTACAACACAGATCCAGTGAGGGTTTGTTTTCTTTTGTAGGCTACAACAAGTGGAACTCTAGATCTGCAAAGATATAGCTTGCATTAGAGCCTCTTCCTAGTGAGTGTGTCTTTTAACCTCCTGGAAGAGTGCATCCACTATTTGAGCTTCATATTTGTATCTTGGCATCAAGCCATCTATGTTATTCAAGCTACAACATAGTTTTCATTGAGGAACTGCGTTATTTGCAGTAGAGGTTTTGCAGGGTGTTTTGACCCCATTTTTTATGATAGATCTCTAGTGATGGGCTTTGCCTTTTATTTTGGTGATCCATGGATTAGCTTACTGATCCATGTTCTGTTTATATCTAATCTATTTTAATGTAAATTCATCTTTAGAAATTTCTGAAGAATTTTGCAGATCTACAACTTAAAACTCAGATCTACTCCTTGTAATGCATGATTTGGTTAAAACCCCAAGGGGATCTTGTAAATAAGTATTTCAAGTTTCTAGATATGAAATGGATCTGAAGTTTTGTCCACAGATCTGTCCTAGATCTGAGATGTAACATTCAGCTGCTGCATCTCCTTAAAATAACACTGTTGAGCCATTTTGCAGTTTATATATGTGTTGCAGCCTTCTTTTCTAAAGATTTCTTGCTCTACTGTCTCCTGTATTCTACAGTATATTGAAAGAGCTTCTTTATAATTTTGATTTGTTGCTATATGTTCATAATTTGACCTTATTTTATGGCCTCCTACTCATGCTTTCCAAGACTACGTTATTTCTAAAGCAGTTTGTTGTGCATAGCTGCAGCCCCTCTTGTCTGGTGTTTTTTAGCTAGACTAGGTGGTGGGAGATCTGTTTACCACACCTAATTTGATTTGTTTTTGCTCCCCTTTTGGATCTAGAACCCAGATTTTCTGATCTAAGGGATCCAAGGTTTTTAAATTAATTTATGTGCATCAATCTCCCAAGAGTGCGTTATTTCAGCAGGCTTACTGCGCTGTTCCAATTTTGGAATATTACAGTGGTATCAAAGCTCATTTCTTGGCACAGACTGTGCTTTCCTTGGAGAACCACAGACATGTTGCATTCAGAAGAAGATGAACCTCTTACTTAGAGGGAGAAGAGTTATCAGAATAGAAGTCACAAGAAGTTTGATTACACTACTGATGATCAAGACAAGGGTAAAGACCCTGAGACTGCAAGTGATAAAGAAGGAGAAGAGTTTGCAAGAAATATTTTGGTGGCCATGCAAGATCTTGCGAAGGAGATCAAAGAGATGAGGATGGACAGAATAAGGGAATATCCTAGGAGATTTCATCTAGGGGAAAGCTCTGACATGTCTCATCACTGGACTGGTCAACCAGTGAACCAGCCACAAGCCCCACAAGCTCCATAATGCTCCACTATGCCTACCTTCTTGGCTGTGTAGAATGAAGGACCACAAGAGCAAGCATCCCTTGAAGACTACTTTGTGGAATATGAATCTCAGAATCAGAGATTCAGAGACTGCTTGAGTTTCCAAGAGTTTTGTCAACTCAAGGAAAAAAGAAGACCAAGGCAGCAACATAGAGATGGTGGGTTCTTTCATAATCATGATAGACACCACTCTATGGGCAGATTATTTTTGCCCAAGTTTGATGGGTCATCCTCCAGTTCTGCCAAGGCATGCATAGAAAAGCTATATATCTACTTTTAGTTGACAAAGTCCCTAAGGTTGAAGCCATCAAGATTGCAGTGTTGCACTTTGAAGGTGAAGCACACAATTGGTGGTTCCATGGGTTGTCTACATTGGGCCATGCCAATGTGACTGCCTACTCTGAATTCACTAGAAGGTTGGTGGCGAGGTTTGAAAGAAAGGATCCAGAAGCACCTTTCATGAGCCTTGCAAGGTTAAAGCAATCGGTAAATGTAGAAATTTATATCTCTAAGTTTCTAAGATTATCAGTTATGGTTCCTGATCTGTTTGCAGCAAGAAGGGTGTACATGTTCATCGATGTCTTGGATGAACCTTTGCATGGGTTGGATAAATCTACCAAGCCCATCACTTTGCATGGTGCCATTGAGAGGGCTAGAAACCTCCAAGATGCCTTGCCAAAAGCAAAGGCAACTTTCCAGAGCAAGGCCCCTCACTTTTCTAAAGGGAAGGAAGAAAAAGATACTCCTTCCAAGGAGAGCTCATTCAAGAAGCCTCTTGATATTGAACTCAGGAGAGAGATGAGAAAGAAGAGACTATGTTTCACTTACCAAGAGTCATGGGCACTAGGACATAGATGTGCTGCTGGGAAAGCACACTACATAGAAGTCTTCTCAGATTTTGAGGAGGAAGAAGAAGATGATGAACCAAGGAGGGGTCACAACGCTGATAATGCTGAGGGAGATCCAACACCATCTCGGGTTGGGTTTGGAGCCTTTGCTCCAATAGGTGTAACTCTTGCATCTTTGAGAGGAGTGCCTAAGTACTTGACCCTAAGAGTACAAGGTTCAATCATGAATCAGAGGGTATCTGTACTAATTGACAGTGGGGCAACCCACAACTTTATTGGTGATCATATTGTGTAGAGGAGAGAAAACCCCACTGATACTTTTGAGGGATTATTTGTTTTGGTATTAGGAGATAGGACAATACAATACATGCAATATGTCCCATCACTCTCAGTTACTATGGGGTCCTACACTTTGGTGGATAACTTTTTTGTATTTGACATACCAGACACCAATATCATTTTGGGTGTCCAATGGTTGATTACATTGGGGAAGGTCACCACTGATTGGAAGGCTTTGAAGATGGAGTGGGTGGACATGAAGAGTGGTAAGCCCCAAATGATCCAAGGCATGCATACTTATCCTTCACCTAGCGCTTCCACACAAACAACAGAGATGGATTTGTGCAGTGGAAGCAAGGATCTCACAGTCCCTTCACTAATGTTCATGAGCTTTCTGCATGGGACATTACTATCTAGTGGCAAACCACTTGGGAGGCCACTAGATTCAGATATTGCGGGGAAAGCCTCACAAAGTGCTACTCCAAATCTAGATCCATGAGATATTGGAGCGATGGGAGACCAAGCTACAGTGCTGGAGGGCTTGGTACAACTCAAGAGAGAGGGGGATCCTCTCATTGTATCACTATCACCTTCTCTCTTTTCTAGATCTGAACTGTGGGAGGAGGAGAATGGGAGGATCAACCTTCCAACACACATCTTTGGCATTGGAAATGTTAGAGAAGAAATCAGTAGCATGACAGACACTTCCATGGAGGTATCATCAATGTTGTCTTTGTTGAGCAGTGTGGATCTGTACTAGAAATCTCAACTTCTTGTAGAGTATTCCAAAGATCTCCACACCGGTATGATACTAGATGACCTACAACAAGAAGAGGGATATTTAGTCCAAGGGGGAGTCATCTACTTT
The DNA here is from genome assembly GCA_034641835.2 of Pinus albicaulis. Classification (NCBI taxonomy): domain Eukaryota; kingdom Viridiplantae; phylum Streptophyta; class Pinopsida; order Pinales; family Pinaceae; genus Pinus; species Pinus albicaulis. Next base: position 1,179,432,429 of record CM076570.1, read on the forward strand.
AATGGTACAATCTTCTTGTCTAGAGCTTCTGAGCTCAAGCAGAAGATACTCCAAAGGGCACACAAAGAATTCCTTCTCAGCCATATGCAGTCCATGAAGATCTACACCCTGATCCTGAGGAGCTTTGATTGGGAGGGGATGAGAGAGGACTTACATCAGCACTTTTATTTGTTTTCTCAACAGCTGAAGGTGATTTTCCAAAGTTAGAGGTTCTTATGCTTCTATGTGTCACAGATTGTTTATCTTTCATATGTATTAGTTTGAGTTTTATTCATAGAGATTTATGGTTTTCCCTACCTCATGAATACCTGCTTTAAAACTATATATGTTTAAGATCTCTTTGTCTTTCAAAAACTTAATGTTCATTTCACTTCATTTTTACCCAAAGAATCCATTTACCTTGACTAAATCGGCCCTACAGTAATACTTTGTCCACCATTTAGACAGTCCTGACTTTATCTGACCCCATAGCCCTGTTGATTCATGAAATCTCTTTCTATTTGTCCTTTTTGATCAGTTTACCTCAAAAACCCAAAAAACAAACTAAAATACACTTAATAGCTAGCCTAAAATCAAACATACAAAGCGAACAAGTTCACATCCTTCAAATAATAGAGAGAGCCCTCTTTGAGTCCAGGAAGTTGGTTTGATGTTGCCCTGTCATTTGGTTTACCAATCTGCTAAATCACGGGACTCCAACATTTTGTGCAGCATTTGCACGAGGCGTGTAGACTCCGCTTGTTCGACCAATTGTTGCACGCACGCTCATTGCTGACCCATCGTCGTTCACCTCTACCCAACCTCTGTTCATTCACACCTACACGGGTTTTGCTTTCACGGGTGACCCGTGACCCCATTCGGGTTGGGTCGGGCCCAACTGACCCGTAGCGTTCAGCTCGGGTTGGGGCTGACCCAAAAAATATTTCAAACCAAATTTTTTTTAACAACTTGAACCTTTAGGCCTGGGGCCACGTGGAAACCTTTGGGTAGGCCATGTGGCACCCTCTGATAGGCCAGCCATATTTCATAAAAAAATGAAATTTTTGCCATAAAAAATAATTTCTGAAGATGACATTTTTTTAACTTCCAAAGTGTTATTTTGAAGGTTACTAGACAAATTAAAACTGGAATATCTTCCACATCCAAAATCAGATTGGAGTGTCGTTCGCAGTGTTAGGATCACAATGACAAACACTATCCCTTCGTTCTAGTTTTAACCAATTCCGAGTAGTTCTAATTTTGAGCATTTTTTTCCTCTTGCACATGATCACCTGATCAATGAAGGTTGTCGAAGTAGATTAGGGAAACCAATGTAGTTTTTAGTTAAATATTGCATGCTTTGGTGGTGGTTTAGGGGGGTTGGACCTTGTTGAAACTTTCACTATAAGAACTATTGCATTGGAGCACTGCAATTTTTGGAAGCTGGAGCATCAATAGTAAGAAACCATTTGCAGAATACTTGAGCTGTGTCTGTTTGGTGATGTGATTCTCTTCTAAGTTTAATGTGTCCATTTTTTTTCTCACTTCATATCATTTAAATCTAATTGTAAAACATAAATTTTAGATTAAGAATTGTTGTTGGAGCACCTTAATTCTATTTGTGATTACAATCTGAATGTTTTCTTCATGAAGATTGGTTAATAAATTATTAATTGCTTTTTAACCACTATTGTAAATTCACTGCTTTTTTCACCTCACAATTCCTGCTGCTTTAAGATCCATCACACACAGTTAGCTTGCCTGTGATGCTTTTGAACTTTTGATGCAACAAAACCTGTCCCTACTTGACTCCATAGCCCAATGGACTAGATTCTGCAAACTTTCTCATCCAAACAATAAAATCAATCAAAACAACCAATACCACCATAATTGTAACTAGCCTAACATCAACATTCATAACAGTAAAGATAAATTTAAATCATAAATAGAGAGAGTCCTCTCTAGGTCTAGGAAGGCTAGGCCTTGGATTCGAAAGTGGTTTGATGTTTTCCTCTATCTTTTATTCTTGTCAATATTATAAATTAAAAAACCAAAACACCTGGATTCAACAAGACCAAGGAATAAATTTAGGTCTCCAGCTAATATGATGTTCTCATCCCAAAGAAGAGAAGTTTGGAGAAGAGTCAACCATAAATTCTGACGGTGTTGACAGCGCCATACACATTAATGATTCAAAATTGCAGGCCTAGTTATTCCGAGAAGACATCTGTAGATAGTGTGCCTTCCTAACCCTAGAATTTAATGAGTTTAATGGTCATAGGGTTAGAAACCAGAGCAAGTCCTCTAGATCTCCCCCTGGCATCCATGACATGAAAGGTCAAAGAGGGAAAGATAGTGGAGAGAGGTTTGACAGATGACTCACATGCTGCAAGGGTCTCTTGTAGGAGTAGTATGTCCACAGTAAAAAAATCATGTAAGCATCGAAGAGCGAGGCGCTTTGCTGGAATAGCTATCCCTCTGCAATTGAAAGAGAGGCATTTCATTTGGTAACCAAACTGGGGGTGTGTATTGCTCTAAGAACCCCTTTTATGAAGAATTTTTTGCGGATAGAAACATCCAAGCCAACCTAAAAGATGGCCTTAGACATATTAGAGTGTCGGCCTCTGGGAAGTTTGGAAGGGATGAGAGATAGGTTGTGGGAGGATCCCATGTCAGCAGGTGCAGTTGTTCTAGGATGAAGGTTGTAGGAGTGGGTGGAAGTGGTGTCAGATGAATCTGCCTCCACAGTAGGAGAGGAGGCAGAGGGCAGGGAGATGGAAGGGGAGGCAGGGGGTGGGAGAGAAAACCTGAGGGGATTTGATGTTAGATCAGACTACAGATTACACATGAATACTAGATATATGAGATGTAGTACACAAATGCATTACAGGAATAGCCAATAAGGATTTAAATGAGAGAGGGGAAGGAGAAGAAGTACCGGAACCTGGACGGTGCCTAGAAGATGTAACCATAGTCATAGATCGAGTGATCCTAGTCAATACGTGAGAAACATCTGTTTTGGCAGTCCCTTGAGGATGGAGCATCATGTGGTGTCGTGAGGAAGCTAGATAATTGTGTCTGCCTATTTAGAGAGATTGTGGCCAGGTCCTAAATGATTTGATTACCGACTAATGGGGGGTTGTAGAAGTAGTGTTGAGCAATGGACAATCTTTATAAACATGACCCACCTTATGGAAACGTCATCACCTAAAAGGTACACATTCATAGTCCAGGATCTGGACTCACATCATGATCCGCCAATGGATTTTAGAAGTCTCCTCTAGTCCCTCACAGGTGTCCAAATGAACAAGTATGTGGGCAAAATCCATCTTGACAGTCTCAATGTATGAGCGTTCGTGGTCCAAATAGGTCCCCAGAATGTTTCTGATGCTGGTAATAATGTCTTCCTTCCAAAGATGTAATGGGAGACCAGGTAGCCGAACCTAGATGGGGCCAACCCCAAGCTGCTCGCGTTCGAGGTAAAATAAAGGTCTCCATCTCTTGAGGAGAACAAGATCAAGATCGATATGCCGAAACTGTGACAAAACCCATTTTGTGGGATCCTTCGATGAGAAATATAGGGCAAACCGACCTTAGTAAGGGTGTAAACAATAGGTAGCTCTTGCAGTGAGTCGCCCCAGATTTTTGAGACCCATTATCGGAGTCTCTTAGCACTGTAGTTCCTTCCTCGGACCCTTCCAACCAAGACCTTGTCCATTGTACCCAGGACATCAACCATCTCGATGCCCTCATCGAGCATGAGTTGGTTGCCACGGTTGCAATCCCAAACACACTTATCTTGCTTTGGTTGCACTAGGGAGACACCGGTGGAAGGAGGTTCTGAGGCCTCGGAGGAGGGGGGTGGGGAGAGGTCGTAGTAGAGGAGGGTGGCTGATTCAAATCCGTAAAGTTGACATTAAAATGGACAGAGGGGGGACAAGGGGCAGTTGGGGCAGTATGAGGGGTCAGAGATGATGAGGGCGGCACCGGAGGGTTTTATAGATGAGTAGGGCCAGATGTAAATGGGTGAGGTTCGAAGGATGGAAGGGTTTCCAGTGGGGAGGAAAGCCGAGGGTTCATGCCCAAAAGTTTCGTGGATGATAGGGGGAGGGAATCTGCAAGGAAGGCGTGGGTAGATGGGGAAGGCGATCGGAGGTCTGGTGAGCTAATGTGATCAAACTCTGCAGCCGTGAGAATGACATGGGGAGCGATGGAAAGCTCAGGAACTAGGAAGGTGTCAAAAGCCGGGATGGGGCTAAAAGATGCGGGGTTAATGGGAGATAACCAAGGAGATGAAACATGCAGAAAAGTGGAAATGAAAGGCTGTGAAAAATGCATACCTAATGAAAACTAGGTAGATATAGACCATATGTCCACAGAGGAGTGAGGGTCATCTGAATAGTTTATGAGTTCTTCATCTGTTAGTGAAACCGAGAAACTGCTAAAAGAAGGTCGACTCCATTGGCAGTGGAAATAGTGGATAGAGAAAGGTTAGAGCATGCGGAGAACCGGGAGCATGAGACCTAGGGTATAATATTATTCATAAATTTATAATAATAATCTTTGGGTTTAAATATAAATCCATTAGTTTAAAATCATGGTCAACCATGGTGCAACGTCACATTGTTACAAAGATTGTCTCCATATGAAAATCAATCATGGTCTTCGTAGGATATAGTATTACTCACAAGGTTTATAATATTATTCATAGAATTTATAAATCCCACGAGTTTAATTAATTAACAATAATGTTTATATACTATAAAAAATAATGTTTATATTATTTAAATAATAATAATTAACTAACAATAAAAATGAATAAATGAATTATTATTAATATTTGTTAATTAATAATACTCTTAAATTTAATTAACAATAAGAATAACAATATTATTTAATAATAGTAGTAATATTAATGAATAATAATAATCATGATTATTTAGTAATAAAAATAATTATTTTAAAACATAATAATAATCATAATAATAATAATAATAATAATATTTTTATTTTAAGCTTGGTGGGACTACATCTTCAACATGTCCAATATATCACCTCAAATGGGGCAAGGAATTGAACTGATGACTTCATATTAAGGAGTGCCTTAAAAAAGTACCCAATCACAATCTATCCAAGGTCTCGTGGACAATAATAATAATATTTTTATAATAGTTTTTTATAATAATTTTATTATTATATATTATCAATATAAACATATTATTAATATTAATTTTAGGTCTATATCATTAAGGTCTATCGGTGTTTTTCAACCACATATACTAATATGGTTGTGGATGTGATTGATATACGCCTTCGGCATATATCAACTACATTTACTACTGTGGTTGAGCTAGTTTTATGACATATTTTATGGAGCTTAAATTTCTACCAGCTACCTTATAATCACCGATAATTAAATTAAAATATGAAAAGATTATTATGAAATAATGCCTATTGATATAATTATTGATAATTAAATTAAAATTGTGTAAACCCTATTCCAAAATAGACACGCCTATTAATCATAATAAAGAATTAATAAATTCCTATTTAAAATATTAAAGATATTTTTTTGTCATAACTAATTTTAAAAAGAAAATTAACGTTGTAAAATGAAAATTAACTCTCATCAACTTTCTAATGAAACACATCATTAAAAAATTCGTAAATCACCTATATGAAAATATTTCTCATTTTTATAAAATTAAAATAAAAAATTATTAGATTAAATAAAAAAATTATAAGAACACTACCAAAATTTTAATTGATGAATATATATATAATAAATTGATTTCAATATAAATATTAATTTCTAATCCTATTTGATTTATTCTATTTAATGTAGATTATAACCATTGCACATTCAATTAAAACTTTCTCTAAATTCATTCACTTGATTCACGGTATACAACTTAAAAATTATTAAAAAATCTCTATTTACTCAAGAATTAAGAATAAACCAAGACCTTGAAAATCTAAAGACAATAAATTTTCTATATCTTCATTAATAATAATGATTATGCATAAAATAATATTTTAGTTATTGTTTTCTCGGCAACTAAGTTATAACAACACATTTGATATAAATACAATTTTCCTTTTAATAATATAATCAGATTATAAATTATTTTTAACATAACATAAATATCATATAAAATATTTTTTTAATATTTCATATTTTATAATAATATTAAGATACATATTAAAATCAACCAAATAATTTTTTTTATTAATGTAAAAAACATTGATTTATGTAATTTTTAATATATATATATATATATAATTTAATTTAATTTAATTTAATTTAATTGATATATTTATATATATTCACATTTTTCTATCATCATATTATTATTATTATTATTATTAATTAAATATGTTCACATTTTTTTATCTTATAATTTACATATGAAATGTTTTATTTCCCAATGTTATAATTTACATATGAAATGTTTTATTTCCCAATGTTATATTTAGTAAATATGTTTCTTAATGTTCATATTTTTCTATGTTTTAACCAACATAGAATTTACATATTAATGTTAAGTTGGACTTTGTTAAATGGGATTACTTATTTATTTTTAATTCAAACTTTTTTTATCTATTAAATTTATATGAACATGTTATTATAAAGATTTTCAATTAAATTTATATGAATATGTTATTATGAAGATTCACATATTTATGCGAGAGGTAAAATATATTTGTTATTGAATATTGTGAGATCGTATTTGATATATAAAATTTGTTTGTTATATAAAGTTTGTTTTATTTGTAATTTTTTTTATTTGCTAGGTTATGTTACATATTAGTTTTTAGATGATTGTATGTTTAACTTTTAGTTTGAGAAATCGTGTTTAAGGGGTATTTACGTTGTTAAAGTCACTCAAGGATCGTACTTGATCTGGGCCACACCAATCGTTAATGTGACTGGATTTTTTTCCACTGAATTTTGAATCAATGACCTTAATACCCAGGAGCGCTTAATATTACACCCTCTCACCATCTATTCTATACCTATTAAACTATTTTATTCATAATTTTAATGATTTTGGATGTTACCAATTTTTATAGATAAAATAATTTAATATTAATTAAACATAAAATTATAATTTTTTAATACTTTATAGAGCTTTCAAAATTTTAATTTAATTATCAATATTTATTTTTTAATATTTATAAATGAAAAATAAAATTTATAAAGCAACTAATATTTATTTTAGAATTATGTTTATGTTTTATTAGATTTATTTATTTTAAATGAAAGAATTTGTTGAATCTTTCTCGACCAAAGGAGATTGTAGGAAAGACCCAATTTTACTCCCCAAATACATTTTATTTGAATATAATAAAAGTTGAAGTACGTCATAGCTTGAACAAGAGTCAAATTCATAAAAACTAATTAGATCAATGATTCAATTGTAGACGATGAAGTGGTCTACTTACCATAAGTAGGAGTATGAACACATCTTTTATGGGTAGATCTAACCCTAAAGTGGAGGAATATATAGTATTTGGCATTGAGCTATGATTTTTAATTTTATGGTGTCTTCTATTCTTTTAAATATTGATATTTTTAAATTTCTTAAAATAATTTTAGATATGTTTAACCTATATCTTTTTCATTTTATTTAAATACTTCAATATTATTTAAATTTTAATGAGACCTAAATAATCATTAATTGTATTAGGCTAATGGAAATATTACAGAGTATCATTTGACATGGTTACTGAAACTTGGAATTTTATGGGAGAGAAATGTTATTTTACGTAAGGAGTAAGGGTTGTGTAGACTTATGAAGCCTCACTTACACATCCCAAGTTGGATGGTAGACTAAGAGTGGAGATATCATCTAATGAGGGGCCACCTAATGCTAGTTGTTGACAAACATTCACAATACTACAACAACAATAAATAACTAAAACCTGCTTCATTCTAAGATTGAAATATTATTTTCAATTGAAGAGTGCCAAAGATTTGACAATTCAATCTACCTCTTTGCAACAAACATTCTTGTTGATAACCTTAACAATTCCATGCTCGAATCCTTGCAAATGCCAATAGCACAAAATATTGCAAAATTAACAAATGGCTCAGAAGCACACTAACAGGATGATGACCAACTAGAAAAACAAATAGTGTTATGTGTCGGCCAATGAGTTATGATATCTTACAATTTATGCGTCCATGTAGGATTAGTCAATGATGTTTTTAGAGTAGTCATGCAAATTGCATATCCAACACGACGTAGCCCTCCAAGTTTACCAACATATGTTATTGTGACATTCAATAAATAAATTGGCCCTCCATGGGAGAAAGCTCAGCCAAAGCATGTATTATTCCACCCATACAACGGAGTAACAAGAAACAAATCCCCCTTAAGATGCCTTGGGCATTGATTATATACAAATATCAAGGAATAACCTTAACATTGTCTATCATTGACTTTGGCAACACTTAACGTTAAGGCTTGACCTTCACAACAATGCCATACACTAGTACTCTAGAAGAAATGTGAATAACACCATCATTCTCCTTTGAGTGCAATGAAAAAATGAAGAATACTACCTATATATCACTGGAAAAAAATAATAATAATTATAATTATATACATGAAATGATTTTCTATTTAATAGTACGTGGTATTGTTATTAAAAAATAAATTTTACTTTATTATCTATTTTATTGAATTTTTCACATATTAGAATTTTAACCATTAAACATACCTTTCCTACATATTTTGGATAGATTCTCTATTATTTTTCTCCTACCGGTGTTACACTCCACTTCGGTGTATGCTAGTTTTAAATTGCAATTCTAAAACGGTTTGAGCCCTTCGGTGAATGCTCGAATGGTTAATTCAACGATTTCAAATTATATTTTGGTTATTTTTAACTTAAAAGGTTTAAATCCCTGATAAAAGAAATTCGATTTTGATAATAATGACTATATTACTTTTCGCTAAGAGGATTATGAAGGACTAATGTGGTGCCTGGGATACGAATAATTGAATGTGTACTCTAAAAAAGCAGTGATTTTGTTTAAGATTTGGAAAAGATTTTGAAAAAATCTAGCAAAGATTTTATAAGAATTTTGTTTATAGTTGTTAAACTTTAATATTTTAAGTGACCTAAGGGTTTTTGATAGTGTTGAATCCATTTCCACTATCAAAAGTGGATTCCAAAGACTCTAATTACCTGATTTTTTGAATTTTATTTTACTAGATTCTAGGAAAAAACTATCGTCCGGGCTATTCAAGCTAGATAGACAACTTCATAATTGAATGCAGGGCTGCTACTTTAGAAAAGAAGGAGAGGATGTGTAATGAATAAAAATGAAGGTTGACCAACGGCTAGGGGATGCATGTATCAAATGGCTAACGTGTATATGATCCCCAGGGCCACTGAACGATCATTCCGAGTAGCGGAAACACATCGACCCGTCCACTCGTTTAGGCCATGAAAAAGCAATAAATAAGAACGCTTTTTCAAGTGGACCATGTGGTTGAAGCCTATGCAAGGCTTTGGCCCTTTGTCATGAAGTTGTGAGTTTAATTTCTTTTTGATCCATCAAGATCAGATTCCAATAATTAAAAGCTAAGAGTTAAATGCTGGGCATACCCCTTGGGCTAAGTCTGCCTTGGCCAATGTATGAGAAAAAAATAAAAAGCCTTATCTGATGATGCATGCATTACCTTCCCGTAAACGAGAGGCACCTCTAACTGACTCTCATATGGAAACGAATTTTTCCTTAGGGTATAAGGTTTGTGGGACCTTTGTTGAAATGTTTCTTTCAATAGTGGTTGTGCAGAGCTTCTTTCCATTTTTTATCTCTATTTTTTTCTCCTCCAACTACTTTCTAAAAATGCAGGGAACAGTAAGTTTCAGTTTTTCATTTGATCGGTGCAACTCTTTTATTTGAAGAACAGAGTATTTTTATTTTGTTCGGGGATAGAATCTGTATTTGGAAAAACAAAGTACTTTTGTTTTGTAAAACACAGTCATGTAGATATTTTGTTTTTATGTACGCAGGCGTTTTATTTTTCATAAACCCCGTGGTCCCCACAGGAACAATATCTTGTTGATGATGGAGGTCTGATGTGTTCAACGCAATCGGAGGTATCAAATATATATAATACCACAGCCATTTTAAATCGCCCTCCACATAAGCTGAGGTCTGCAGGTCCACAGACCACGCGGCAATATCATATTTCATGGCAAGTTTGAATCAGGAGCAATTTTTGTTATGGCCTGAGTGCATCACACAAATGGCGGACCCGACGTGTTTATTGTAGTGGATTTTATTTCCCATCTCGGATCCACCTTTCAATCGGAATCGGGAGTTTTGGTTTGGACCGTTTGTTTTGTCAAAGGTCTCGACCCGATTCATTTATTAAGCGGAATTGATATTTTCATTTCGCGTTACAATTTTTCCACCATAAGCCAAGCCCAAACCAGACACGATATGTTTTATAGGGTGGATTTAAATGTCATCGCGCGCAGAAATTTTCTTGTGACGTCACCCAGTTTTGTGATGTGAAAACCTTCATTGTATTTTGGTTCAATTTTTGTTTGAAGTCCGGTGGCGGAGATTTACAAAGGGTTGTAAAGTTTTTGTTTAGTTATAACGTTTTTTATCGCGCGATGAATTTATTGACATATAAATGTTTTATTATATACATATGTTATATAAAACATTTGTGCAAAGAAAAGCGTGGGCCCTGACGATAGTTGTTTTAAACAAAATTTAGTTTAAAGTTTTATGTTATATAGTTTGAATTTTTTTTTTTAAATATGCACCACATATATATAATGAAAAAGGCCGGAGAGCCCGTATTGTATTGTTTTGTTTTTACAACAGACAGTGAATGAAAAGCACAGTAGTGCGAAAATATTCAATACACAGTAGTGTTGTTGTGAGAGACAGAGAGTTGTTTTGGGCACTGCGTTTTTGTAGCAGTCCTATTTTGTAATCCCTCTCAGTGAGGAAGCATTGTAACAGTTTTTTTAAGGAATAGAAGTTTGTTTTATAGTGTTGAAACTCTGTCTCCTATGAGTGAAATTTTAATATTTTCTCTATGTTAAAGAGGGGAGTTTTATTCTCCATTGGCTGTTCTGGAATTTTCATAAATTCCAACATGGTATTGGAGCTAGTCTAGGCTCTTTGAAGGTGTCAAAGAAGCTAAAGGAAGGATTTCTTTGTTGCAGCAGCTTCTCCAGCAGAGTGAAGACTCAGTTTAGAAGAATCCAAGGTATTTCTCTATACAGATTTTTGTGTTACTGTTGAAGACAATCAATTATTTTAAATACATAGTCAAGTATTTTGAAGCATAGTTAAGAGTGCAAGAATGTTTGGAGCCAGCACTAGCATGAGTATAGGTAATGCTCAGCTCCCACAATTTAATGGGAAAAATTATGACTACTGGTAAATAACTATGAGAGCTTTGTTTTCTTCCCAAGACTTATGGGAACTTGTTGAGGATGGATTTGATGAGCCAGCAGATGAAAATGAGTTTGATGATTTAACTCAGGAAGAGAAGGAACTGTTGAAGAGCAATAAGAAGAAGGATTCTAAAGCCCTTTACTACTTGTATCAAGCAGTCCATGAGAGTGTGTTTCCTAGGATAGCAGTAGCTAAGAGATCCAAAGAAGCATGGAAAACTCTCAAGACAACCTATCAAGGCATGGAGAAAGTGAAAACAACAAAACTTTAGTTGCTGAGGAGAGACTTTGAGACTCTCTGTATGAAGGAGTCAGATAACATTGAATCATTCTTCACACATGTGATTGGAATGGTCACACAGATAAGGTCTCATGGAGAGACTCTTGAATAAAGGAGGATTGTGGAAAAACTCTTGAGGAGTCTATCCTTAAGGTTTAATGTGATTGTCACCACCATAGAAGAGACCAAGGATCTCACAAACTTTTCAGTGGATGAGCTACATGCATCACTGATGACACATGAGCAGAGATTGGGTAGAAATGAAAACTCATCTTTGGAGCATGCCTTTAAGATCCAGATGTCTTTCGGAAGAGGAAGAGGGAAAGGAAGAGGAAACAAGAGAGGAAGAGGCAGAAGCCAAAACAGAGGTGGAAGAAACAGTCCAGCAAATACTCAAGTAAGGGGCAACAATACAAATCAGCATCAAGGACAAGGCAGCAGCCAGTAAAGTGGTCAGCATCATGCTCAAGGAAAAAGTTATGATAAATCCAATGTCCAATGTCACTATTGTAAAAAATATGGACATTATGCAAATGAATGTAGAAAGAAGCAGCATGATATGGGTAATAGAAAAAATGCAAATTTTACTAGAGAAAATATCAACCAAGATAAATTATTTTTAGCTTGTAATATGGCTGAAGAAAAGAGTCAAGACTTATGGTTTCTAGACTTCGGTTGCAGTAACCATATGACAGGAAACACAGCCATGTTTTCTATGCTAGATGAGAGTGTGAAGTCACAAGTCACACTAGGTACTGATAGTAAAGTTTTTGTTATGGGAAAAGGAGAAGTAAATGTTTTAATAAGGAAATGTGAAAAGAAATCCATAGCAGATGTCTATTATGTTCCTGGAATGAAATGTAACCTCTTGAGTATTGGACAGCTTGTTCAAAAGGGGTACAATGTTTTCTTTGAGGATGATGTTTGCACCATCATGGATAAACCACTCAGAAAACAATGTATTGCAGAAGTGAAGATGACAAGGAACAAGATGTTCCCTCTCAGGATGAGAGCAGATTTGAAAAAAGAAGAAGAAGTAGCAGCAGTGACATAAGAGGATTTCCAAAGTGAACCAAAAGATGAAAATTGGTTGTGGCACTTGAGATTTGGACATCTCAACTTTGGAGGTCTTAACTTGTTGAATAGAAAAGGAATGGTAAGAGATTTTCCAGTGATAGAGAAACCAGACAGCCTTTGTGAAGGTTGTATCTTGGGGAAACAATACAGAGAAAGTTTTCCTTCCGAGAAAAGCATAAGGGCAAAGGCACCCTTAGAGATTGTCCACTCAGATTTATGTGGACCGATGCAAACTCCATCACTTGCTAGCAGCCATTACATGTTAACATTTATTGATGATTTTACTAGAAAAACTTGGGTTTACTTTTTGAAAAACAAAAGTGAAGCGTTTGAAAGATTCTGCAATTTCAAAGCACTTGTTGAGAACCAAAGTGGGCTGCATATCAAAGTCCTAAGGACTGATAGAGGAGGTGAGTGTATCTCTAAAGATTTTCTACGTTTTTGTAGAGAAAATGGGATTCATAAGCAATTTACAACTATATATACTCCGCAGCAAAATGGTCTTGCCGAAAGGAAGAATAGAACAATAATGGACATGGTAAGGAGTATGTTAAAGGAAAATAATTTGCCTAATGATTAATGGGTTGAAGCTATACATTGTACAGAGTACATTTTGAATAGGTGCCCTACAAAAGCAGTGATGAACAAAGTGCCAGAAGAGGCATGGAGTGGCACAAAGCAAGGTGTCACACACATGAAGGTTTTTGGATGTGTGGCTTATGCACACATTCCAGATCAGCTAAGGAAGAAGTTGGATAGCAAGGGGGAGAAATGTATTTTCATTGGATACAGTGAGGAATCCAAAGCTTACAGGTTGTACAACCCATCCACCAAGAATTTTATTGTGAGAAGAGATGTTCAATTCATTGAGGAGGAAGTTTGGGATAGAAGCATAGCGAAAACAATGAATGTTAAACTTTGTTTATCTCATGATGAAAATGATGATGAGTTGGCTGAAATACATCCCCAAATAGCAGCACCAACACAAGGGTAGCAAGAGACACCCTTTAGGAGAAATGAAAGTGCTTCTCCAAGCACACCACAAGGAGGAAATTCAAGTGCTTCTTCAAGCATTTGTACACCTAATGAAAGAGGTAAGAAGTTCATAAATTTGAATGACATTTATAAACAAGAGGCAGAAAATGAAGGTATACATTCTTTGTTTGTTTTATATTGTCATGTCGATGCCCCTATTCATTTCAAAGAAGCTATTAAGGATAGGAAATGGATAGAAGCTATGGATGAGGAGATTAATGCCATAGAAAGAAACAAGACTTGGGATTCGATTGAACTCCCATAAGGTAAAGATTTCATTCAAGTTAAATGGGTCTACAAGACCAAGAGCAATGCTAAAGGAAAAATAGAGAGACACAAGGCAAGACTTTTTTGTCAAAGGGTATAAGCAAAAACATGGGATAGACTATGAGGAAAATTTCGCACCGGTTGCTAGAATGGAAACTGTGAGAGCAGTGTTGTCCATAGCAACAAAAAACAAGTGGAAAGTTTACCAAATGGAAGTGAAGTCAGCATTCGTAAATGGAGTGTTAATGGAAGAGGTTTACATTGAAAAACTTCTCGGCTACAAAAAGAAAGGCCAAGAGCACAAAGTCTGCAAGTTGAAGAAAGATCTTTATGGGCTAAAGCAAGCCCCAAGAGCATGGTACAGTAGGATAGATTCCTATATACTGGAAAATGGATTTGAAAAGTGTGAGGGAGAACCCACCCTCTACATCAAAGAAAAATATGGTAAAATGTTGATTGTAGTTTTATATGTTGATGATGTTATTTTCACAGGTAATGATGATTACCTTATTGAAAATTTTAAAACAGTCATGAAAGAAGAATTTGAAATGAGTGACATGGGTTTGTTGAGATACTTCTTAGGAATAGAAGTAGAACAAGATGAAAATGGGATTTTTATCTCACAGGAAAAATATGTTAATGAAATGCTTGAAAGATTTAATATGCAGGAGAGCAAAGCAGAAATCACTCCCACAGTGATGGGATTAAAACTCAGCAGAGAGGACAACAACAAGGATTTCGATCCTAGTTTGTACAAGAGCATAGTTGGTAGCCTCATGTATTTGACTGCAACTAGGTCCCGATATAATGAATGTTGTTAGTTTGATTTCCAGATTCATGGAGAAGCCAAAGGATGCACATTGGCAGGCAGCGAAGAGAATTCTGAGGTATGTTAAAGGAACCAAAAGGTATGACATTTTATATACTGCTTCAGAATGTTCAGATTTAATAGGATACACTGACAGTGATTGGGCTGGAAGTGGAGATGATCAGAAGAGCACTTCCGGTTATGTTTTTCACATGGCTTCAGGAGCCATTTCTTGGGCTTCTAAAAAAAAGCCTATTGTAGCATTTTCTACCACAGAGGCAGAATATGTGGCAGCTACAGCAACAACGTGTCAAGCAATTTGGATGAGGAGGATGTTGAGAAGTTTGTGCCAAGAGCAGGAAAAAGGAACTATGATTTTTTGTGACAATAGCTCAGCTATTGTATTATCTAATAATTTTGTGTTTCACAAGAGAACGAAACACATTGACACAAAGTTTCATTACATCAGGGAATTGGTAAACAATGGAGAAATTGTTTTGGAACACTGCAGAACTCAGGATCAGTTTGCAGACATTTTGACCAAGCCAATGGGGCAGAAGAGTTTTGAATTTTTGAGAAAATGCCTAGGTATGACTGATAACCCAACAGTTGAAAGTAAGGGGGAGTGTTGAAATGTTACTTTCAACAGTGGCTGTGCAGAGCCGCTTTCCATTTTTTATCTCGAATATTTCCTCCTCCAGCCGCTTTCTAAAAATGAAGTGAATAGTTAGTTTCAGTTTTTCATTTGATCGACGTAAACCTTTTATTTGAAGAACAGAGTCTTTTTATTTTGTTTGGGGACATACTTTGTATTTGGAAAAATATAGTACTTTTGTTTTTTAAAACACAGTCATGCAGATATTTTGTTTTTATGTATGCAGACATTTTTTTTTATAAACGTCGTGGTCCCCACAGGAACAATGTCTTGTTGATGATGGAGCTCCGATGCATTCAATGCAATCGGAGGTATCAAATATATATAATACCACATCCATTTTAAATCGCCCTCCACATAAGCCGAGGTCCGCGGGTCCATAGACCACACAGAAATATCATATTGCATCGCAAGTTTGAATCGGGAGCAATTTCTGTTATGGCCCGAGTGCATCACACAAATGGCGGACCCGACGTGTTTATTGCAGCGGAGTTTATTTCCCATCTCGGATCTGCCTTTCAATCAGAATCGGGAGTTTTGGTTTGGACCGTTTTCTTTGTCAAAGGTCCGAACCTGATTCATTTATTAAGCGGAATTGATATTTGCATTTTGCGTTACAATTTTCCCACCGTAAGCCAAGCCCAAAACAGACCCGATATGTTTTATAGGGCAGATTTAAATGTCATCGCGCGCACAAATTTTGTTGTGACGTCACCCAGTTTTGTGACGCGAAAACCTTCATTGTATTTTGGTTCAATTTTTGTTTGAAGTCCGGTGGCGGAGATTTACAAAGGGTTGTAAAGTTTTTGTTTAGTTATAACGTTTGTTATCGCGTGTTGAATGTTTTGACATATAAATGTTTTATTATATACATATGTTATTAACATATGTTATATAAAACATTTGCGCAAAGAAAACTGTGGGCCTTGACGACAATTGTTTTAAACAGAATTTAGTTTAAAGTTTTATGTTATATAGTTTTTTTTTTTTTTTAAATATGCGTGGCATATATATAATGAAAAAGGCCCGAGAGCCCGTATTATATTGTTTTGTTTTTACAACAGACAGTGAATGAAAAGCACAGTAGTGCGAAAATATTCAATACACAACAGTGTTGTTTGTGAGAGACAGACAATTGTTTTGGGCACTACGTTTTTGTTGCAGTCCTATTTTGTAATCCCTCTTAGTGAGGAAGCAATGTAACCGTTTTTTTTTAAGGAATAGAAGTTTGTTTTATAGTGTTGAAACTCTGTCTCCTGTGAGTGAAATTTTAATATTTTCTCTGTGTTAAAGAGGGGAGTTTTATTCTCCATTGGTTGTTCTGGAATTTTCATAAATTCCAACAACCTTCTGATTTTTCAATGGAGTTTAACGATATGGTTTTTGTTGTGCTCAAGACTTGAGATTCTGTTGTTGGCCGAGAACCGAAAACCTATCTGCTGAAGTGCTTCTCATTCATCAAAGAAAATGGAGATACAGCCACGAAAGAATTGCGGCTTGGAAAAAAGCACTGTCTATCGCTTCATCTCTAAGCGGTTTCGAGCTGGATGTCTATAATGGGTTAGAACTCTATCTATCTTTCTCTGTATTAGCATAACTATAGTGATAAATAATTCTTTAAAATTTAAATGCTTATTCAGTGTTTGTTCTTTTTCCAATAACCAGTGACGAAGGCCAGCTCCTGGATGATGTAGCACGACTGGTGCTGAAAAAGGTTAGAAAAACATCATTGCATGTGGACAAGAATCCAAATGCATTGGATGAAAAGCTACTGGAGTTTGAAGAAATGGTGTTATTGGAGGAGCAGCAAAACAGAGAGGGACCCAACCTTGTGGGGATTGTAAGCCCTGGTGGGGTGGGGAAAACCACCCTGGAAAAGTTATTCTTCAACACAAAGAAATCAGATTATGAGCAGTCTTGCTTTTTACGAGACGTTAGAGACGTTGCAGCTAGGCGCCTTTTACCATCCCACCAGAGAAAAATTTATGAGGATATGATTCAGTCAGATCGATCAATATATACCACTGATGAAGGAATACCGATGTTCAAATGTCTCCATAGTTATCAAGCTCTCCTAATATTGGATGACGTGGATGATAAAGAGAAACTGGAGGCGTTATTTTCACCTGTCAAAGAAATCCTTCCTGCTGTTAGTTTAATTTTTCTTACAACTCGCAGTAAGGAAGTTCTTACAAAATATGGAAAGTTAAAAGAGTCAAACATTTACAGCATGACAGGACTAGATCTTGAACATTCTCAGGGGCTATTTTGTTCGCATGCCTTCTAGCAGTATTATCTTGCTGTCGGGTATGAGAATTTGGTTAGATATTTTTTAAAAGTGTGCCAGGGATTGCCCGTCACTCAAAGTGATTGGGTCGGAACTTTACTCAAGAAATCCCAACTGCACAAACTATCCCGAATGCTTCCCTCAAAAATACAAAATACACTTAACATTAGCTATGACACTGTTGATAAAGAGGTAAAAGAAATATTCTTAGATATTTCCTGTTTTTTATAGGAGTAAATTGGGATACAGTTATAAAAGTATGGGATGGATTTGGCTGGGTGTTATGATCTTAAAGAGGAGGTGCCTAGTAACATTCGATGAAGAAAATTTTATGAGAATGCATGATCACCTCCGAGACTTTCGGGAGATATTGGGTCGAGAAAGAACCTGCAGGATGTCCACGTTGTCTTTGGCGCTCGACTCACGAGTTGGTCGAGAAAGAACCTGCTGGATGTCCACATCGTCTTTGGTGCTTTATTGACAAAATTTTTGTGAGTGTGCCCAAGTATTCCAAGGTATGTTTGATTCTCGATACATTATGTTATGTTTTCAAATTTATGCTTAAAGAATCGTGTCTTTCAGCATGTGATTTCTAAACTTTGTAAAAATGTCAATCTTGTTTATAACCACTTTCTCATAAAAATATAGTTGAGCGGAATTAGCGTGTATTAGTGTACATGCACATATTTAGCTTTAATTAGCTTTAGTTCAACTCTATTTTGTATTAGTGTACATGCACATATTTAGCCTTAATTAGCTTTAGTTCAACTCTAGTTATTGCATGTGATGTGCACTTGTCTTTAGATAGTTAACTCAAGTGCTTACATGTGGTGTGCACTTGGATTTAGTTAGTTAACTCTAGTGTTTGCATGTGGTGCATGTGCACATTAACTTAACATAAAGCACACTTAGCTTTAGTTAGCTTTAATTATCCATAGTTATTGCATGTACAACAAAGCTTAACTTATTTTTTTTATATATTGACTCTCAAACTAATATTGATGAATCAAATTCAATTCTCAATTCCAATTTTATTTTTCAACTTTTGCAAGTTTGTGAAATTATTCTTCAACTAGATTCGTATTTGTGCTATAATATTTTTACATGGTATCAGAGCTATAGGGGCTTGGAGAAGCTACATGAACAATTTTTTCCAGGTTTGAAAATCAAATCATTGGAAATTATTGGGCGATTTGATTTGTGGATTAGAATATTAAAGAATTATCGCAATTGTTGCTACAACCACAAAGTGAAAGAATGGAATTCCCAACTTCCACTATTTTGACTCCGTACTATTATTGTGAATAGAAACCAATGATTTTTCTTCATATTAGGAGAAAAGCCTTGTACCAAATAGTCATGGGAATTGAGATAGAACCAATTTCAGAGGATAAGAAGTCATATTAGCTTAACAGATTTGACATGGCTTATGGAAGATTGTTTTTATCTGTGTCTCATGATTTTCTTTATGAGATCAGAAATATTGAATCACCATATGAAATCTAGACTAAATTGAAAAGATTATATGGTGATGAAAATGATCTAGAAGAAAACCATCTGGAGGAAAAGAGATCGAGTTATTATAAAAGTCATGAAAGTAGTGAAGACTCCAATAATGTGGAGAAATATTTTCAAGACAATGTTGAACAAGAAGACTCTGCTTCTTCTATTGTTAATGAACCTGTTGCAGATGAGAATGTTATCTTATCCAATAACAAAGACATCACACATGAGGAAATATATTCCTCTTCTAGTGATGAAGACACTACTTTCAAAAACATAGAAGAAGACTTTGATTCCTCTACTATTGATGATGTTGATGATGCAGAACTTATAGGGTCTCAATTTAATGATGCCCCATGTGACCTCTTAGTCACAGAGACATGCATGCCCATGCACGCATCTAAAGAGGAATTTATAACACCATGTATGTTCATGTATGCATCCACAGAGGAATTTCTAAAGCCACACATGCACATGCATTCATCCCTAGAGAAAACTATTCCCATGCATGCATATGGAGTACATGAATCTGATCATCAAATGCTTGACGAAGTTGCAAGGAATCCATATTGGCATGCAACCATGTATAAGGAAATTCAGTCCTTGATCCAAACATGGGAGTTGATACCTCTACTTCAAAAAATGAAGCTTATTCCTCTAGATCCATCATGAGATCATCAATCTTCAGTATTGTATGAGTTCTGAGTAGACTGTCAATATCTTCACCAAGAATTTCATTGATCAGAAGTTTCAATTTTTGCGAGATCGTCTCGGGGTGAAGGACACAAAAACCTAGCAGTTGTCTTTTCTCTACTTTTTGCATTATATTTTGAGGGGGGGTTTTTCTTCCCACTGGGTTTTTCCTCTTTTCTCTTTTCATGCATTTCATATGGGTACCTAAAATGGCCTTGTTTTCAGGACTCATTCATTTTCATCACACTCACCTAAGTTATGCTTAAGGGGGGATGTTGGTGTACATGCACATAGTTAGCCTTAATTAGCTTTAGTTCAACTCTAGTTATTTCATGTTATGTGAACTTGTCTTTAGCTAGTTAACTCGAGTGCTTACATGAGGTGTACACTTGGATTTATTGAGTTAACTCTAGTGCTTTCATTTGGTCCATGTGCACATTAACTTAACATAAAGAACACATAGCTTTATTTAGTTTTAATTGTCCATAGTTATTGCATGTACAACTAAGATTAACTTAGTTGTTTTTATGTATTGATTCTCAAACTAATATTAATGAATCAAATTCAATTCTCAAATCCAATTTTCTTTTTCAACTTTTTCAGGTTTGTGCAGTTATTCTTTAGCTAGATCCATATTTGTGCGCTAATAATTTTACAGTGTGGTTCAACCGATATTCGGCGAATTGTTTGGAAGTCCGGAGTTTGGGGAACCTGACTTTCATATTAGAGGATTGCAGCTGCTCAGAGCTACAACTAATTGTTTGGAAAGCTTATTCTATTATATTCATCTTCCTCCCTACCTTCCTGGATTCAAAATGATAATTCAAAATCTTCACTACTTTTGTGCATTCCAATAAGGAACCTACGAGTGTTAGAATTGGCTGAAGTTGAGAAACAAAACTCATTTTAGGAACACCTAATCCGAATCTTGGGAGCTTTGTGTGACACTGAAATACAGGTACATGTAAAGTTTTTTTTTGGTTCAATTTAATAAATTATTTTGTTCTCCCAACATGTAGTGTATAGTTTTTAAATAATCATATCAAAAATTTCAATGTCCAATGTAGGCACCTCTCAAGTTGAGGGAGTCAAAAATTGGCTTGGACCTTTTACAGTTACCAAATTTCATACAGAAACTGAAGCATCTGGAAAAGATTGATCTGCACAAATTTAAAGGAACATTGATGGATGAGTTCTTTCATCTCCGCTCCCTGAAACACTTGAAACTCAGGGCAGGAATGACATTGTTGCCGAACTCTTTAGGAAACTTCACAAATATCCAATATATTGACTTGTTTGGGTGCGTGGATTTGCAAATATTGTTGCTTTCCTTTGAAAATATAAGGAAGTTCCAACATATACTATAGTCCAGAGAATCACAAGGAGTCAAAGTACAACATCAAAAGGAAAGACAGTGGTTTCAGGATCAAGTGAAAACCCAGGTTTGAAAGGAAACTTAGATGATATATTACATGCAATAGACATACAAGAATCTCCTATAGTGCAAGATTATTTCATAGGGATTAAAGAAATAAAACAGAAAGGGATGAAATCATCAAAGAAGCTGGAGTTTGAGGATGGAGATGCAGCATTTGTTTTCCAAGCTAGGAGGCCTGTAACTAGGCATTCTAAAAGGCTAAAAGAACTTAATGCATAAGTTGAGGAAACAAATGAAGTAGCTACTGTTCATAAGGAGATAGTTAATCTTTCCTTACCTGTAACAAAACATGCAGAAAATAGAGTATCTATAGCGAAGGAGGAAATGACCAAGTATAAAATTATGGAAGAGAGGTTAAGATCAACAAATCATGAAATCGCCAAGTTGAAGAAAAGAGCCAGAAAAAATGTCATTGAGAAAACAAATTTTAAAAGGATGAAAGCTGTTTTGGAAGGTTAAAAAGTTTCAAAATCAGAAATACCAAGCAGTGAGGAACAATTCTTCACATGGACAGTCCCAGCCATCAAGGAAGCAAAGTTTGTAGGAGTCATAAACATTCATTTGAGAGCTAGAAACAGAAGGTTAAGAAGACAAGTTGAAGATCTGGAGATACAGTTGAAAAAGTCTCAAGAAAAGTTAAAAGGGAAGTGAAACAGAATGATTGGGCAGTAAAACAAAGTGATTAATCCATAAGTCAATCTCTGATCAGGATGAAGGCGAAATTTGATGAATATTATGTTTTTGGGGTGATATTGCTGTGTTTTTGAAATAATACCAACACCTTTAAAGTTTAAACATCTCCAAGGTACAAATTTTGAAGACAGTTTTGACAAAACTGCTTACACAGTAGTTTCGTAGCGCAGATAGTGAAAATCTGTTGAAATGTGTTACGAAATTGCTGAAGCAGTCTTCTAGCACATTTTAATATCAAATTTTGGGGGAAGTTTGGTGAATTTTGACTTGAAATGGCTGGTGGAAGTGTACAAATAGCATATGAAGGTTTACTTGAAGAAAGAAGGCCAAAAGTAGATTGAAAAAAGGAGCTAAAAACTGCACTACAAAAAGCGCTACGAAACTGAGCTGCTTTTGTACCACAGGTTTATCCTTTGTCTTTTTGCACCATTTGAATTATAGTTTCTGCACAGCTAGAGGATTAAAGATATATGGTGAATTTTTGGAAACATGACACATGTAGACCCGATCTATTAATGATAAAAGTACTGAAAACAGATAAAAAAATCAAAGAGGCTAAAAAACAGGAAAACATGTTTCCTATTTTTTAGGAGAACATTATCATTAATAGCAGGGTCACTTCAAGTGAAAGGTTAGCATCCAAATTCGACTTCATGGGATTGCAGGTGGAAAAATATGTAATAAAGATTAGAAAAGGTTGTTCGAAGGATATTTAAGAATTTCAGTCCTATTAGAATTAGGACTTTTCATAAGCATTATAGTTGTCAATTTGTAATAAATAGCATGTCTCAGATTAGGAAAGGTGTCAAACTCTTTGAGTTTGATGTATCTAGTGGAGAAGAAGGGATCTTATCTTGTAAATGTTCTATAAAGAGCATAAGGTCGAAATCCAATAGGTTTGACATTTTTATTAGCAAAGACTGTGTTATTGTATGTCCCTGGTTTTTTCAGCTTAATACAGAGTTCTATTTTGACAACTCAAGATTCATGAGGAGTTCGTGTTCATTATTGTTCTAATGGAATTCTTCAATATATCTATTTGTATTGGTGTTTGTATATGATACTTATATTTCATTCATAATGCTCTAACTTCCTTCATATACAAACTGACCGTGTGTTTCACTGTTCTACTATTTCACTCACTGACTTGAACTCCAAATGCCTTGACTTCCATGCTAGATAGACTATGATGTTTTTGCTGAATTTATCTTGAATCCATGGCCCAATGAATGTTTTCTAATCTATGATACAACTAGTTATATTATTCTTTATTTTTACCTTAGAGTTAGCCATCTATCCATTAATCAAAAATCATAAACCCTTGAGAGAGCCCTCTCAGGTTGAGGAGGCTAAGCCTCAGCCAAAATATTGGTCTGAAACAGTTACATAAAGTCCACTTGATGAGCAGTCTATCAAGTCAGATTTTGTGATAACATTAACCATGAAACATAGATGAATTTGTGAGTTTTAAGCATGAAAATAAGCCTAAACAACATTGTAGAATAGTGTATAACATAAAAATAACATCACATGTAAGTTTTACATAGTAGGCATGATGAATCAGTTCACCCCTCTTGGGCTACATCTGTTGGTACAACTCCCAATGGCAAGTCCCTCTTTGTCATTATGCTCAAAATTGTAAAAATATGTATTTACAAGCCTCTAATGGTTGTTTTCTCTACACCAGTGGCTCCAGAATGCTCAAATTAGTCTAGGTAGACTCTTGTTTCACCCAAATTGGTCGAAAATTGACCTCCCAAAGCTTTTTCCCAATCTCAGCTAGAAAATCTTCACTAATTGTGGAGAACTGTAGTTAATTTGGAAATTATCCATTAAATTTTAGGTCGGCGCTAAATCCTCTGCCAGAATAAACCGTCATAGTTAATGTAAGTGGTTAGGGGCGAGGAGGTCACAAGCCGACCCCCCGCCTTAAACTCGTGGTTTATGGTTTTGAAAATCTGCAACAAGGGAGCGAAACCCGAAGGCATCAACGTTCCAAAACCATGGCATTTAAAACCATGCAAAATGTGCTATGTGACCATGTTTTCTTCTGCCGAAGGTTACGGTATAATAAAACTGTCATATTGCAGTTTTATGTCACGGTGACATGTGACCTCAACCACGAAAACCACCTAAGTAAAGGTTTGTTGTAGCCACTTGATTAATAGTTTGATTTTGCGTTTCAACACATTACATGTGACCACTGTTTTGGGGCTGTTGGCGGGTTGGGACCGATGGCGGTCGCCCCCCCCCCAATGGTAATTCTTTAACACTTTAAATTTATGTAGATAACCATATGGGTAAGTGTTATAGCATCATTTATCACCATTATATACTTGATGACTTATGCATTGGCCTTGGGAAACCTTTCCCTTCAGACTTGGTCATATTTCTCTAAAAAATAGTGTCTTAAAACCTGTATGCGACTCTGCCTAGAATTTTCCACATATACACGTGAGTCCATCCACAGAGAATCACGTATGCCATTTTAAACATTAAAAAATATATAATTTCCATACTTTTGAGGCAGGCTTTACAGTTGTTCCTGTAACTTAACTACCCCAACCTGTGGCCTAAATATTCCCCAAATGAAAAAACTAATTTGAGGAGGTATAAATACCTCTCAAGGGAATGGCCTAAGGGAGAAAGAGAGAGAATTATAGATATTATACTCTGTTATAGCACTATCCAAGTCTAATATATTTCCTGTGCCTCCTGCACTTCCCAGATTTTTAGGAAACCCTTGTTTCCTTGAGATGCTCACTCATCCTATGTGACATCCATTGTGTAATATTCTTGGAAGAAGTTTGTGAGGCTAGGGCTGGACAGATCCAGAGGATGGTATGCTCGAAGTCCATGGAAGATTTTAGTTGTTCTCTCCTCATTTGTTTACTGTACATGTCATTAATAAAAGAAGTGCCATCTTGTTCTTTATGTTCACGTGTCATTAATATCTTATGCATGTGTAATGATCTTAGATAGTTCATTTATTTTTATTTTTATGATATTATGCACGTTTTTTGCTAAGATCTAGATCTTATATATGTTGTACAACTAGTTTTTTGTGATTTTACTTTGATTGTTTGAAGGCTATGGAGCATAAGGTGTTCTAGGGGGTTTTAACCCTGCATGATCTACTACAACTGAAGGATAAACGGGTAAGGTCTGCAACCCTTAGTTTCTAGTTTAGAGCATAAAAGTTGGTTAATTGGGTCCTTCTCGTGATGACATGCCCCTGATCTGTGAAGGTTCATCAACCCAATAACTTAGGGTAACATTTCCCATTACAAAACTGGCGACTCCACTGGGGATTACACTCTTGTAATTCCTAGTTTCAGTTGATTTATCTGTCTTATAGGTTCCCTGATAGGTTTATCATTTTTTACAGTCTAGTAAGTATTTTTTGAATTAGACAGAAGTCTTGGTCCCTTGATCAGGCTTGAATTTTTCTTTTTTCTTTTTCTTATCTTTGTCTCCATACGCAACTTAGTCTATACACAGTCGCGTATACCTCCTGTATTTTCCAAAGGAACCCGCGTATACACTAGTTTACTTGGTTATAGTCACGTATACACGCTTGTTGCCTATTGAAAAATTGCGTATGCTAGAAGAAATTTTGAAATTTTGATTTTTTAGCCTCTGTGGTCTTTTCTGACTATGGAGAACCATCCCCGTGGTATCTTTAAAGTGTCTGGACTGTGTTAATTGTGGTTGCATATCTATTTCTCTCTTATTCTTGCAAAAACATAGCCATTTGGTAAATTGCCCTATTTTGTGTGACTGCAATTGTGGTTGTAGCACCAAGATCTCTTCCTAGAGTTCTTGGCTATTATGACCATTAAGAACAGTAAGCCTTTGCTTTTTTTCTCTTCTTGGCCTTATGCATTGCTTCACTTGTGGTTTTTTCCCTTTTGGACTATATTGGTTTTCTTGATTTCTCAGACTAGCTTCTTAGCGAATCTTGAAGAATCTCTTTTTGGTTTTTTAAGTTTTTTGTTCGCTGAAAGATTGTGTTGCTGTACTGAATCAGTTGTTTGAGTTGTTGCTTCTTTTTGCTCATTTAGGTCCCGCTACGAAAGTAGCATAGTTGGCTTGAACACTTTGGAGCCTTGTTGAGACTCATTTTTCTTGATTTTGGTTCTTGGGTGGTTTTATTCTTGTCTTCCTGAAATCTTTTTCTTTTCGTTATAAGTGAAAAGCCCAAAAAACATTTGTGTTTTCCGTAGCTTTTTCTTTGAGTTAATTTTTACAGTTTCTTCATATCTTTTGAAGCTTTTTGTTGGTTTCTAGTCTTTGGTTCTTGACTTGGTGTTGAAGGAATTCTCTTCTTGATTTCTCTCTTTTGCAACAAGTGCATTTTGGCATCTTTATGCGTAGGAGTTATATAAGGAATTAGCCTTGTTTTTTTGTCAAAAGTGATCGAACCATTGTGTTTCTAGAAACTCTTTTTTCTTCTTCAAAATTAGCATCTTATAATTTGCATATCATTGGTAGTTTGCATTAAGTTAATTAAAGCATTTTTAGTATTTTTCATAGTTTCTGGGTTGTGTGAAGTGTGAGTGGCTGGAAAAAAAAACAAAAAACAAAACAAAACAAAGTTTTTTCTTAATTATTTTCGTAGAACCCATACAGAGATATTTTTTCATCAAAAGGAAATATTTTCATCTGCATGTAGTAAGGTTTTCATTGATTTATTTTGCGTCATTAAACACCATCAGTTTCACTCCCATATACCCTTGACTTAAGTAATAGCCAATTTAAAACAAGTGCTATAATTGAAAGCAACTAGAATTTTTTGTATCATTGTTATTAATCATACACCAACTAGCTAGGTTGTAGGGCCCTGGATTAGGTGGGTGGAGAGTTAACTCTCCAAGGGTGCTCAAACTGTTAAACATAGAAAGTTTATTAAAGAGAGAAATCCAACATCATTAGGTGGACCGGGAAAGCTCTCCTCCAGAGAGTCAAGTCTGAGGGATAGTGCAGGCAGAGAAGAGAGATACCCCCTCTCCTATTTTCCAAATCTTAACCTAATACCATTCCACCCGGTTACCGATACTAATTGGTGCCCTTAGTTGCCTCTCCTAGGGACCACATAGGTGACTGCGGGGAGGAATACCCATGGTACCTGAGACAGACGTTGCATCACTTCCATCAGTACTTCTGGAGGGTGCCCTTACGAAGCTTAGGGACTTGCACTAGTAAAGGATGTTGTTAGGAGCTCAATGTAACTATTTCTGCTACCTTCACTAGTACGGCTAGGGCGTAATTACCCCAGAATATTTTCGGAAGGTCCTATTATTTCAGTTTCTTGTATTTTGGTGTCCTGTCCTCATGACCCAGAGTGGAAATACCTAAGAGCTTCTTGTCTAGATGTATCTTAGGAGCTTTTTAGAGTGTGATCTATGCTCCTAGATTGCTTAGCTTCTTATAATTTTTGAGTCTAAAATTAATCTCTTAAAGTGGCTTACCGATCGCCTCATCGATCGAGGAGGCTTTGCGGACTTTCTCCTGTGAGTGCCGAGCCTTATTCGAGAAGGTGTAATTTGGTGGGTGATTTTAACCCGGTGGTTTCAAACGCAACGAAGAGTGATCCTCCATCAAGGCTTGTTGTTTATGTGGGTTGTTTTGGTGTTAGTGTCAGTTTAGAGAGGAGTGCTCCACTGATCTCTAGAGTTTTATTTCCAATAGAAGAAGTTGAATTAGAGGAAGTTCCTCAGCCTACTGAGTCCCTTCCATCTGCTCTTCTTGCTATTTTTCCTCACGTTCTTTGTTACATCGGACCCAAGCCTCAAAGACCGGCTAGTCCTTATCCATATCCCTTTATTTTGATGGCCACGACTGGGAACACAATTTCGGCTATGAGCACTACAAGTGTTCAGACTCCTCTTTTATTCGAGGGAGGAGGAACTATTGTTGTATCGATAATAAGTTCTAGTGCTACTATTTTTGGCTCTGGAAACACCCAGGCACATGCTTCTCAACTTGGTCCTTTTTCTTATGGAATGCCCACTAGTGGAATTCCTTCTTTCTCCTTTTCTGCTGCTTTAGCTATCTCCACACCCATAACTTCTATGGCTAGTGGACCAGATTATTTTAAAGGGTTACCCTTTTGAAGTGGGCATATCCCTCATTCAAAACCTTCTTTAGGATCCATGTCTTTCACCACTCAGAATCAAGGTTTTAATCCTTTCTCTGGAGGTCAAATGTTGGAACAGGGTCTCCTATGAGCTGCAAAACTGGTCCATTTTGAATAATTTTGATAGATTTAATCTATCGCGAGGGTTTTTGGGTGGGTCAAAGCCCTGAAAGCATTGTAATGGGTAAAAGGGTAAACCAGGGGTTCGAAAACCACGGTTTTCGGGCCATAGGAAAGCTTAGGCTAGATTATTATAAATAGAGGAACATTTTGTATTGTAAGGTAGAGAATTGAAGAGCTATTGATGCGAATTGTGGTTTAAGCTATTTTTTTGGGTTTTGGGGAAAGGACTCATGCTGGCTATGTGCGCGGAGATCCAAGTCTAGTTGTGTGTGGACCCTGCTGTTGTGTGCACAGGCTCGGAAGGGAACTGTAAGGAGAAATTAATGAATTGAAGAATAAGAAAGGTTGATATAGAGCTAAATATGTGAGTAATCTTTGTGTGAATCATTAGTAATTACTGCATTGTGCGTTTCTGTAATTAAGCTGCAAATATCTATGTAAGTGTGTTTTCTATACTTAGATATGTTCTGTTATGTTTATGCACTGCTGTGGTACTGTCATAAAAACATATAGTTATAGATCTAGTGCACATGGATACGAATAGATACCCCCTTGGCCTGGTGCAGAACAAGGTGATCTGGGTATCGCAGGGCCAAACGCAGCTCTGCTTGTCTTACCTATCCTTTCTCAGGGTGCAGAAACCTGGTTCGAGCACCCACCCATACTACTTCGGGTGAGACTTTGACCTGCGAAAGTAGGTCATTACCGAATGGGCCAGTAGTATAGGGGTTTGTTGGCAAACCTTGAGCTCCAAACCTGGGTTAGGACCCCTCAAGCCAACAAATGGTTTTGTTGTCGAGACCCAAAGCATTGTGAGAAAGGGTTAGGGTACTAACAAGTGAATACGGGAAACCTATGAAGAAGGAGACAGGACAACGCATTTCAAATTACCTACCTTTAAAGGCACGGTCGATGAAGATATGGATCGGTTCTAGTTAGCGGCAGATTCGGTATGGACTGCACAGGGCATAGTGAGTGATACTGTGAAGAAAGCGTAGCTGTCCCTAGCCTTCGAAGAGAGAGCGTTGGACTGGTATATGAAGTACATATCTCAGAATGGGAATGCAGCTGGACCTGGCTAAACTGCCCCACGCAACCTTACAAGGCCTTCATCACGCTGTCTTCCAGGAGTTTCGCTACCGTGATCAGCAAGTACACCAACAACTTAGTACAGCTGAGCACACCATTACGCAGAAGGCTGCTGATTTTCTCCTAGCCATGTCCCAACAGGCAGAGCTCGAAGCTGTGATCCACCAGCTCTGCATAGAGGTTATAGATGAGATTTCCCGGTTGCAGACACGCCTTGGGATAAAGGGGAAAAATTGGTTAAAGCCCTCAAAACATCGTGGCTGGAAATGCACACCGTCAAGACACATCTGGAACAATAAATCTCTGACTTACAGGCTAGAATACAGCCCGAAATGCCCCCGGAAGTCCGTGCCCAGCGTACTGCCCTAATGACCGACGCAACAACTGTTATTTCGGGGCAAATTTCTCAAGGTGCCAAGCTGCTGGAGTCAGCCATACAACTCTGGACTAAGGTCTAGCATGATCCTGTCCTTCAACAAATCAATCAGGACTTATGAAAAAAAGAAGAATTCTTCGAACAGATCAACGCTACGCTACCTACTTTGGTACCTTCCCAGTGCTTGGCACGGTTAAAAACCATCAATGATCTCCAAGACGAGATTAAGAAACTCCAACATAAAAAACACATCATGGCAAAACGTCTGAAGCCTTGGACTGCCACAACCCTCTGACTATCACAAGATATTGATGGTGTGACCAAGCGGCTTAATTAGATTCTGGAAAGCGTTACCACAACAACTAAAGGACAAACCTCCCAGAAGCTGGTAGATCTTGCATATAATGTTGCTGCCCAGAGTCAGGAAGTGCTCCCTCCGCTCTTCTGCGCTCTTGATACCTTGCGTGCATAGATCGAG
Source organism: Pinus albicaulis (assembly GCA_034641835.2). Lineage (NCBI taxonomy): Eukaryota > Viridiplantae > Streptophyta > Pinopsida > Pinales > Pinaceae > Pinus > Pinus albicaulis. Next base: position 1,179,462,791 of record CM076570.1, read on the forward strand.
GCCGCACCACCGCAGTGACTCGGGACAAGTCACAAGATTGTGTTGAGGGACTATTGGAACAAGGTCTCCTACGAGCTGCGAAACTGGTCCATTTTGAATACTTTTGATTATATTTAATCTAGCGCGGGGTTTTTGGGGTGGTTCACAGCCCCGAAAGCATTGTAATGGGTAAAAGGGTAAACCATGGGTCTGAAAACCATAGTTTTTGGACCATAGGAAAGCTTAGGCTAGATTATTATAAATAGAGGAACATTTTGTATTTTAAGGTAGAGAATTGAAGAGCTATTGATGCGAATTGTGGTTTAAGCTATTTGTTTGGGTTTTGGGGAAAGGACTCCTTCTGGCTGTGTGCACGGAGATCCAAGTCCAGCTATGTGCAGACCCTGCTGCAGTGTGCATAGGCTGGGAAGGGAACTGTAAGGAGAAATTGATGAATTGAAGAATAAAAAAGGTTGATAGAGAACTGAACCTGTGAGTAATCTTTGTGTAAATCATTGGTAATTACTGATTGTGCGTTTCTGTAGTTAAGCTGCGAAGATCTGTGTAAGTGTGTTTTCTGTACTTAGATCTGTTCTGTTCTATTTATGCACTGTTATGGTATTGTCATAAAAACATATAGTTATAGATCTAGTGCACGTGGATAAGAATAGAGACCCTCTTGGCTTGGTGTAGAACAAGGTGATCTAGGTATCGCAGGGCCAAACATAGCTCTGCTTTTCTTACCTATCCTTTCTTAGGGTGTGGAAACCTGGTTCCAGCACCCACCCATACTACTTCAGGTGAGACTTTGACTTGCGAAAGTAGGTCATTGCCGAAAGGGCCAATAGTATAGGGCTTTTTTGGCAAACCTTGAGCTCCGAACCTAGGTCAGGACCCCTCGAGCCAACATCAAAGCTCTAATGTCTTTTCGGGATGGAACCTTGCTTTTACAGCATTGGGAGCAGGGAGTTAGTTCTTCATTGGTAAACAAGGTGATGTTCCTTTCCCTTCATCGAGTACTTCTTGGCATTTTTCTCCATTTGTAAATGCTTGGAACCCTTACCAAGGGGTTTCTTATTCATTCAATACCTCGGTTGGAGGGAATGTTCTTGTGTACAGTAACTCTATGTTAGGAGGGGGGTCCTTCTCTGAATGTTGGGTCGCAAGGATTTTATTGTGGCCTAGCATTTTCTACGAACAACATCTGGAAACCTAGTACCTCAAAAAATCCAGGCTATTCTTTTCAGAATGTGGGGAATCCTTCCTATGGGGGATGGAATTCTCAGGCTCCTCCACACATACCATTTCTCGCAATGTTAAACTTTCCAGATCTATCTAAATTGACAAACGATCCTATTCAATATAGTCTGGGTTGGCCTTCGGTCCCCACCAAGCTCCCCTCAGACATTCCAAAGTTTGAAGGGAAAACTGGTGAGGATCTGGAAGATCATATCACCACTTTCCATTTATGGTGTTCGTCAAACTCCCTTATCAATGATTCGATTAGGTTGAGATTATTTCAATAAAACCTAACTGGAAATGAGGCCAAATGGTACATTGAGCTAATTGGGGGTATTTTTGCTACTTTTGGAGAGTTGGATACCATGTTCTTAAATCATTTTCAGTTACCTGTCCATTATGATGCCGGGACTGACCTCCTGGCCAATTTTCAACAGGACAAGACAACTCACATTTCTGATCATATTCAGGAATGGAAAAGAAGGAAGAGGCTCATCAAAGCCAAAATCCTGAATGAATTCCTTCTTGAATTGGTTTTTGAAATCTTTATAGCCAGAAATTTCTAAGGATGTATCTCTTTCAGGGGTATTTTCCGAAGACCAAGCTATTTTTAGGGCTTAGCAGCTAGAACTGATCTATTCTTAGTCTGGAGTCCTTAATAAACTTTTTCCCAATGCTCCTCACTCTAAATTAGATTTAGCTAAAACTAAACCTGGTCCTCATGGTGACGAGCTTATCAGTTCGATTAATAGCAGTACGGCTAACCTACTAAGTCAATTGTAGTAGTTGCCTATACAATCTACTTCTTCTGGTTAGGTTGTGCCTTCAGTGTCAACTCCTTCTCAACCCTTGGCAATTAATTATATCCAAAATTCTAACCAAAAAGGAAATAAAAAATATGATGGGAAGAAGAAAGGACGAAATAACAAGAAGAAGGACAAGGGTGGGAAGGAGAATGTGAACAAATCCAAAAATCATGTTAGAGAGGGTAAGAAGGAAAATAAAAATAAATTTAATTTTCCATGCAAGTTGTGCACTGGAGACCATCTTACGCACCTCTACCCTAAAATTTAGGATGCGCAACACTTGTTACCTCAACAGGGTTCTTCTAGTTCCTAGATTGTGCTGACAAACCCTTTTCCCCAAGGGAAGCAATTACTTGTTGGCGCGAATGTGAATACTGGGGCTCCCTCTGGGGGCAACCAGGAAGGGGAAAATACTTTAAACACATACATGATGAGTGCTCACGCAGATATCGCTACGAGATCTCGTGATTATGGTGAAGGTGAATCTTCAAAAGCTAAGGGTGCTCCCAATAGTGCTGAGCTACTCCATATAGCGAGGCTTACAGTTGAGCCTATACCTCAGATTCTGAAAGGGTCCACAAAGCATACGACTATAAATCCGAATTCCAAGGCTGCCCAGAACTCCTCGGTTGTAGAAGATCTAGTTGAAAGTCCTTGTGCCATGTTTGCGTTAGCAGTACTCCAGTTGTTTCCTTCAGAAAGGAGTGCATTACTCACGGCCATTGGAGCTATTGATCCAAAAAATTCTCTGATGATCACATTTGACATGTCGACTTTTAAAAAGAGACTTCCTCATAATATGGATTTCCATATCAAATCAACATATCTAAAATTTAATATCTTTCAAATAGTTGTTGATGAGGGCACTTCCACGTGTGTAATGTCTCTTGCATGCTGGAAGGGTATTGGATCTCCCGGAGTAGTCCCTTCAGCCACTTTTATGACTGCGTTTGATGGTAATTCTCATAGGCTGCATGGCATTGTTCCTGCTTTCGCCATCTGTGTTGGGGGTAAAACAGTCAATATCGAGTTGAAATATTTAATGCAATCTTAGAATATAACCTTATGTTGGGGCAAAACTGGATCTATGAGATGGATGTTATTGCATCCTCATTATTTCGTATTGTATGTTTCCCCCACGAAGGGAGAATTGTCACAATTTACCAACTAGATTGTTCTCCTGTAGATATGAATGCATCTTCTGACTCAACTATTCCCTTGGTGAAGGATGCCAAGCAACCTATTAATAATCTGGGGGTTGGAATATATACATCCTTGATGGGTACTTTAGATCTTTCGCCTCCTTCAGTTCATATTAATGCTATTTCATATTCCAGGGCTCCTATTCGGAGAGAGTTCTTCAAAACTCATTATTTTTCGGACCCTTAGACCTTTCCTTCTCCTACCTCCACATTAGAGGAAGGTCAAGTGGGTGGAATTAAATTTCCTATGTCTGCAGTTGAGATTGCTTACAGATCTATTGTTGACTCTGCAGATTCCATTCTGGTTTCTCTTTTACCGGAGGAATTGGATGGAGATGTGGCTACGGCTTGGACTCTTAGTTCATCTTCTGCTCAGGATTTCCTTGATACCACTCTTACATATGAAGAGGCCATCCTAGAAGCAATGAATGGTGTATAGAGACCATGGGATGATTTGCATCATCGGTCTTACTTTTTACCTGACTTGTGTGAATTTGAATCAATTTTTCCTAGCCTTCAGTCTTCTGGTCCTGTTCACCCAGTCCTGAACCATTTAACACCAGCACAGGTTTTTGCTGAAGGGAACATGGTTGTTATTTCTACTACTACCCTGGTGAACATCTCCAGAGATCCCATCATTATAAAGAATGTCTTCATTGGAGCCAAGTGTTCCCCTGAAGAAGTTGAGACTTACACCGATCTCTTTCAGGAATTTTGGGATGTGTTTGCTTGGTATTATGAGGAAATGACTGGTATAGATCCATCTATATTTTTCCAGCATGAGATCAAGACATATGAAAACACGAATCCTATCAGGCAAAATCTTCATCCGGTCAACCCTAGGAAGGCAGTAGCTATCAAAGTTGAGGTAGAGAAGCTACTTAAGGCGGGTTTCATTTACCCCGTTCCATTAACTGAGTGGGTTTCAAATCCAGTTCATGTGGAAAAGATACAAGGAAAAATCCAGGTTTGCATCGATTTCAGGGACCTAAATAAGGCATGTCCTAAAGATAATTACCCCACACCATTTATAGATCATATTATCGATGAGTGTGCAGGGAATGAGATTTTCTCCTTCATGGACGGTTTCTCATGATATAATCAAATTACTATCCATCTTGAAGATCAGTATAAGACTGTGTTTATTTGTCCCTGGGGTACCTTTTCTTACAAGAAGATGCCTTTTGGCCTTAAAAATGTTGAAGCTACTTTTCAGCAGGCCATGTCTTATGCCTTCCACGACATAAAAAATATCATTGAGGCATATTTGGATGATTTAGCTGCTCGTTCTCGTAAGAGAATTGATCATCCTTCTCACCTCTATAAAGTTTTTGAACGACGTTAGTATTATAAAATTAGGTTGAACCCTAATAAGTGTTTTTTTTCCATTACATCCGATCGGTTGTTGGGATTCATTGTGTCTACAGAAGGGATTTAGGTAGATCCCTTCAAGGTTGAGGCAATACTTCAGTTTCCTCCCCCATATTCAATTCATCAACTTCAAAGTCTGCAAGGAAAAGCTAATTTTCTGTGGAGATTTATCATAAATTATGCCGAGATTACAAAAGGATTTATGAGGATATTAAAGAAATGAGTTCCATTATTTTGGGATGGCTTTGCTCAACGCTCATTCGATGCTTTAAAAAAGCCATTGACCTCTGCTCCTTTACTGAGTCCACCCTATTATAGCAGGGATTTCCTCTTGTATCTTGCTACAACAGAATCTACCATTGATATGGTTATGGTTCAGGAAGATGATGCTCTTTCTGAGAATTTTATATACTACCTTAGAGGAGGCTTGGTAGGTCTTGAACTCCGATATTCTTCAATAGAGAAAATCGCTTTAGAATCTATTCATGTTGTTCAAAAGCTCAAAGTTATTTGATTATTGGTGATACTTTATATCATCGTAGGGTCGATTCGATCCTTAGGCACTTCTTAAATCTCGAAGAAGCTGAGGTTGTGCTGAATGATTGCCACAATGGAGCTTGTGGTGGTCATTTATCTAGGCTTGCAACAACCCAAAAAAAATTGCGTGCAGGATATTTTTGGCCTTAGATTTTTAAATATTGTATTGAATCGATTAGAAAATGTCATCCGTGTCAGGTTTATACTCAAAATATGAATGCTCATCTAGCTCTGCTCTTTCCCGTCATTACTTTTGGTCCCTTCACAAATTGTGGTATTGATTTTACTACTTGTAACTTGCCTTCGGCTAAAGGTCACAAGTACATTATCATAGCTATAGACTACTTCACAAAGTGGGTTGAGACTATGCCTACTTTTTGGAATGACGGTGAGATAGCAAACATGTTTCTCTTCAATCAATTCATTTCTCGCTTTGGTATCCCCAAAGAGATTGTCACTGACCATGGCAGTCACTTTCAGAACATCATGATGGCTGAGTTGGCTCTGAAATTAGGTTTTCAGCAGGAGAATTCATCTTCTTATTATCCTCAAGCCAATGGGAAAGTTGAAGCGGCTAAAAAATCCTTCAAGACAATTCTTCAACAGACAATTGATAAAGCTAGATCCAACTGGAATATCATGTTGTATCCTGCGCTTTGGGCATACCGGATGTCAGTCAAAACTGCAACTGGTTTTACTTCATTTCAACTGGCTTATGGGTTGGAATCTATATCTCCCATTGAATGTGAAATTCCCTCTCTTAAGTTAGTTGTCGAGCTTCTTCCTAACACTTCTAGTCTCGAAGAACGCCTTCTCCATCTAGGACATCTTGATGAGAAGCATCGAGATGCGGCTATGATGAATGAGGCGCATAAGAAACGAGTAAAGGTTCAATATGATAAGGCAGTCAAACTTAGGGTTTTCTCTAAAGGTGACCTTGTCTTGGTTTACGCCCAAGAGATGGATGCCTTGGGGGCAGGTAAATTTAAATCTATGTGGTATGGCCCCTTTATCATCAAAAAGGTCTTGAAGAAAGGATCCTATGCCTTGATTTATTTTGATGGGAACAAGTTGGTGGAGCCCATAAATGGGCTCTATTTGAAGAAGTATTATGCATAGCTTTGGCCTAGCATCTTTATTTCTTGTATATATGTTATTTTTTGTACATATTTGTGTCTTGATTTTTGGTGTAGTTTTGATGGGTTTTGAGCTGCTTTGGCAGCTAATATTGGATGAAATGAGTCACTTTGGTTTCACCAATGGTGCTTGTAGACATACCCGGAACTTGGCTTCCACGGGTTGGGTAATCCATTATCCATCTGGTCAGTTGTTAGTTTCAAGAGGTATCTACATTGGTTCTGCTTCGAACAATGTAGCAGAATACACTGCAGTGGTCAATGTACTCTCAGAGGAAATATATTTGGGTGTTGATTCATTAGTAGTTTACATGGATTCATAGCTGGTGGTTTCGCAGTTGAACAACACTTATCGTGTCAGGGACCCCTTTTGCATCAAATTTTTTTAGGGTACATTTGTTACAATGATCATTTCAATTTATTACATTCATTCATATTCCTTGATCTCATAATTGGTTGGCAGACTCATTAGCTAATCAAGCACTTGATTTCCATATTAATCATTCAGTACTTTAAAATATATCAAAAACATCATTCATTATTGTACATTTGATACATCACATCATATATATATATATATATACTGCCATTGTGTTCTATAGGAACACAAATGTTGGGCAGGGTACTCAGGAGTATATTTATAGATATGAGCAGATGACTGTAACCTTTTTTGATGATAGACATGATCGGGCATAAGCCCGAATTTTATAGGACATGATGGTCCAGGTTTTGTATATTTTTGAACACTCTGATCTATATATATATATATATATATATAGATCAGAGTTCTGCTTCGAACCCGATCATGTCTATCATCAAAAAATTTTACAATCATTCGCTCATATCTATAAATATACTCCTGAGTACCCTGCCCAAAATTTGTGTTCCTATAGAACACAATGGCAGTCACTACACGGCGGAATAACTGCACCCAGTCTCGTGGTATTCCTACCACCCATCTCTGGACAGCCTCTGTTAGGTCCTTGATAACGGCCATAGGTACTTGGTGAGTCAAACTCTCCAAGTTTCTCTGTACTGCATGGAGTGTCCTATCAGGGTCTTCTGCATCTATCTCACCTCTGTGGTGCTTATGCCTTGGGTATCCCTCTGGTCTGACTGGTCCAACATCTGCATCATGATCATCATAATTTTGTAACTCTTTTGATCCAATCAATTTATTTTTTTTTCCATTTTCCATATAATTTGAAAAAAATAAAAAAAAATCATATAATAAAAAATAAAAAAATGCAATCTCACTAATTGCGCCCCATGCTGCTCTGGGTGGAAGGACTAGCTCTGGATCTACACGAAAGTCCATCCCAGTGTAGGGATAATCTTCCACTGCGATGACTTGTTCTTCCCACCATTGGAAGAACTCGTCATCCCAAGTGGTCTGGGGAACCTCACTTCCCCCCAATCTCTTCATCATATCAGTTCATCGGGCTATTCATGGATATCTCGGGCTAGTGATAGTTGAGATGACCTTGGGTCGAAGCCTTGGGACCCTCTCAAAGAAGAATGTCAACAAGATTGTACCATACCCAAAAATTTTAGTCTTTGTTTTCTGGATTGAATTAAATTTTTTTTTTTCAGATTTCCCAGCAAAGCTGTGCACCAATCATACAAATGTATCAAGAATTCCACTACTATGCTCATATGTGTACGTGAATCCTGATGTATAGAAGCTGAACCTACTACTCTACCAATGGTAAACAAAATAATTTTCATGTACAAATCCTTCATATCTCTGATGGGAATTTGACTTCCCACTTTCTCTGCATTATCTATGCAGTAGATAATCTATGGGAATTTGACTTCCCACTTTCTATGCATTATCTATGCAGTCGATTTGGACATAATCCTCTACAGTGAGCCTTCCACCGGGCTTGCCGTGCAAATCTATAGGTTCCCCCATTCGAGAGAGCCCAGTAATGAAGTATATGTCTTCCACTTCTATGTGTAGTGGCATCTGATCTATCATAAAACAATCTTCTTCCGATTCCCACTAATCAACTAGAATTTGAAGTAAACATGCATTGCTCTTCATATTGGGCATTTTGAAAAATTTGAGCAATCTGCAATTTCGGAGAATATCTAAAGAAGTTTGATCCTTCATCACCTCATTGTCAATTGCACTATGCTCATATTCTCTCCAGCTGATGGACATCCTGGGAAAAATCATTAATTGGATGATTAGATACAAGTTTTAAATTTTCGTTGTGCGCATATACGACTTCGCCTATACATAGTCGCATATCATATGCAGGTTCCTCCACATGAACCCGCGTATGCACGGAGGGTTTCAGCAAGAAATCTCTTTTCCACGGTAAAAAATCTGAAAATTTTCTTCAAACAGGAACAAAATTGATGAATAGGATGAGTTTAAGTCTTACCTGACTGATTTGGTGTGATTTGGTGGTCGATTGCTCTGTATTTGAGAAAAGGAATTTTTTCCCAAAGCTTTTTCTCCACTTCAGCAATGTAACAGTGAAATCAATGTGAGTCAAATTGTGTATTTATGCCCAAAATTTGAAATTTTTTTGAAAATTTCGTTTATGCTTATTTTTTGAATTTGATTAAGGCTGTATAACCATTTGGCTTGTAAGATTTGGGAAAGGTATATTTTCAGGTACATTTTTCTGAATTCAAGATTTTCCTAGTTTTCTTCGGACCCATGACCATTGAACTGTCATGCCAGGTATTTGATTTCAAACTGGTATATAGGTTAGGGAATCCACTTTCCATTGCATTCTTGCATACTAGCCTCCATACTGATCACTTGCCATAGGGTCGATCCCATCATGTCATGAGTACTTAACCCATTTCACTTGCTGATTTTTTAATCATGACTTGGTGGTAGAGCCATCCTTTACATGGGCTTCCTAGTTAGTTCCTCGCTAGAATTTGTTGCCCATGCTGCAATTTATGTAGGCTTGGGAGTCCTCTTTAGTCCTACCATGACTTATGCGTTGAAGCTTCATTCTTCTTCTTCTTGAAGTCATTTACCCTAGAGGCTCCCATCTGTTGTCGAGTTGTATTACTGCATTGCATATTGACTACTTGTTTATCTTGGCCTTTAGTCGACTTCATTTGGACTCATGTTTAAGCCCTATTTTGACCATGTATTTATGTACAAGTTAACCATGCAATCACATAGCTTCTGCGACTTGACACCCTTACCCATGGATGGAACATTCCTTTGAGTGTCACTTACCAGTTTTCGCCATCTTGCATTGAGCATAGGATTGTTCCTATCCCACGAACTAGTGCATATTTTTTTCGACACTCATTCTATCAATTGTACTATAGCATTATTTTATTCCTTTTCAAGCTTTGAAATATGAAAAAGGAAAAAAAATTAAATATTTTGAAAAAAAAAGAGCGGGAACGGGATATTACTTCCATATTTGATGGCAGCTACAGTGTCAGTTGTGTCACACTTGAACAAATCACAAAACATCTAAGTCTTTTCTCCATTTGGGATGGTTTTAGTTTTTGACTTAGTTGGTTATCAATTCCAATCATATGGAGGGTTTGTTTATGCCTCTTGCATGACAAACTTATACAAAGTTATTATTTGCTTCCATAGTCAATATGAGTCGTGCTTTTGTTCAAGGGAAGTTAACTTGAGCTGGCCTTTCTGTAGTGTCTCTTGAATCATTTTTCAGTCGGCCTTCTTGGTATTGTTAGTATCTTGTTCTATCATATCATATATTTGGTCCTTTTCTCGTGCCGATTTGAGAAGGTCTCCACTGACTTCTTGTTGGTGGGTTTGCCTCTTATCGACCATGACACATTTCTCTGAGAGTAAACCTTGTGCTCAGCATTTTATCAACACCATGGGTCCTTGAATGAGTTGTTTCTCTTGTGTTCGACTTCAACTTACATTATCACACCTGGGATTTCATGCAATACCTTGATTTCCATTTGACCCTATTGGTGGATATCTCGCCTCTTTGTCAGCTTTCATTATTGGTTGGTTCAGAGGGTTTCTGCCGTGTGCTAGCTTCATCTTGTGCATGCCAGAAATGTACTTCAGATTGGTTACTTCACTCTACTCTGTCTGATTCCTTCCAAATCTTGGCCTGCAGGTTGCACTCACGCTGGACTGATGTGGCATGCCTTAATTCCTTCCTTCCATCAGATATTTTCCCATCGAATCTGACTCATTGCTCTGGGAATAAGGTCTAGAGTATTTTTTGTCAGTACCTTAGGTTTTGCAGTCATCAGTGGCAGACTCTTCACTATCAACAGTGAGGATACATCATTTCCTCCTGATTGATAGATTCCTTCAAGTGTTCGACTTCAACTCATTCATTCGCACTTGCTAGATTGTATTGGGGCACCTTGATGCTCATTATCATTATTGGTGGGTTGTCTCGCATTTGTTAACGATATACATCAATGACCAGTAATCAAACAATTTCTCACATGGTCAACTTCAGATCATTTATGCCCATTGTGTAAAATTGTGCCATGGTGATCGGTGAAGACCTTGGGTCTACATCAACATGTTTTGGTTCTCTTTGAAAGCTCCTTCATTTTTCTGCCAGTGACACCATCCACCCTTATATGTTGCAGTTTCATCATGGCAGAATCCTATATGTTGGCTCCCGGGTTGCATTTTATACCATTTGTTCCACCACTTATGATTTGGTACTTGGAGTTTCAATTGTGACTTTTGTGATCAGATATCTATTGCAGCATCATTGATCCATGATACTTAGACATGATTTTGACTTGTACTTCCGGGTAGTGATCAGATGATTCACTATGTACTTTACATTTCAACTATAATTGTATACATATTGGATATGCTCTATACTTCATATGCAGACATGCTTTTCTTTCACTGAGCATGGGTATGCCCGCCTCAGACATGAGCTATCTTTCTCATCTCTTTCACTAGTTTTTTGGCAGGCTGAAATTTGGTGAAGTCCTCTCTAGTCCTCGCAAGGTTCTTTCTATGCACATAATACATTTCGGCCATCATGTACCCCTTCTAACCTCATATATTAGGGGGAATTTGTTATAGCATCATTTATCACCATTATATACTTGATGACTTATGCATTGGCCTTGGGAAGCCCTTCCCTTCAGACTTCGTCATATTTCTCTAAAAAAAAGTTTCTTAAAACCTATACGCGACTCTGCCCAGAATTTTCCACGTATACACACGAGTCCATACATAGAGAATCATGTATGACTTTTTAAACATTAAAAATATATATAATTTCCCTACATTTGAGGTGGGGTTTATAGTTGTTCCTGTAGCTTAACTACACCAGCTCGTGGCCTAACTTTTCCCCAACTGAAAAAAACTAATTTGAGGAGGTATAAATACCCCTCAAGGGAATGGCCTAAGGGAGGAAGAGAGAGAATTATAGATATTATACTCTGTTATAGCCCTATCCAATTCTGATATATTTCCCGTGCCTCCTGCACTTCCCAGATTTTCAGGAAATCCTTGTTTCCTTCAGATGTTCACTCATCCTATGTGACATCCATTGTGAAATATTCTTGGAAGAAGTTTTCGAGGCTAGATCTGGACAGATCCAAAGGACAGCATGCTCAAAGGTCATGGCAGATTTAAGGTGATCTCTCCACATTTTTTAATTGTACATGTCATTAATAAAATAACTTCCATATTGTTCCTAATGTTCACGTGTCATTAATCTCTTATGCATGTGTAATGATCTCAAATAGTTCATTTATTGTTATTTTTATGAGATTATGCATGCTTTTCGCTAATATCTAGAACTTATATATGTTGTACAACTAGGTTTTGTGATTTTTCTTTGCTGGTTTGCAGGTTTTGGAGCACAAGGTGTTGCAGGGGTTTGAACCCCGCGAGATCTACTACAACTGAAGGATAAACGGGTAAGGTCTACAACCCTTAGTTTCTAGTTTAGAGCATAAGAGTTAGTTAATTGAGTCCTTCTTGTCATGACATGCCCCTGATATATGAAGGTTTATCAACCCAAGACCTTAGGGTAACATTTCCCATAACAGTAAGAACTACGTGATAGCCCGGATGGTGAAGACTCTTGTGCTCACTAGAGGTCGCGGGGTCGAACCCCCCCGACTCCACCAAAATTTTACGCTAGCCTTCTAGGGACACGTGGTAGCCTCTAGTCTTGCCACGTGTCACCCATCCATTAGTGCCAAATAAACATGTACATCTCCATCCAATGGTCCTGGTTGTGCAATGTGGCAAAATATGATTGGTTATGAGAAAAGGGAATATTCCTAGTATATGCCACCTACTGACTATACCTGCATGCTAACTGGGCATCCAAATCACTCATGTCACAAAAAATTTAGTTGTTTAGGAAAAAAAATAGAATGTGATATCTTCCTCATACTACATCAGTTTTTTGAACCATTCACAGCACCGGAATCACAACGATGAGACCTTTCCGGTCACTCAGGTTTGGTATAGTTTCGAGCACTTTCAATTTTGAGCATAACACATGATCTCTTGATCAGGTAGGGTGGCCTACCTCATGATTTTTACATTGATTTTGGAACCTCGTAGCTTTGGAACTTTCAATTTCAGATTTAGGAACATGATGAATTTATTACATATTAGAAACATAAATTACATTTTTCTCTGAAATCAAATTTACAAATCAAACTTACTGATGAAATTTATTTATTGCCACTCCTTCACTTGCTGGAATTTATTCATGAGATGGTGATTTTATGACCTTGGAAACCCTAATACCTAATGGAGACTCTGAATGAACGAAACCATGACAAAAATCACTAAAATGATGATGAAAACTCATGACTGATGGTACACTCAACAAAGTGGTGAAATGAGCCAACAAATAGTAACATTTTTTAAGGAGTGAGATCAAACCTAAATCTGCACCAAGTGACCAATTTTTTACATGATGACCTAATGGAATGACAAAAATTTAAAAGTGGGACCCTAATATGCCATGAAAAGAGTTTGTTCGATCATTGGTGGAAGGATGCAAAAACTAACACTAACATTGGCTCTAACTGGGGATGCATTAGAGAACTTTTGAGGTCTAAAATGGGCCTCCTAAGAAAAAGGTACAACCAAAATAAAATTTATGAGGACCAATAGGATTCAACATGATGATGTCAACCATGGGGGATGATTCACCCTTTTTTGGGTGAAAAATAAAAAATATTAAAAAATAATAAAATAATAAAACTACTTTTTCTACTTGTATTTTCAACTTATCCCCCTAAGGTCTAACTCAAATTTCGAGTAGGAGTACTCATTGGATGCAAAATTTAATTCCTCATCCAAGGAGTGCTGATGTTACATGCTTTTGATGGACCCTGCTACACGAAAAATTAAATACATGAAGAAACGTGATTGGAATCACATTTTTCATGTAGTAGGGTCCATCGAAAGTATGCGACGTGGGTAATCCTTGGATGAGAAATGAAATTATGCATCCAATGAGTGTTTTTGATTGAAATTTGAGTAAAACAATACAAAGATAAGTTGAAATTATGAGTTTAAAAAGTAATTTTCTCTTTTTACATCTAAAATTTGATGATGTAATCCAATTTTTTCTTATTATTTCCACTATTATTTTATAATTTCCTTAGGAAGCCCATTTTATACCTCAAATTTCCCCTAATGGTAGCGACTTGTAGGTTCCAAGAACACCATAGACCAAGTATCTTGTCCATTGGGCATGGAGTCAAAAGCTAAAAACCAAACTGAATAATGAAAACTTGACTCAATAAAATAAATCAAAACTAGACTGAATGAAATAAAAGCGTACAAAAATTATTGATGGCAGAATATCACCGAGACTTGTGGGCTTCAAATATTTATTAAAACCACTTGCATGCTAAAGACATATGTACAATCATGTGAATTGATCCTTCCAGTGTAACCAATCCAAAAGATGGCTACTTACTTGAATTATTCTCTCACTTTCCTCGAGTAGGAAGAAAAAATAAAAGATAGGAAATTCTGATTGTCCGCTAAAAATGTGCTCATGATCTAGAAATGCAAGAAAATTAATTTCCCTCGTTGGCTGTAGCAAATCAGCATAAGGATCTTCAAAAATTTGAAATGTTACCTTGTCTCGAGATCCAACAAAAACACAAGCACACCCTTCATTCTGATCTGAAATAATACTTGGTTCTTGATCCATAGGAAGGCATAAGGAAGTATGACCTTCTGCTATCTTAGTGTTGGTTTCAAATTCCTGAAGCACGGGAAACTCTGAATATATTTCTTTCACACTGTCTATCTTAGGCTCATACTCCTCCAAGTCATAGTCTAAATCATCCTTGAACATAAAAAATTCTTCAAGATTGTTAAACATGACAGCCTTATCCTCTTCATGAAAGAAAATAATCCATGTTAGTTGATCACCTTGCAAGAAATCATCATAAAAAATTGACTCACTCACAACAACTTCTTGTATATTTTCGTCAATCTCATCACTGTGATCATTTAAACTTAGATTTTCAATTTCAGTAATGGAAGAATTTTTACTAACGCATTCTTGACTATGTGAACACTGCAAACCTGCATTAGCTTGGGTTGTAACATAACTTTTTAGGAGCTTATCTATCTCATCTTCAGAAAGAGGAGAAACTTTAGTTTTATAGCATTTAACATTGGCTTGATGATTTTAATTTTCAAGATCAGGAATAGGCATTTCTCTTTCTTGTTCCCAGTTTTTTTCATCCAAGGAGGAAGCTACTGATTCTTGTTGGGAGGAAAAATCATATAAGGATTCTATGATCTCATCATCTACACACTCTTCATCCCCATACAAATTTTCAAGAAACTCAATGAAATTATCAGAGATCTCATAACAACTATCAGTCGTTGACAAGGGAGAATTAGGGCTTTGATAATGTTGAAAGAAAACTTAATGAAAGTCCTTTAGAGAATATAAACTAGCATATGGTAGACTCTCATACCATGATCTCGCTTTTTCCTCCAAGATATCCATAAATATTTTCATTAGAAAATCTTAAGGAAACTCAATCTTTAGTCTATGAATATGAAAATGAAATTTGAAAAAATGAAAACTAGCATCTTCACCATCCTTACCCTTAAACTTGACTGTCATGTTGGCCAATCTATATAAGGAATACGGTTCGAAAAACCTGGAATATGAGATTGATTCATAGGAGAATACTTTCGAGAACTTGAATCCATTTTGAAAACAATGAAGTCACCAAGAAGTTCTTAAAACTATTGGTTCTTGAAAAGTGGATTCGCCATGAAAATTTTGAACCTTTGTATTCTTCAACACTGGATTCACCGGGTGAATGATGCAAAACATTCTTTGTGTCTGACTGTTGTTCACCATCAACAATCAAATATGATCCTTTTTTATCTTTCCTGGGGAATATCTTTCACTTCATTCCCTAGTATGGTCTTCAAGATGTTATCACTCCACCGGATCTTCGAGGCTGAAGAAGAGACCGACAAAGGTAACCACATACCAATATTTCACCAAGTATCTAGACCTATTAGGAAGGAGGGGGATCTCTCCAATGGATCTCAGCAAAGATGACTGGATCAATGAGATATTAGGCTAGGTATAGTAGCACAAGAGTTTGGTTGATTTATTTTGAGGTGTTGGATGGTGAATAGGTCAATGAAGGAACTAGGTCAGGGAAAATAAGGATCAGAATTGCAGAGATCTG
Organism: Pinus albicaulis; assembly: GCA_034641835.2. NCBI lineage: Eukaryota > Viridiplantae > Streptophyta > Pinopsida > Pinales > Pinaceae > Pinus > Pinus albicaulis. The sequence continues at coordinate 1,179,478,730 of CM076570.1, forward strand.
ATGGGGCAAGGTAGGTAAGAAGTTCAACACAAAATGGTATCTTGATGGAGTGGTTTAGACTGTTATGGTTTCAGAAAAGAGCATAGGAAATATGAACTATTTTTTACTAGAAGAATATGAACACGAAACTGTAACTATTCTTCCAAAATATAGAATAAGGTTAATGAATTTTGTCTTTCTCACTTAGGAAACAATTACATTCAAAAATGGAATGAATATGAAATTACAATACATTCAAACCTTTCAAAAACATATGAAGAAACAATGTCAAATCACATTAACACATGAATCCCACCAAAGTAGCTGCAACTCATTCTGTTATTTCTTGGCAAAAGTTTGATCACAAAATTGTTCAATGATCAATCCAACATCATCCAACTTGTAATGAGAAAGGAAATGAAATATATAGGCCAAAAACTACTTCTCCCACTCTTAGGGGTCAAATCCTTGACTTGTGGAGCTGATCTACTAAGTGCTCAACTGGAATCGTAGTGATTAGGGAGGTTAGCTAACTCATCCCTATCATTCATGAAACTGATTCACTTTGAACAAAATTACATGTTTACATGATGTATCTACCCCTAGTAACTATTCATGACATAATTATAAATACATTTCACCATTAAATAGTACAAATTCATTGAATCCATCCATCAACTGATAAATTTGGAAAATTATGGAGAAAATAGAATACTGCAAGAAGTGTAGCGTGCTTGGACAAAGCGCAGTGTGTCTAGGAAAAAGCATAGTGCCTTTGGAAAAAGCGCAATGTGGCCTCCTGCAAAAGCTCAGCGTGATATTGTGGACCACTTTTGGAGGTCTTCTCAAACTCCAAATTGAGCTCATGATAGCTCGTTGGACAGATATCTTTGTATGATACATAATGGACCCCTCAAGAACTAAAAATGATCAACTATATCCCCTCAAAGGTCAGTTCTCCCAAGACTGGTAAAAAATAGTAGCATGTCCCTAGGGAAAAAGTAGCGTGAAGTTGGAGGTAACTTTGGGAGGCCTTACCGAACTCCAAATTGAGCTCCTTATATGTCATTGGAAAGCTATATCTATCTATTTATCGTGTGAATCATTAAGAAAGTAATCGGGACACTCCATGATAGAGAAAAATTCATTTTCCTGAGAGTAATCCATAAGTATGACAACTCCTCTGTAAAAACGATATTTTGGACATTTCTCCCAAATAATAACACCTATGTATAAAATGAATGAGGATTTTATTTCTTGTTCTATTAGTGAGAAAAATTTCTTTCAGTTTTGTAAAATTCATCTCCATTTGGTCAAAAACACATTTTGAAGAAAAATTGTTCATGTGTGAAGTTTAAAGCCTAGGCAGCCCATAACTTGGAAAGGTTGATTTGTTGGAATTTGGCACTGCTTGGCAAGTGGAGAGGAAATAATATCGTGTGTGTTGAGTGGTTCATATCTTGAAATTTGGCCTCCGTTGTTGTAAGGCCTCTTATCTCCCTCCATATGTACTTTCCAAGGGGAAAACCCAAGTAGTGAAAAAATAGGGGAATGGAGAAATGGAGGAGCATGGAGGGGTTAGGGGAGGGAAATGGGGATGGGAAAAATTAGGGAAGTATGGAAGGATATTAGGAAGCTTTACAAAGTGTAATGCAAGGTAATTAGGGTATGAGTAGACATAGGGAATTTTATTATAGGTCTAGGTCTAGGAGGCTTCCAAAAATGCAGTATAGGGATAGTGGTGTGGTGTAGGGTTTAGTGTTTGGATGTAGACACTTAGGGAGTGAAAGTGAGGGGGTGTGAGGGATTCAGGGAGTGTATGCAGATGTGGGGAAAGGGAAAATGACAATGGTAATGGTTTATTTGACTTACAAATTCAAAGAGGTAGGGTGGCCCACCTCATGATATTCACTTTGCTTTTGGAACCTCGTAGCTTTGGAAATTTCAATTGCAACTTTAGGAATATGATGAAATTATTACATATTATAAACATAAATTACATTTTTCTCTGAAATAAAATTTACAAATCAAACTTATGGATGAAATTTATTTATTGGAACTCCTTCACCTACTAGAATTTATGCATGAAATGGTGATTTGATGACCTTGGAAGCCCTAAGACCTAATGGAGACTATGAATGAATGAAACTCTGATCAAAATGACTGAAATGATGATGAAAACTCATGACTGATGGTACACTTAGCAAAGTGGTGAAATGAGCCAGAAAGTATTAAAACTTTGTAAGGAGTGAGATCAAACCTAAATCTACACCAAGTGACCAAATTTTTGCATGATGACCTGATGGAATGAAAAACATTTCAAAATGGGACCCGAATATGTCATGAAAAGAGTTTATTTTCTCACTAGTGGAAGGATGCGAAAACTGACACTAACACCTAGTAACTACCAATCATGAGTGATTTGTGATTAATTCATAATTTGAGTAAGTGACAATGTCACTTGCACCATAATTTCATGTTGTTATGAGCCCATCAACCAAAGCATGATAATATGCTTCATTGTTAGTGCTTATGCCAGGAACTTGTCTAGTATTTTGGTACACTTGGCTTAGTGCTTCATGATGAAGCAAAAACTTTGTCCGTGCATGCCTTGGGTTTGGGTGACACAAAATTTGGATGATCAATACCCATTTCTTTACCATGTCCAAAAGAAGAAAAGAATTAAATGAATTTTTTTTTAATGAAATATTGTTAAATTGTTAAAACAAAATAGTGGAAAATCGTTGTTGCAGTAGCGACAACTTGTTGTTGTAGTCGTGACAACTTGTTGTTGTAGTAGTGGCAACTCAATGTTATAGTGGCGGTAATAGTGACTTGTCGCCACTGTAACAATGAATTTCTACCACTGTAAAAATGAATTGCCGCCATTGTAACAGTGAATTATTGTCGCCACTGTAAAAGTTAGTTGTTACCAATAAGATAATAGGACAAACAAGCTAAACTAATATTTAGAAACGGACTGTAATATCCCAAAAGGGAGAATGCAGTAATACAAAAACACAATAGATGAAACTGCAACAATATAAACATATAATCTAAAGACACCATAAAATAGGTAGAATAGTTTATCCTTTTTACTATATAGGAGGTGGAATAAAAGTACAACAATGCTCAAAATATGAGACACTCAAGCCAAAGAGATGGCCTAGAATGACCTTGAAGTGCTCCCACAAGAAGGACTACGTAACTTTTGGACTACTGGAAGGAATATTGTGTTGTCCCTGCTACAAATTCCAAGACTACAACTGCCAGAAAAATATAAAAATGTAGATATGGAAGTTCTGGTTCTCATATGATGCTGTGATTTTAGATCCGAGATCTAAGATGAATACCCAAGATAACCTAGAAAGGTTTTCTAGATGTGACGATCTTGGAAAATCACCCTCTTAGGCCTTGCAACATATGATTGTTGGGTATGTAGATCTGAAGAAATAACTGACCATAATATGGCTGCAATGTGATATAATCAGATCTATTCTTGAAGGGTTGATCCCTTCACTATATCCCCAAGCTAGAAGCTCAAGATATAGCTCCTCCTTCCTCCTCCACTGATTGCAGATGCTGAATACACAATAGCTTAAGGAAACTGCATTCTCAAGGATGAAGACTCTGTAGCCTAATGTTATATGCTGCAATGAAGCTCAATAATGATGAAAACAATATGCCAAAAGTAAAGGAATGGTCCCTCACAGGATTTCTAGCTGAAATACTAGAAACTTCCCTCCTCCAATAGATCTACAAGATTAGACTGCGCAATTCCTTGGGGAATTGCGGCTTCATGGAGGTTTGAAATGTTGGCATGAATGCCGAATAACAATATGACTCTCCTGGAAGATTGATCTTGAAGAAAAAGGTGAAAGGATGAATCCTCCACCAGTTTCTTAGCTGAAATGCCAAGAACTACCTCCTCATCTCAAACCCTCAAGTAGTATTGTGTTATTCCTGAGACTGAATGTGCTGTAGAGAGGGGCTGAATGTGGCACCAATGCTTGATGATGTATGACATCTCAAAGAAACCTTCCCAGAGTAGGCACTCGACGTTTCCCTTTGGTAAGGGTAGTATTTCCTCTCGGAAACACCCGTGTGCTAAACAACACTGCAAACTTATCTAAACAACTGAATCATGCATAGAAATGTCCAAAGACAAATCCAGATCTAAATAGATCAGAAATAATAATCAAAACCCTACCTTCTATTTCTACCTTCATCTCCCTTATATGGCTTGTGAGCCTTCCATAGCCCTGGCCCACCTCATAACTGCGCTGCACATGTGGCCACTTACCTCCATGGAGACTGCGTTGCCTCCCTATGTTCTCCACCATCCTTGCATTTAATTCCCACTCTCTCCATAATGTGTGCATTATATGAACAACTTCCTCCACTATCTCATCATTAGTGCTCTATGATCTTAGTTTTAATGCACCATAATCTCATTTCACTTCCTCCATGATCTCCATGATCTTCTCATTAATTATCCGTGATCTCCACTCTTCCTTTATTACGAAGCTTCTCCACTACTCCATAATGCAGATATAACTCAACATTATCCACATACACACATCAAAATTGGATGTTATTCATCAATGGGGTTTATGGGTCCCTCCACCCTCTTATTTACTTATTTAATTAATAAAAGTAAGAAATCTAATATTCCAATTATCTGATGGAAAATTGGGAATATTACAGTCCTCCCCACCAAAATGTTTCTTGTCCTCAAGAAACTGCAAAATTGGATGCTACATCTATCCATCCCCCTCCAAATGGAATCCTCATATGGAATGCCTCACCATTTTCTCCAATGTGTTATGCATGTCCAGCTCCAAAGCTGCATCTCTAGAATCTCTAGAATGACCTCCAAATGAAAAGTTATATGCCTCTACTCATCAATAAGTCTCCTAGTGGCAACCATATGCTATCCAAGATCCTCCTCCATGCATGAGATACATGAAGTGAAGTGGCCTCTTCCCAAAGTGGAAAGTCCCACATCATAAACCATCTCTCCATCCCATGTTATATGAAGTAGATTGTATCTCTCCATGCTTCCATCCTTGGCCCTGTTGGCCTTGTTGGATCCAAGCATCATCCCAACAATGTGAAAAATAAGAATTAGAGACACATGGATGAACATGTACAATGTCAAACCATACTCTCCCTGTTGATCATAATCAGCTCCTTGTTAAATTTTCGCGGGCACCTTCCCCTCCATCTGCCCTGAATTTTTTTTTTTATGCCTACCGTTACCATTTTTCATTCTAAAATTACATTTAAAATGGCCAAAACCCGCATTTGAAAATATGGAAAGTTTGGCACCTTTCGGCCCTAGCCCCCCACTTTGTTTCTTCATGTAACCTAGGCTCCAGAGCCATTCAAAGCACAGATTTTTGCAGATGGAGGCATTAATATCGTGGCAAAGAGTACCAGTGGAAGATTGAGGATTTCAGCATTCAGCATTAAAGATTCCGAGCCATAATCCATGGCTTAGAAGAAAAAGGTACTAGATCAAAGATATCCTGGATCAAACAGAGGGTACAATGCACAAAAACCAATACCCTCCAGGTTTTATTTCAGCCGAATTTTCTTTCAGGAAAGGACGAAATATTTATGGGATTTTACTTCTTTGCCGTCTTCCTGAAGGGACTTTCACCTAGTGCATTTATTTCAGAAAGTAGGCGGCAGAGTACATACAGCACAACATGGTCATTCAGCAGTTTGGGTGCAAATGTTTCCGCCATTTTGTCTTAATGAGGAAAATTAAATGTTCTTCACCTACTTATTTTATTAGGTTTTCTTTTCTCCTATAAAACTCCAGAAGAACGAATTATTGAGGGTTCCAGATTTTATCAGAAAATTATGCAGTGAAAGGCTTGTTGCATACATTTTGTAGAACTTTTGTATGAAGGCTCAGAGCCCATAGGATCTCAGTGAGGAGGAGTCCCATCTGTTAAAGAGGATTTTGGTCTTTGGTATTTCACAGTCTGTAACTTTCTCTTATGTGTTATTCCAATATATCATTTCATTTCATCCATATTTCCTGTATCGTGTTTTCGAATGTGAGTGGCTCACTGATTTTTGGTATGGATTCATCCTAGCTGATGCCCATGTTAGGATTAGTCAAGCACTTTAAATATAGCTCATGCAAGATATTCTGTTCCATTATTCATCTAAACCGTATTTATGCTATATTAGTTGCCTTGGGAGGGTGTTTTTAAAATGCTATTATTGTGTATGGATTCTTAAATTGGTAAGCCCATGCATGGTGGTATTGTGTATCTGGATATCAGCTCAAAGTTAACTAATATCTCCTCAACATTTCTTTCACTACATACACCTTCTGATAACTTATTTTCTGTGAGGTATTTCTGAATTAGCCCTCTTTGCAGTAAATTGTCTCTGAATTGTCTGATGCTTTTGTGTAAGAGTTTTACATCTTGCCCCTACAGTATTTCTTTCCAGTGTTAAGTTTCTGTAAGTTCTGGTTCCATTTAAATCAATATCCTTGTTTTACAAGAGATAGCATGAGAGCCTTTGGTTGACACCCAAGTTATATTATATGCTCCTTGCTATGATAAGATGTCCTAGGCACTGGTCTATCACAACTCGAGGATGTCTCTAGGAGTGACAACATCAGGAGACAACATTAGTCGACAACACTCCCAATAAAAACCACCGTAGCAAATCCTTCTACTGCCATGCAAAATCATCATTAAGAAAATTAAGAGAGCCATACTCTCTCAATAGAAGCCATCACAACAATTCCTCTTGCTGCCATGCCAAATCAACATCAATACAAGTATGAGAGGCATACTCTCTCAAAGGAAGCCACCACAGCAATGGCTCTTTTTGCCATATGACATCATCATTATACCAAGTATAATGACCATAATCCCCCAACAGAAGCCAACGCAGTAACACCTCCCTTTTCCATCCTCCATCAATATCATGCAATGTATGGGGAGAAATCAGCCCATACTCTCCCAAGAGTAACCAGAGAATCAAGGATTCTTGTTGCCATCTTACATCATCATGTTGCAAGTCATGGAGCAACATCATACTGATTGACATGTGGAACGTCACATCAGAACAATACAAAACAGTTCCCTGCTGCCACATCATGTGAGAGTTATGCCATGTCCCAAACAAAAGTGCATACATAAACATAAAATACATTCCAAAAAAAAGTACACACATGGACATAAATATATCATGTGATGGCCAAATTCTCTCAACAATAACCAGTGCAGCCATGCCTCCTTCTATTGGATAACATCAATGCCATCCATCGCATGGACCACACAAATGTGAGATGTTGGGTAGTAACCATACTCATACAAAAACAACTAGCATGGCCATGATTCTTGCTACCCTATAGCATAGATCTGCAAGAAGTTTGGCAAACTCTTCCTCCTCATCCAGATCCATTAATCCCAATGTGGATGTTGAATCATACTATGCTCAATCTTGGTATCCACCCAAGGTAGAATACCAATATCCTCCAACTGATCAGCTTTTCACTCCATGATATGTCGAAGTAAACCTCCTTTGAGGTCTCTCCATGAAATCCTCTCATCAATGGCCTAGTAGAACCCATAAGGCTCCATGCATGCTGTAGGTAGAGATTCCTCTTTGAACTGTGAGGTGCTCATCAAGGAAACTTAATCTTGACAATGGAAAATACTCTCCATCATACAATGTCTACCATCTATCATCTGTCCCTCCAGTGCTTCACGAGTGAAGTTGTCTTTGAGATGCTCCAAGAATAATGGGGCCCCCATCTCATCGTTGCTACTTAGTGACAACGTTGTATATTTCCATGGTGATACATCTGCTATCTCCTGGCCATACACAATGATGAAATCATAGTCCAACACTATACTGAATAGGATGGTGCTCCTCCCATCTTATGAAACTCCATGCTTCAACACAAAGAGTTGGGTGTAGCTCAACCATGATAAATTGGGATAGTTATACATATTCTCCTTGATCAAATCAAGGGTCCTTTGTGTAGTGATAATTTTCTGCTCCAAATCAACAAGGTGCTCTAATCCATGGTTATGCAATTTCCCTGATGGCATGGTCTCACAAATCTCAATATGAGGTACTGAAATAATATGAGATGGAAATTTTTCCAATCCTTGGATAAGATGAATCTTGGTAACATCTTGCACATCTACAAGAGTTCCTCCAACCAATGCAATGGCCTCTCCAACTGCTGGTAATGATGATGGTTGCATTTATTCTACTGTACCAACACTGGTATCTGCCTCCTCCTCCTCATGCATGTCATGAATCATGCATGGGGCTCCCAATGTCAAGATATCAAGACCATATTTCAAATATTAAAGTGTTCCTCCTCTTGATGCAAGTACTTCTATAGCTGGTGGTGGTGGTAGGGGATCCTCCCCTAAAGTGATAATGAGGACATCTTCCTTTGGTTTCTCATTAACTATCTCATAAATGATGGAAAGTGTCTCTATGTGATATGCCTCCGGTTTCTTTCTACCAAACTTATTCTTCAGTCTTTAAAAGAAATATGCGTAAGCAATCACTTTGGCATGTGACAAATGACTAAACCACCAATCTTTGGCTTCAGCCTCAAGGTGCAGCGCTGCAATCTCAACAACCTTTCTTTCTACTACTGGGTATAGTTGAAATAATGAAACTAACTCTTCCCTCCAAGCCCTCAATGTGCTTATGGATTATCCATAAAATGTAAGAAAGAAGAATCTATGCCTCTTTCTTCTATTGCTGCTGTGGGATCTCCTTTCTTCTTTGAGTTGCAAAAACTGCTGGAGAGATAGATTCTCCTTGAGTGCTATAGGTTGAGATTTTTACTCAGGTGGTTATTTTCTTAGGGTCTCATACCCCAAGTATCCTTCATATTCACACCATTCCCCTTCCTTCTCAAAGAAAGTGGATTTAGTAGAATGATGTGGAGCTCTTTGCCTTGTCGGTTGTTTCTGCTACTGGTAGGAAGTGCTTGGACCTTCCTGATTCTAAAATCTTCTTGGATCCTCCCTTTTCCTTTCTATCTTCATTTGTATAACCTCCTTGGAGAGATATTTCATAGATCTAAAGAGAAGTGAGGCAAAAATGAAATCCTCCTTCATTGTATATCTCTACTATCTGCTTCTTCTTTTGATGTTAAAGATGAAGTGTTCACAAGCTAAGACAAAGATCATGCTCTGATACCACTGTAATATCCCAAAAGAGAGAATGTAGTAATACAAAAACAAAATATAAGAAACTGCAGCAATGTAAACATATAATATAAAGACACCATAAAATAGATAGAATAGCTAAGCCTTTTTATTATATAGGAGGTGGAATACAAGTACAACAATGCTCAAAATATGAGACACAAGCCAAAGAGATGGCCTAGAATGACCCTTAAGTGCTCCCATAAGAGGGACTTCGTAACTGTTGGACTACTGGAAGGAATATTGCGTTGTCTCTCCTGCAAATGTCGGGACTACAACTTTTGGAAAAATATAACAATGTAGATATGTCAGTTTCAGAGCTCAAATTATGTTGATATTTCAGATCCAGGCTCTATGATGAATACCCAAGAAAACCTAGAAAGGATTTCCATATCTAACAATCTTGGAAAATCACCGTCTTAGGCCCTGCAACATATAACTATTAGGTATGCATATCTGAAGCAAAAAATTATCATAATATGGCTGCAATGTGATACAATCAGATCTATGTTTGAAGGGTTGATCCCTTCACTAGATCCTCAAGCTAGAAGCTCAAGATTATAGATGTTGAATAGACAACAACTGAAGGAGACTGTGTTGTCAAGGATGGAGAATTTGTAGCTTGATGCGAGATGTTGCAATGAAACTCAATAATGATGGAAACAGTATGCCCAAAGTGAAGGAATGGTCCCTCACACAATTTCTAGCTGAAATACTGGAAACTTCCCTCCTCCAATAGATCTACAAGACTATACTGTGCAATTCCTTGGGGAAATGTTGCTGCATGGAGGTCGAAAATGTTGGCATGAATGTCAGATAACAATATGCTACTCGTGGAAGACTAATCTTAAAGCACAAGGTGAAAGGATGAATCCTCCACCGGTTTCTTAGCTAAAATGCCAAGAACTGCCTCCTCCTCTCAAACCCTCAAGCATGAATGCGTAATTCCTGAGACTAAATGTGCTCTAGAGGGGCTTAATGTGGCACCAATGCCCGATGATGTATGGAAGCTCAAATAAACCTTCCCAGAGTAGGCACTCAAATTCCCCCATGGGTAAGGGTGGGATTTCCGCTCGGAAACACCCGTGTGCTAAACAACACTGTAGAATTAGCTAAACAGCTAAAGCGTGCATAGAAATGTCCAAAGAAAAATCCAAATCTAAATAGATCAGAAATAATAATCTAAATCCTGCCTTCTATTGCTTCCTTCATCTCGCTTATATGGTTTGTGAGCCTTCCATAGCCCTGCCCCACCTCATAAATTCATTACACATGTTGCCACTAGCCTCCATGAAGACTGTGTTGTCTCTCCATTTTCTCCACCATCTCTGCATTTAATTCCCACTCTCTCCATCATGTGTGCATTATATGCACAACTTCCTCCACTATCTCATCATTAGTGCTCTATGGTATTACTTTTAATGCACCATGATCTCATTTCACTTCCTCCATGATCTCCATGATATTCTCATTAATTATCCATGACCTCCACTCTTCCTTCATTAAGAAGCTGCTCCACTACTCCATAATGCAGATCTAACTCAAAATTATCCACCTACACACATCAAAATTATATTTTATTCATCTATGGGGTTTATGGGTCCTTCCACCCTCTTATTTACTTACTTAATTAAGAAAAGTAAGAACTCTAATATTCCAATTATCTGACGGAAAATTTGGAATATTACACAGACACATCCTATATATTTATAACAGTGAGTATACTTAGAAAGTATGAAAAATTAGAACAATGAGTTGAAAAAATAATAGTAATCATTAGTCTGAAAGGCCTGGTCAAAAATAAAGTTATGAATGATGTTTTCAATGGATTTGTTTCACAAGAGAGTTTACTTAATGTTTAATAAAAGTGGATTGACTAACAATTTTTCATAAGTATCAAAATACTCATTTAACCTCTAAGATCTTGTCAAAAGTAAATTTATGAACTATGTTTTTATTGAATTTGTTTCACAAGAGTGTTTAGCTTGATATTTGGATATGCAAATTGTTTTTTCTTTGTAAATTAGAAATATGTTTGTGTTTATTTCTTAATTTTCTTGGTAGAAGGTAGTGTATTAGATGGTTTTAGAGGCCACTAAATATTTGTAGGTCTTCAAAAGTTTACTAGGCAAGTATTTTCCTTTTAGAGTCAATTTTATACTTTTGAAATAGGCCTAAGAAGTATTTCAGGAGTTTTGATATTTGAGGATGGAATTCCTTAGCTGAACCATTTATCACTTGACCTGATATGAGCCATGACCAAGATCCTATTTGAATGGTTTTCCGGGTGATTGAGGCTCGATTTTTAGGATATCCATTGATAAACGTTTCCCCAAAATATTGATACTAATGGACCCAATATATCCATTGGTGGACAAAGAGATACCTCTTAGTCTTCTATTATGTATTGACTATTAAGTATCAAACTTTCACCTATAGGCTTTCCCAGTATCAAAAATGTCAGGATTTCCCCTTGTAATTCAGGAAATGTATGGTGTTAAGTGTTGGAGTTTTTATGTTGAAGTCCTTAGCTTCAACCCCTGATATCATGGCCTGATAAGAGTTATAATATATAAATTATTTATAAGGGGATTAATTTCCAAGAGGATCAACTATTGGGATATCAAGAATCAAGCATTGAGGACATATGAGAAATTATCACTTGTTCACACCCAACACCTGTATAACCCAATACATTTATCAACTAATGGACATAGAAGGTTAGGGATTCGTTATGAAACTTTTTTGGACTTTTTCATAAAAGGTCAAACATTGTATGATTGGGTATAAAGAGGTTGGGGCCTCTATATCAAGACTTCCTTCCAAATACTAATGGAATTTAAATGCCTATTAGCTATCAAATATTTACTTCTAGTCTTGTCATTTTTGGATATAGTACTATCAATTCTTAATATATTAGGAGTCAACTATTGATATTTTAGGAATCTTTTATTATACTTTCATCCTGATACTTCCAAAAATCGAATGTTCGATATGTGGCACAATGAGATGACAAGTCCTAATGATGGCATGTTGGCATTGTTGTTGCTAATGTGGTAAAGTGATGTTCCATGAAAATGTGGCATCATGTCTAGCATTTGATGACATGGCATGCCAACATGGTAGAATGATGTGGATTGGGGTGAGAAATGACTTATAGGTGGTGGCAAGGTGCCAACTAATACAAAGGTTACGTGGAATTCATGAAGTTTGGATAAACTAAAATTAGCTAATTTTACATGCACATACTATTTGAAAAGAAAATTTCTTAAGAAAATTTCACTCCAAAACAAACTTTCAGTATTTGAAAAGAAATTTTCATAAGAAACAAGGTTTTCCTACTATTTTAGAATGGTGTAAAATGAGTCACGACTAGTGACAAAGAAGTTTCCACACGGTGACTAGTGAGTTTCCGCAATGTTGACCTAGCTAATTATTGTTGCGGCAACGCATGGGTCACTATTGCGGAAACTCCTGGGTGACCGTTGCGGCAACTTGCAGGTCACCGTTCTCGCAACTGCCTGTCATTGTTGCGGAAACTCTTGGAAGAACATCCCGAAGCAAAACTACCCAAAATAATGAAGAATGCATAAAATATGTTTTAATGAAACCGGAAAAACAATAGGAAAACAGTAAAACAGGTTAATTATAATGAAATCGGAAAAAATAAGAAAACAGTAGGAAAATAGGGTAATTATAATGAAATCGAAAAAACAATAGGAAAACAGGTTAATTCTAATGAAATCGGTAGAAAAAACTTACCTTTGTATATGACAACCCTTTGCAACTGAAGTTTGTTGTTTTTTGTTTGATGTTTTCTATTTGGATGAATGAATGAATTTACAAGTAATACTCCCTCTTGACCAATATGAACGCTCTAGGAATAATGGAAAGGAATTCTCGACAGAATGAGCTCAAAGAAATTGTAACACCAATGTATAATAACTCCCGCAGTCCATAAATTTGAAAATCGTTTGGGTGGAAAACTCCAAGTTCCAATCCCCGAGCCACACAGGGACAAATTTGGAAGTTAATGTAGAGTTTATCTTTTGAACCTATAATATACACATGAAAGATAACCATTTTTTTCTATCATGTCTGGTTGTGCCTTCAGTGAAGATGTGCATGGGAGAAGGAGATATTTCCCTTTATGGAGTTGGTGGGATGTCTCATTGCCTGACGAACATGGGAATGGGAGCTAAAGATAGTAATGACAAGTGTAACGAAAAAATTCAGATGGTAATGCCAACAGAGGTTTGGGTAGAGGACCTGCGTTCATCATTAGACTTGCATTCACCGGAAGGGCCTCGCCAGCGACCGAGGGGTGCAAAACCAAAAGGCCCTTTCGTCGAATGTTTAGCCCACTTCTATAAAAAAAAAAGGTGCTTCCAAGTATGTGTGTCGAAAAGTTGAAAAATATTGAAGGCCTACATTTACTGATGTCAGGGTAGTGTACTCACTGTACTGTCTTTTCTTACCAGTGGGGATTCTTCTATTGACAACCACATGCTTCGATCAAATCCTTAAACTTGTCGATGATGCCATTCACAAAATTCTCATTCGATGAAGGTGAGTAACCAGTCCTTAAATTTCTCCATTTCAAAAATTTTCCTTTTCTGGAGGAGGTTGGAGGATTGTCGACAACAATGACATCACTAGACTTGTGTGATTGTCACGCATTAAAGAAAACAAGGGGGCATGATGGACTTGTAAGGCTTCAATCTCTGGACATGGGCGGATGTAAAGAAATAGAGGAGGTACAAGGTCTGGATGTTAGGGAGTTTAACAATATTGAAGATTTGAATTTTGAGGGATGCCCAATTAGTGTATTCATTGTACTGCCATTTGTCAATGTGGAAGAGGTTCAACAAGGCCGCATATTTTTGGACTCTTCTACTGACAACTGCAGCATGCCTATACTCAAACGATTACATCTGTCGAATAAGAGAATCACTGAAATATCATTTGGTGAAGGTGTTTTCCAATCCTTGAATGTCTCAATATCCAATGTTGTTATTGTATAGTGGAGCTTGGATAATTTCCAATAAAACTAACAATAATAAAATTAAGTGATTTTCATGCATTAAAGAAAATAATGGGGCTTCGTGGCCTTTCCAAGCTTTAGTATAAGTACATGAGTGGGTGTTTGTCTGTTGAGGAGCTTCCATATCGGGATACGTTCAGATCATTACAGACCTTCGAGTCTCCTGAAAGTGAGGGTAGAGGATGGGTGATGACTAACGCATCAAATTAGGAAACCTTGAATGCATTATTCATATAGTGAGCTCAAACCTTGGTGCATTTAGGCAATTAGCAATTTTTTTTTATTAATAATGTTTTTCTGAATTTTTTTTATCAATGTTTCCATTTCCCATATTGTCCACTGTTTCACTACAAGGAAACAACCCTTTAGCAGAGGTTATAAAGGAGATTTTTAGTGTTATAAAATTGACCAAAATTGTCAAAAAAAACATTTGCTACAACATCTGTTTTTGGTAACAGAGGTTTTGATGGAGCTTCTAACAGAACTTCAACATAACTAAAAAAAATTGGGTGGCCGAAGGTTTTTACGAATGTTTTTCTCATCGGTACGTGAATCTTGTGTGAATGCATCGGTGCGTTTAACCATGTATGCACCGGTACTGTAAATATACCAAGCATCAGGATGGAAAAAATATTTCATATGCCCCGGGGCATTTAATATGCCAACATATACTGACAACCCATATTTAACCCAATGTTAATTAATTCTTTTGATGGTTCTTCTTTGTATGTTAGCACTTGTTTGAAGACATTCAATGATGATTGTTGTAAAAAAACTTAAAATATACAAAATTAAATATAGTTAAGCTGTTATAAGTGTTGAGATTCAACAAGAAAATTTCAGCACCCATGCCTAGTTGCATTAAGCACCAATACTAGGGTGGGGCCCATAGTGCAATTTTTGGGTGCATGTCTATTTTGGTTATCCATTAATTAAGATGGACATTAAACTGTAATCTATTCTCAATGGTGATTTGAATCAGTTTACTAAAAGTGATAAATTCAGTTAGCTAGTGGATTCCGAGTTAGAGGTAGTTGGTGAGGCATGCAGAGTAATTCTAGCTGTAACAAAATTCGAACTGCAGTGGTGCATTAGTTAATGCAAGTTGTAAATAGAACTCAGTTAAGTAAGTTAAACTCATTTGTGCTAGTTTTAATTGAAGATACACTAGTGAGAGATCAAGTGAATTAAATATTAATTAATTCACAATCAGTGATCTCACATACAACTGAGCATTTACTATTATTAGCTACATGCATGTTAGATCCAGTGGACACCCAGTGGACACCCAATTGAGTTGTAGGTGAAAGGGAATTTTACTATTAGTTGTAGGATTATTGGGTTGCACACATGCAACCAAACACCCATTTGGAGTGCCTGTGATACTTACGCAGTCAAGGAAGGAAAGAATTCCTATCTTTTAGGGATCTATTCCATCAGGGATTGCGCAAGCAAGGAAGGTTGTCTGGAGGCTATGAATTGGCTATGTGTTGGTTAGTTTTGCATATGACAATGTGAGACAATTAGCTGAGTACTGGAGGGCTCTTGTGAGAAGTGTTTTTTGTGTAATTGTTTCATGATCCATGTTGAATATATAATAGAATATAGTGGGGTTTTTAGCTGTAATCTTTCCCTAGGAAATTATCTGTGTTAAGTGTGATTGATCTTTCTTCATGTTCATGTGATTAGAGATTGTGTTTTTAATTCCACAAAATATTTGTAGAAGAGATTCATTATTTAAATTTAGTACATTGTTATATCAAGTGAATCGAAGATATACATGCATGTTGTATAATTTCTACATGGTATCAGAGCACAAGAATTTCAGAAGTGAAGCAAGAGTTGAGTTTGTGACTGGATATAATTCAAATTTGCAGAAATACTTTATTGGTGCTACAGTAGATTCAAGATCAAAATAGCTTTCAATGGCTTGATTTTAGAGTAGGCACTCTAGGGCAGCTCAAACTATATTTATTGGAAGGACAGGATGGAGGAAGTACTTGAAGAAAATGGCTTGAAGGAATTCATTGACAATGATGTTCCTAAACCCGCTGTGGCAGATGTTGCAAATCTCGATGCATGGAAAAAGAAAGTGGTGAATGCGAGGAGGATCTTGTTGGAGGGAGTACGAGACCACATTGTCTCAAGCCTCCATGGGAAAGCCACACCATATGTAATGTGGAAGGCTTTGAAAAATCTATTCCAAAGCAACAGCGACCATAGGAAATTGGTGCTCAAAGATAAACTCAGGAAGATCAAGATGGAAAAGGGCGACACCATTCCAAAATATCTAAAAAAGTTTGTCGAATGTTAGGATGAACTGGGGAGCATTAGAATAATAGTTGTTGATGATGATTTGGTGAGCTTGGCTCTCCTAGGACTTTCCAAGAGTTCGTACAGTTATCAAGAATTTGTCAATGGAAGGGAAAATTTTCCAGATTGGGAACAATTGTGGTCGGATTTGGTGCAGGAGGAGTTCATATGGAAAACCAGAGATGGATATTCATCTAAGGATGAGGATGAATAGGATTTCACTTTGGCTGCCAAGGTGAGGAAGGGGAAGGGGAATAAATTCCATTCTAAATTTGAGTCCAAGAATGGAAAGAATCAGGACATGTCCAAGGTGAAGTGTTTTCACTGTCATGAGCATGGGAATTTTGCTACTAACTATCCACAAAAGAAGATGAACAAGAAGGTTGGAGGATCTGTAGCTGGAAATATGAGCTTGAATTCTCATTGATCACATGCATGGTGTCTAGTGCATTTGGATCAGTGTGTTATTTGGATAGTGGCACTTCCTTTCACATGACGAGACATAAGGAACTTTTCAGTGACTTGGAGCAGAAGGATCTATAGATGCATATTGAAATGGGTGATGACAGATGATACAGTGCTATCGGGATTGGTACCATTAGCTTTCAGAAGCTGTCAAGTAAACCCTTTCAATTAAAATATGTAATCCATGTACTAGGTCTAAAGAAAAATTTGGTCTCAGTCGCAATGTTGGAGGATAGAGGTTATGATGTTGTTTTTAGTGATGGAAAATCTTTCCTGTGACATAAAACAATGGGACAAGCCAAGAGGATAGCAATTTGAGTTGATAATCTCTACAAGTTGGAGGTAGATGGCTATGCAGAAATTATGGGCAAGGAAAATCAAGTGGTGAGCCGGGATGATGGCGAATTATGGCACAGGAGATTGAGCCATCTTCACCATGGAGCCTTGAAATTCATGTAGCAGATTTATACTCATCTTCCTAGGGGTACACTTGTGTAGTAAAACACATACAAGGGATGTAATATGGTAAAATATGTAAAGGAAACCTTTCATGAGAAGGAAAATCGAGCTTCGGGGAACCTTGAGAGAGTTCACATAGACGTGTGTGGTCCTTTCTCGGTTGCTTCAACAACAAAACATAAGTACTATGTAATCTTTGTTGATTAATTTTCTTGTAAGTGCTGAATCTTATTCATGCATAAGAAAGATCAAACATTCTCAAATTTTTGTGAGTTTAAGGCACTAGTGGAGAAAGAGTCGGGGAAGCAAGTGAAGGCTCTTAGGAGCGATAATGGTGGAGAATACATCTCTAACGAATTCAATAACTTATGCAGCAAAGAAGGAATTTGAAGAGAACTCATATCACCTCATAACCCACAGCAGAATGGGCTCACGGAGAGGAAGAATAGAACTATTGTGGGTGCAGCATGAACGATGTTGCATGATCAAGGCCTACCGATGCATCTGTGGGTAGAAGCATGCAATACATTAGTACATGTGAAAAACCATTGTACTCATATAGTACTTGGCATGAGTACACCTGAAGAGGCTTTCACTGTTAAGAAACCTGATGTTTCACACTTTAATATTTTTGGATCATTTTTTTATGTGCATGTGGCCAAGGACACTAGGAAGAAGCTGGAACCAACAACTGAGGTTGGGAATTTTGTGGGGTACACTAAAACACCCCATAATTATCGTGTGTATTTTGCAAGCAACAAAATGAATGTTGCATGATAGGATATAGAATTTGATGAGGAGAAATCCATGAATTTGTCCCTTGAGAGGGAGCTGGACTTTCATGCAGAGGAGGAACTGCTGGTTCGAAAGGATAAGTCTCAGTATGTGGATCAACCACATGAGGAAGTTCATGGAGTGGAGGAAAAAACTCATGGAGAGCCATCCATCAAAAATGGCAGAAGGCGCACCACTGAAGCTGATAGATTGAGACTTGATGCTGCAGAGAATGTAGGAGCCCCTACTTCACAGTGTAGACAGAGACAGTATCCTGACCGATTTACTGAATACATGGCTCTTATGATAAAATTTATTGTGACTAAACCATGCTCCTTTTAGTAAGAATTGCAGCAGCCAACTCGGGTTGATGCAATGGTGGAGGAGTATGACTCCATTGTCCAGAACAATGCGTGGGAGATAGTTCCAAGACCGATCGACAAATCAATGGTTGGATAGAGATGGGTATACAAGCTAAAGCAAGCTGCTGATGGGAGTGTGGAGAAATAGAAGATAGATTTTCGGCCCGGGTATTCTCACAGATCGAGGGGATAGATTATGATGAGACTTTTACACCTGTTGCAAGGTACTCTTCCATAGTATCCATCCTTGCACTCTCAGTGCACATGGGCTGGCGCATTCATCCGATGGATGTGAAAACTGTGTTTCTCAATGGGATCATTCAGGAAGAGGTGTACATAAAGCATCCTAAAGGTTTCAAAATATTCAACAGTGAGTCACATGTGTACCAACTCAAAAGATCAATGTATGGGCTGAAGCGAGCACCCCATGCTTGGTACACTCGGATAGACAACTATTTCAAAGGACTGGGCTTCACCAAAAGTGAAGCAAATGAAAACCTGTACCAGATTGTGGTTGAGGGTAAGCTATTGACATTGTTCTTTATATTTATGATCTAATTTTGACAGGTGATGAGCAGCTGATACACTCATTCATGGAGTATCTTGCAAGGGAGTTTGAAATGAAGGACATGGGACTCCTTCATTATTTCCTTGGATTTGAAATATGGCATCGATATGGTGAAATTTTTATGTTTGAAGGAAAGTATGCAAAGGAGATACTCGGTAAGTTTAACATGGAGAGCTGCAAACCCATGCATACTCCTCTTCCAGGAAATTGGAGGAAAGAGGATGCAACTTCTAGAGAGGTAAGGGATGGTACTGTCTACAGGCAGTTAGTGGGTTCGCTAATGTTTTTGGTGAACACGAGACCAAACATTTGCTACGCAGTTAACCAGTTGAGTCAAGATATCGTTAAGCCAACAAAGCTCTTTTGGAAGGTGGGAAATCATGTCCTAAGATACCTGAGGGGCACATCAGAGCATGGTATATGGTACAAATGGACAGAGGGAGTGAAGCTGCATGGCTTCACAGATGCAGATTGGGCTAGCAGTCCATCAGACAGAAAGAGAACATCAGGAGGGATATTTAGCATTGGATCAAAAGCAATTTCCTGGTACAACAGGAAGCAATGATTCGTGGCACTCAGTTCAGCAGAAGTATAATACATGACAGAAAGTCAAGCTGCATGTGAGGCTATCTAGATGAAAAAGGTCTTGGTTGGTTTATTTGGTTCTCAGATGGATCCAAAAATGATTCATTGTGATAATCAGATTTTCATTAAACTCTCGATTAATCCTATGTTTCATGATAGCTCCAAGCATATAGATATTCGGTACCATCATCTCAGAGATTGTGTGCAGAGAAGGATAATTTTGCTTCAATACATTCCCATGGAGGATTAGGATGCAAATATTTTGACGAAGGCGCTCACCAAGAGAAAATTCGAATACCATAGAGATAGGATCTGGGTGAAGGATAATCCCTTTCTTGTTGAGATGGAGTGTTGATATTAAACAACAAAGTGTCAACACCCATGCCTAGCTTCATTAAGCACCCAAACTAGGGTGGGGCCCACAGTGTTATTTTTGGGTGCATGTCTATTTTAGTTATCCCTTAATTAAGATGGACATTAAACTGTAATCTATTCTCAATGTTAACTTGAATCAGTTAACAGAAAGTGATACATTCAGTTAGCTAGTGCATTTCGAGTTAGAGGTATTTGGTGAGGCGTGTAGAGTAATTCTAGTTGTAACAAAGTTCGAAGTGCCATGTTGCATTATTTAATGCAAGTTGTAAATAGTTTAACTCAGTTAAGTGAGTTAAACTTAGTTGCGCTAGTTGTAACTGAAGATACACTAGTGAGAGATTAAGTGAATTACATACTAATTCATTCATAATCAGTGATCTCACATGCAACTGAGGATTTACTATTATTAGTTGCATGCATGTCAAATCCAGTGGAGACCCAGTTGAGTTCTAGGTGAAAGTGAAGTTGACTATCAGTTGTAGGATTATTGGGTTGCACACATGCAACCAAACACCCATTTGGAGTTCCCATGATACTTGCACAGTCAAGGAAGGAAATAATTCCTATATTTTAGGGATCTATTCCATTAGGGTTCGCGCAAGCAAGGCAGGTTGTTTGGAGGTTGAGAATTGGCTATGTGTTAGTCAGTTTTGCATATGATAGTGTGAGACAATTAACTGAGTACTGGAGGGATCTTGGGAGAATATTTTTGTATGTAATGGTTTCATGATCCATTCTGAATATACAATAGAAAATAGTGGGGTTTTTAGCTGTATGATTTCCCCGGGAAATTATCTGTGTTGTGTGCGATTGATCTTTTTTCATGTTCATGTGATTAGAAATTGTGTTTTTAATTCCGCAAAAAATTTGTATAAGTGATTCAGTATTTAACTTCAGTATATTTTTAGATCATGTGAATCTAATATATACATGCATGTTCTATAATTTATACAATAAGGAAGTAACAATTATTCGCAAACATAGATATCAAGCCTTTTCTTCCTTGTCGTCTTGTTCTATGTGCTGAATGGGTTCCATTTTCTTTTCTTTTCTACAAGAAAATACTTGAAAATTAATATTTAATGCTAAATTGTTTATTTATTGTACCTAATCAAAAAATTCAATGATTACATATTACATTTGAAGCACATTGTTACTGGGATGGCTCCTCGTGCGATGAAATTATGTCCATTTGTTTGACCATCTCTTTGTACACCTTATTGGACATTCCTACTAGAATATTTTTTATATCATCTCATTCATCCATTGATATTTTTATAATATTCTTGAAAATGTAACATGACAATAAAATATTTAATTTTTATATTGATATATGAAAAGTAAATATAACAAAAGTGATATTTATAAATGATTGCTTTGTAGTAATATATACATACAACTCTAGAAAAACATCTAAAGGAATATTACTTTTTCAATCCTTATTTTTTGTTGTTGTACATTTTTGCTATTAAAAGTCTGACATGTGTCATTGACCAATTCTCTATAAACTCATCATGTAGTTTAAATAAAATTTGGTTTTTGGAATCATTGGATTGATCTTTGTATTGTAAGTGGAAAGAACGTCTATACCTTCATTTCAATAGATCCCTCAAACTATTGTAAAAAATTTCCCCCCTTTCATTAACCTCCATCACCACTCCAGATGAGCTAAGGAGGAATTCATTTTCATTTGCATGTTCTATTTTTTTTATTTTCTTAGAACAACATTCCTTTGTTCGTTGTTGGTAACTGTAGAAAATTAAACATATCTGAATTAATAGATTGTTTGAAACATGTTATTTAATATTTTTAAGTATATTATTAATGAAAATTCAAAAAAGAAACTCATATTGGATCGATAGTATTGTTTCATTCACCTGATTCATCCTTCTGCATTTTTTCCATCAAGCTTTTACACTCTTCTAGTCTTAAATAAAAAATAACCTTATAAAGATTCATCATTTTATGGCTCTGAATGATACATACTAAATAATAAATATTAGTTAAACTTACATATAGTTCAAAAATAATAATCTCTTTAAAGAATTTACAAAGAACTTGCCTTTTTTTCTTTTTTGGATGTGTTACCAATATTTTTGTTACTTTAAATTTTGTTAGCCATTAATTTATCAACATGAAACTTGTACCATTCATTAATACATTTTATAAATAAATCACATACTTTTTAGGTAAAAAAAATAAAAAAAATCAAGAAAAAGGTGCATCTTTCGCAACATACGCACTGAATGCGATGCAGTGGGTTCTTCTAAACGCACCGCCAATACAGTAGAAACATCGTACGGTTCTCTTTGTCAACAAGGAGACCCGATGCATTATATTAAAACTGGTGCACTGATTAACACAAACTTAAATTAATTAAAAAAAAATTATCAAACAATATTTTTTGTTAGTGCGCGCTCGATGCGTTGTACAACAATCGCGCATCGATTAAAAACATATATATTTTTCAAAAAATTGTGCAAGGGTCTACATGGATTGGAATCCAACTCTATAAGTGGTCCCGCGGGTTAGATGTCATACACCTATATATAGTAATACAAACCCTATAAATCTAAAATAAAAACCCCTAATTGTGAAGTCACGTAAACAAGAAGCAAGGGTTTCAAAAAGAATGTATTTTTTTGTTTTTTGTTTTTTGTTTTTGTTTTTTTTTTTTTTTTTGAAGATGCACTGTAAAATTTAAAATGTTACTATGCACGTTTCAATCTAAAAAAAAGTATTAAAAAAAATTATTACAGTAAAATTTAACAATTTTACTATACTACAGGGTTTTGTGTGAATCTCCATATGTTTCAAATTATGATTCTTTGAATAGTGTCGTTGTTCGAAAGTATTTCGATGCTCTGGAGTGCTCTCGTTCTCTGATGCTCCAGATATGTATCTTGTGGAAATCCCTCTCTGAATTTTTTTGTAAAAATAATGAAATAATGAATATATTTTACTATTTAAAGAACCTTTTAATGAAATTAGATTTCCGTAAATAATTGGCCGCCCATTTTTTCAATTTACCACTTTTTTTCACTTCAAAAAAATAAAGTTGCACTTTATTTTCCCTGATATTCAGCGCATTTTTTAACTAACAGAACCAGTGCATCTGTTAATAAAACAACACTGGTGCGTCTGTTAATAAAACTGCACCGATGTGGGTAACAGTGCATTAGCACTGATAACAATAAGTCCACTTTTAAGGCACCAAAATTACTTTTAGGTATGTACACCAAAATTTATTGTTAATTTTTCTCAAATGCAGGGAGAAAATATCATAATTATATCAAATGGGCAATTCTTCAAAATCCATCTCATTCCATAATATTTCTCAAATTCCATCGCGGAGTTCTCCCTATCCATCTCCAGACGTAATTACTTTATATTTTATTTATATTTTCATTATCTAATTGAATTTTTTTTTTATCCATGTCAATCAACTGAATAAAATTAATGTATACAAATTTGCAGGTTCATGCAGATTCAGAATTGAGTTCATATGAAAAATAATATTCAAACAACTCCAAAACGTCAGAAGCTCTTATCAAGTGCAGGATACCGCAAGGCGCAGTTGGTAGATGAAAATGGACAACCGCTTCACCCTGCCAATTGTAACATTCCATCTTCTAGCCACAATCTTGGGACAATGATGGTAATAAAATTTTTTTGGTATAATGTAATTATTTCAACATCAAACCAATTAATCATGCATTGTTGACGTGCTTACTAATTGATATCATCGATTTTGTACTAATCATGTTCAAATATATTTTTTGAAATTATTAGGATTCTAGTGATGATGAGCAACCTACTTACCATCTTCCATTGCACCCCACCACAATGTCAAATCCAGAAAAGGTTGAATTAAGAGAAAAACGTTGAGAGGAATGATACCAAGAATGGTTGAATCAACCACCTATTCAATACCCACTAGATCTAGATCCAACAATTAGGAATGACTACAACAATAGTAGTTCTTCACAAGATGGCAATGGAGGCAATCAAATAGAGGTTGGTATGGATGATTACTTAAGGGATACAACTCCCATGGAGACAATGTTGTTATATGCATTCCAAAATGATGATCAGCTAGGGGATGATGCTCATATCTCTGATACCTTTTTCAAAAGACTTAAATTTTCTTTCACCACCCATCTCTTTGGACCTGGCTGTCAGTCAATGATCCAGGTCCAACACCTACCTGATTTACCCATGATCTTTTACTTCTGTGATTTTGTTAGAATTGAATTTTAAAATATCATAGAAGAACACATGTGCATGCTTAAGCAAGAGGAAACAAGACAACCATCAACAACATAAATACACGAGACACTGATAATCGAGTTCACCGAGTGTGAGCTACATCTCCGGGCCCTATGTCAAAATGGGGTAGGTCGCTTCATATAGTGTTTGAAGATGTGATGTACATGGATGATGTTCATACAAGGATGTGCCCTCAACATGAGTGGCTTGTTTCTCCACGAGGCATTCTTCTACAGGAACTCTCACTCACAATGGACCTCCTATTAGCATGACATAATCTCACATGAAGAAAAAACAAGATCCCGCAACATGCATCAAGCAGGGATCTAGAAATCATAATACATATCACAACAAAAAGAGGCACATGATCAAACTGCATATACCTCAACACCTGAAGTTGGCTAAAAAAGTGGATGCTCAGCTGCTGAATCTGGCCATGTCATCGAACTCCTGGCATCGAGGTGCATAGAATTGACTGCCCACACTTGAGAATCATACATCGTCACTCCAATCTAGAAAATGACTAAGAATT
Organism: Pinus albicaulis; assembly: GCA_034641835.2. Classification (NCBI taxonomy): domain Eukaryota; kingdom Viridiplantae; phylum Streptophyta; class Pinopsida; order Pinales; family Pinaceae; genus Pinus; species Pinus albicaulis. The sequence goes on from CM076570.1 coordinate 1,179,503,673, forward strand.
GGGGAGCTCTGCTGCTGAAACAGACATCGCCATTGAGCTCTTTTCACTGAGGTGTAAAACAGGGAAACTTTTAGGGGATAATATTTGCAGATGGGCTAATTTTCCATGCTTTTTCCAAAAAAATATTCACTAATTCCCATTTTTTACTAAAAATGATTCGCCCAAATTTTATAAGAAAAAAATATTTAACCTTAAAAATCACCAAAATTTTATAGAGACTATATAAAATCATTAGAAGTTTGAATATTTTTACTAAAATATCACTAAGAATTTTATAGTTTGCATATAATGGATTAGTAAGATTCACCAAGGTTTCTAATATTTAATATAAATTTCCATGCTTAAAATTTTCCCTGGTGTAAAATCAACATAAATTTTATCGAAAATGGACTCCAGCAAGTTTTGGGCCTCAAGGAATATTTTAATTCCCTCAAGATTCCCTAGGATTCTGTTCTATAGGGGATCTACAAATTTGCTGCTCAGATGGCCATTTTGGATTTACCATCGTGTTCCCTATGAAATTCCAGTTAAAATGACTGTAAAATTCATATCATTTTGACAAAATGAAGTGTTACCTCCCCCTCGAATCTTTCAGGCATCAAGGAATCTTCTTTGCAAAAATTCTTTGTCTTGAAAAGAAAACCTGCATGGTTCCGCCTTGGCCTGGTTCACGGTTCCACACTTGCAATTAAAATATCATTATTTTTATCTCGAACTCCATGCTCAGCTCTCTGCTACTATGCCCCTGAGGGTTTAAATATCATTTGCGTGGTGGAGTTAACAATAAAAATGGTTGTGGTTTGTTGGTGGCAGAGGAGAATAGCATGGAGGTGGGTCAGGTTCAAACCCCGCCCACTCCAAAATAGTATGGCATTTTTGGATCGTTAACATTTTTAATAGCCGATGATTGAGTTTATAATGGGGCACATTGTATTTTGGTTTAATTTTCTTGTCAGCATTTAATTTTCGGGCGCGGTTGTTTTAACTGTTGGTTGGAAGATTTGAATGTTGTACTATATTTTAGGTTGGGCGCCCGTGGAGTGGATTGGCCTACGTGACTGGGCGGGTTCAATTACCACCATCCCATATATTTGGTGCCATATACATTACGTTTTTATTACATTTTGGGCCACGGGATGGGGTTCTCGGTCAACCAGACCTTGACCCCTCCAATTATGTATTGCGGATGGTTGTAAAATCTCATAACGGTTGGGCTCCATGGGGTTTGGCAGGGGTCATGGCCCGCTGACCCATATATATATATCTTGATATTTGTTATGTAATGGATCCATGTGGTGGGGTGGCGGGGTGGTGGCTTTTGCCACCCCATTTTTATATATATTTTTGTTGGAACACCTAATCCTACATGGGTAGGTGTGGAATGAGAAAAGTCACAATGGAGTCCAAGTGACCTTGGAATTTGAAACCAAGAGTCACACCATTGTATTATAAATGTACATCTTTGTATAATGGAAAATAAGAAAGCCTCACGCTTATCTTTCATTGTGTGTTGTTTCTCTTGTGTGTGCATTCTTCTTCCTCATACACCATGTGTGTGCTTCAACATGGTGTTTAACATGGTATCAGAGTGGGCGATTGCTGGCCCTGCTCCAAATTGAGTGAGCCATTTTTGTTTATGGCCTATGCATATTTGCAAAAATTGTTGGTTTTTTTGCAGCACTCAAGTGTTTGTAGCAGTGTTTTTGCTGCCATTCAGAGGTGTTTTGAAGAAGAGCAGCGTTGGCTTTGAGAAGGAACAGCATTCAAAATCCATGGCAGCATTCAGAATTTGACTTTGAAGAAGAGCAGCAGTGAAGAAGCACATTTGAAGGTTTTCTAAATTCTGATTTTATCTCAGCATTTTAAATTCTACATTTTTAAGCTGCTGGAAAATAGTTTAAAGAGGGTTTTTGAAGAAATTTCTAAGATTTCTGAGTTCTCTAAATTCTGGGTTCTTCTCTGCTGGGCTATTGGAAAAATTTCTGGGTTTTATTGGCAATCTGCTGTTGCATTTCAGTACTTGAAATTTGTACTGCTGCCCTCATTTCTGCATTTTTCCCATTCTTCTGTGTATTTAAAAGAAAAAATACTTGCCCTCTCTGTTTTAAAGTCTCCAATCTTTCTCTGTTTGTTTTAAATAAAAAATAAAAAATAAAAAAATAATTTCTGGTTCAGGCCTTTCGGCCCCTCTCCCTTTTTCCAAACCTGCATTTTTTACAATACACACCACAGTCCCAAACCCTACGCTCTACCCACACCGCTGCTATACACTCCACATATCTCAACGCTTACCCACGCACACACTCTCGGCCCACCGCCTGCAATAGCCTCACTACTCAACTCGGCCTCCACGCACTCCCATCTCCCACTCGAACTATCCTTTCTCACTGCCTATCACTACACTCTACGCGTCCCTCCACACAGCATTCTGCAAACCCCCCTGCTCTCATACCTCACAGCGCACCTCCCTCACAGTGATACCGCACCTTCTCCCTGCAATCTAAACTACCTACCTCGCCCACCCTCCGCCTACCCTGCTAACCCATCGAATCCCCCTCACGCTTGATCTCCCACGCATGCGCTCCCCCAACTCACTCACTATACGACTCTCCTTCACTCACTATACGAATATCCCCCTTCCCTCCCATCTCACAAACGCTCCCCCAACTCACTCACTATACGACTCTCCTTTTTTTTTAAAATATACGCCCCTCCCTCCATTTAATATTCCCCTCTCCCTCTCATATAATACCCCTTATCTATTAATACCCCCTCTCCTTTTTAATTCGTTCCCACCTCTTTATTTAATTCGTTTCCTCCCATTTAAAGTTAATCCACTCCCTTTTTTTTCATTTTCACTTTAATTTTTTTATTAATATAAAAAATAAAAAATAAAAAAGAAAGAGGAAGGTTTCCATTTCCATATTAATTAATTCCTATTTTAATTCCCCTCCTTTCACATTCTTTTAAATAAGCCCCCTCCCACCCCATTAAAATTTCCCTTCCCATTTAAATTCTTTCCATTATTCCCTTTTTTTTAATTAATTTAAAAAATAAAAATAAAAAACAGCAGAGAGAGAGAGGAAAGAGAGAAAATTTGAACAGCAGAAATGAAGAGAAAATGACATGGACAGATAGAAGAGAAAAGAGAAGTCTTGCATTTAATGGTTTGTGGCATTGATTCGAAGAGTGATTTTTTGAAGAATTGACATTTGAAGACAAGTTTTCCATCATTGAAAACAGCTATTTGAATAAGGAAATTCAGCTGCCTTAAAGGCCTCTTGCACAAGTGTTTCAGCGACACATTTACAAATATTTTGCAGAGATATGTATTGAGCTGACATTGTATTTTGAGTGAATTTGCCTCTTCATTCATAGTTGGAATCAGTGAATTTGAGTTGTTGGATTGTTGATTGCCCTCCATCATTTGAGGAGCACATTTTGTACTTGAGATTTCCATAGTTGAAAATTGCTTTGAGTCATTTGTATTTCTTGTTGCATCACATTGTAAACAGGTGCATTTTCGGTTGAAGCCGACACCCTTTCAGTTTTGAGCCTAAGTTGTTGAAAATGGCCAAAATCAATGAGGTATTAGTGTTGTTGAATAACCTCATTCATTCAAATGTTGATGATGTGATAAAAATGAGCAAGGATGCTCTTTGTAATATTCAGATTTGTTTACAAGATGCACAAGAAAAGATTGAGTTTTTGCAGTTGGAAACTCAGCTTCAGCAAGACGAACTTCAGCAAAAGAGTCACCATTCTGAACCTGTTTCTGTTCAGAAGATTGAGAAGGACTCCCATCAGCAGCAAGTCAGTAAAGATGCAGTTGATTCCCATTCAGTTCCTTGTACTAGAGCATATTTACATGCAGATGCAGCCACTCAGCCTGCACTTCCTAAGCCCATCATCAGACCTTGGGAAGAGCTTGTCCACAACAAGCACCGAACTGGTCTTGGATATGACAAGGATGTGTCCTTTCATATTCCGGACTACACCAAGCCCATCATATTTCAGAGTGCCGGATTCATGTATGACAGTTCACCTGCAGCTGTTCCAGATCCTGTTCCACTTCCACAACAGATTGAGAAATGCCAACACTGTGATCGAGTTGGCCACATGAAAGATCACTGTTTTGATCTTCATCCATGCAAGCACTGTGGTCAGCACACCCATTCTTCAGACAAATGCTTCAGACACAAGCCTCCTGCAAGAAAAAAGATTCATCTTGGATGGATCGCTTCTTGGCAATGGGCATCAGCAGCCAAGAAGATGTTTACAACACATGTTAGAACTTGTTCACGGATATTGAGCAAACTTGCAGTTGAGTTTTCGCCATCATCTCACCTTGTCCCTGACAGGGGGGAAAATGGTTGTCATGTACAAGCTTCGACGACAGATCAAGCGAGCCTGAGCCACAATCTCTCATTCCATGTTCAGAGTTGTAGCCAGCAGTTCAAGCGAGCCTGAGCCACAATTCGTCATTCCGGATTCAGAGATGTAGCCAGAGATACGGATGCCCATGAGCATACCTCCGGTTGGTGGATAACCTAAAACCATCATCTTTGGTTGGTGGATAACCTAAAACCATCATTTTCGGTTGGTGGATAACCTAAAACCACCACGAATTAGTAGACCTCCCTTATTTTAGGTCGAAGGTCTCCCTTTTTTATGAGGGACAATTCCTCTGTGAAGCCTTGACTTCTTGCCATTTTTGGAAGAGTTAGAGGCGCAACAAGTTTTGCATTCCGGTGTTGGTGGTCATCCTTAAACCATCTCTTTTTCCAACATTTGAGAGAGTTCATTCCGTAGAATCTTTGCCATGCATACTTTGCGATTTGTATTACAACTCTTTTCTTGGACATATACATGCCCCTTATTCGGATTGGGGGGATGTTGGAACACCTAATCCTACATGGGTAGGTGTGGAATATGAAAAAGTCACAATGGAGTCTAAGTGACCTCATGGAACCCCATATATATATATATATATATATATATATATATATATATATATATATATATATATATATATATATATATATATATCTTGATATTTTTTATGTAACGGATCCATGCGGTGGGGTGGCGGGGGTGGTGGCCTGCCACCCTCATTTATATATATATTTTTTGTTGTTTTATAACAATTTTTCCATTTTCGATTTTAAAGAAATAAGGGATATTGGGAAAATTAAAGAGGCCATAATTTCGCCCATTTTTGGGAGCTAAGTTCCCCTATCAGTTGACAGTGAATTTGTTGGACACTTAAACCTAGCCCACTGCCCAACTTTGACCAAAACTTTGAATCGCTCTAACTTCTCCAGACAGGCTCGGATTGGAGATCTGTTTGCACCGTTGGAATCAAGGCGATGAGTACTTCAATCTAAACCTGGATTGAGAGTCATTTGACCACTTTGAATTTTGACCTATCATCAACCGTCTTGGTCTCCTAGGGTTGTTTGGAGCCACCTAGATCAATCCTACCCATTGAGGAGATTTTGTCCCACCAAAAGCATGAACATAGTCTATAGTTGCTATGTACCTTGTATGTGCCACAATTTTCCTAAAAGGTCACCCTTCATTCTCCTTTACCTTTGTCCTTCAGAGCCATAAGTGATGAGCCGATAACTGCATCCTCTACAAACCTGTAGTACATTCTCCTAAAAATTACATGCTCAATGACCAACTATGACCCAAGCATTCCATACTTGCCATGAGTTTATAACACATACTCGGTGGTCAAATTTACATTAAATGGAATCAATACCCCAACTATCAATATAAGGCCAAAAACATCATTGTTGCTTAACAAGTGATGGAAAACACATCATCACTTTTACATGTTAAATTGAAACATATGATTTACAAAGTAAGGTCGGGAAACTCTACCAAACCTAGAAAAACCATCTCTCACTTATCAAAGTGAATGATTCATCTATTTGTGGTGCATTTTCATGTCGAACCGTTGTTTCAACGGGTTCCTGTACTGACGCTTTGTCCTTAAGGCGCCGCTCTGGATGGAGCCTCCAACACGTGGCTCTCTGATGGCCACTTTTGTTGCAATGACTGCAATGAGTTATCATCCTCTATACCTACTTTACCTTCTTATTTTCCTACAGTTGAGAAGGCCTTTCACACCTCATCCCCCTTTGTGTTTCCATTCTTTTCCAACACTTAGCAAAGACATTGTTATGTAATCTAGAAAAAATATATTTTTTCCAATGGCATGATCTATGTTCATTGTTAGCGACATGCCTATAATCAAAATGAACATTTGAATACCGAGACTTGTTATACCTTTCTTGGTTGTCTCTGGCACGATCATGGTGGTGAGACCTTGCCTCAAATCCTTCACTACAATGTGTGTTGTCATAGGATGATGGTGAAGTGTTCCCATCATTCTCTTTCCCTAATCGTTTCAACCATGCATTGGAAACTTCTGACAACTTCGATCATTGTAATTTAGTGTACCCCAGACCCGCTAATCGAGGTCTTTCACAACCTCCAATGGTTGAATCATGCCTTGGCCATTAATTCCAAGTCCTCCTCCTTTGTATCCCATCTTGGTGAGGAGTCTCATGCTAGTTCATGTAATGTGTATCTCCAAATTTCCCACATAAATGATAGCATGCGAAGATGAAACTGAAGAAAGATCAACATTGTTTACCTTAGATGTCGATTCAGAAACAGGGGATTATGGCTTCTTCAAGCCTTTTTTTCTCTTCAATTCCTCTGAATCCTCTTCCGTGACTCGAAACTGAAGCTGCAATCTCTGCTTCTGTTATCTCTCTTCTTGGAGAAGCCTCCTTAATTCAACATCCTTTTCTTGAAGGCTTTGTTCATTGCGCTTCAGTTTTTCGAAGGCTACCTCTGTGGCTTGCAACTGAAGTTGCACTCTCTTCTTATCCTCTTTCTCTTCTCGTAGAAGCACTTTCAATTCAAGATTATCTGCTTTAAGGCTATGATTGATCTCCTCATTCGAATGATGAGAATACTATGAGGGCAATGAGTATTCCACTGGAAGACATGGATGAAGCATCGCTTTCTGCTTCTTTTTTCTCCCATCTTTCATAAGCTTCATACATCATGTCCACCATTTTGGACATCCTAAGCATGGCCTCGTACATGTATTTTCCATCCTCCATTGTTGTACGTTGAATTGTTGTTCACGCTTGCAATTCGCATAAGCAAGAAGACTGCTCTGATACCACTTGATCTGGGTCTATCAGCTACCGGATTTACCCAAGATATTTTACTTCTATGTAGTTGTTAGAATTTCATTTTAAAATAGCATAGAATAACACATGTGCATGCTTAAGTAGGAGGAAACAAGACAACCATCAGCAACAAAAAAACATGAGACGTTGATAATGGAGTTCACCCAGTGTGGGATACGTCTCTGGGCTCGGTGTCAAAATGGGGTAGGCCAATTCATATAGTGCTGGAAGATGTGATGTACATGGATTATTTTCATTATTTTCATACAAGGATGTTCCCTCAAGATGAGTGGTTTGTTTCTCCATGAGACGTTCCGCTACAGGAACTCTCACTCACAATGGATCTCCTATCAGCATGACATAATCTCACATGAATCAAAAACAAGATCTTGTAATACGCTCCAAGAAGGGATCTAGAAATCATAATACATCTCATAGCAAAAATAGGTGCATGATCAAACCGCATGTACATCAACCCCTAAATCTGGTTGAGAATCATATGCTTAGTCGATGAATCTGGTTGTGCCGTCGAACTCGTGGCGTCGAGGTGCATAAAGTCGACTACCCACTCTTGAGAATTGGACATCATCACTCCAATATGGAACATGGCCAAGAAATGGGGAGACATGCTACTAAAAAACACTCCATATACATCAACCCCTAAATCTGGTTGAGAAGCGGATGCTTAGTTGTTGAATCTGGCTGTGTCGTCAAACTCAGGTGTCGAGGTGCACAAAATCGACTACCCACCCTTGAGAATCGGACATCATCACTCCAATATGGTAAATGGCCAAGAAATGGGGAGATATGCTGCTAAAAAAAACTGCATATACATCAACCCCTAAATCTAGTTGAGAATCGGATGCTTAGTTGCTGAATCTAGCTGTGTCGTCGAACTCGTGGCATCGAGGTGCATAAAATCGACAACCCACTCTTGAGAATCGGACATCTCCATTCCAATATGGAAAATGGCCAAGAAATGGGGAGATATGCTGCTGAAATGATAGCATGCAAGGATGAAGCTGAAGAAAGATCAACATTGTTTACCTTATATGTCGTTTCAAAAACAGGGGATTATGGCTTCTTCAAGCCTTTGTTACACTTCAATTCCTCCAAATCCTCTTCCGTGACTCAAAACTAAAGCTGCAATCTCTGAGTCTATTCTCTCTCTTCTTGGAGAAGCCTCCTTAATTCAACATCCTTTTCTTGAAGGCTTTGGTCATTGCACTTCAGCTCTTTGAAGGCTGCCACTGTGGCTTGCAACTGAAGCTGCACTCTCTTCTTATCCTCTTTCTCTTCTCGTAGAAGCACTTTCAATTCAACATTATCCTCTTTAAGGCTATGGTTGATCTCCTCATTCGAATGATGAGAATACTGTGACAGAAATGAGTATTCACTGGAAGACGTGGATGAAGCATCGCTTTCTGCTTCTTGTTTCTCCCATATTTCATAAGCTTCATACATCATGTCCACCATTTTGGACAACCTGAGCATGGCCTCATACATGTATTTTCTATCCTCCATTGTTGCACGTTCAATCATTGTTCATGCTCGCAATTTGCGTTAGCAAGAAGAATGCTCTGATACCACTTGATCTGGGTCCGTCAGCTACCAGATTTACCCATGATATTTTACTTATATGATGTTGTTAGAATTGAATTTTAAAAGAGCATAGAAGAACACATGTGCATGCTTAAGCAGGAGGAAACAAGACAACCATAAGCAACATAAAAACATTAGATGTTGATAACGAAGTTCACCCAGTGTGGGATACGTCTCTAGGCTCGGTGTCAAAATGGGGTAAGCCACTTCATATAGTGCTGGAAGATGTGATGTACATGGATTATTTTCCTACAAGGATGTTCCCTCAACATGAGTGGCTTGTTTCTCCACAAGACGTTCTGCTACAGGAACTCTCACCCACAATGGACCTCCTATCAGCATGACATAATCTCACATGAAGCAAAAACAAGATCTCACAACATGCATCAAGCAGGGATATAGAAATCATAATACATCTCACAGCAAAAAGAGGCTCATGATCAAACTGCATATACATCAACCCCTAAATCTTGTTTAGAAGCAGATGCTTAGTTGCTGAATATGGATGTGTCGTCGAACTCGTGGCGTCGAGGTGCATAGAATCAACTGCCCACTCTTTAGAATTAGACATCGTCACTACAATATAGAAAATGGCCAAGAAATGGGGAGATATGCTACTAAGAAAAATATCTCCATTGATATCCTCTAGCTGAGAGGTGTAAAATTGACATAAAGCTTGTCGAAAATGGACTCCAGCAAGTTTTGGGCCTCAATGAATATTTTGATTCCACCAAGATTCCCTAGGATTCTATTCTGTAGGGAATCTACAAATATTCTGCTCAGTTGGCCATTTTGGTTTTACCATTGCATTCCCTACAAAATTCTAGTTAAAATGATTGTAAACTTCATATCATTATGACAAAATGAAAGGTTACCTCCCCCTGGAATCTATCAGGCATCAAGGAATATTCTCTCCAAAAATTATATCTTGAAAAGTGTACCAGCATGGTTCCGCCTTGGCCTGGTTCATGGTTCAACACCTGCAATTAAAATATCATTATTTATGTCTTGAAATCCACACTCAAATCTCTATTGCTCAACCCTCGACGCGCTGCAACTGAGGGTTTAAATATCATTTGCGTGGAGGAGTTAACAAGAACCACGATTGTTGCTTGTTGGTGGTGTAGGAGAATAGCGTGGAGGTGGGTTGGGTTCAAACCCCACCCACTCCAAAATAGTATGGCATGTTTGGATCGTTAACATTTTTAATAGCCAATGGTTGAGTTTTTGATGGGGCACGTTGTATTTTGGTTTAAATTTTTTTTGTTGGAATTTAATTTTGGGGTGCGGTTGCTTTAAATTTTGGTTGTCAATTTTAAATGTTGTATTGTATTTTGGGTTGGGCTACGTGTGGAGCGGGCCAACCTACGTGGCTGGGTGTGTTCGATTCCCACCAGCCCATATAATTAGTGCCATATATGTTAAGGTGTTTATACACTGTGGGCCACGGGGAGGGGTTCCTGGTCAACCCGGACCCCTCCAATTACGTATTACGATGGTTGTAACATTTCATAATGAATGGGCTTCATGGGGTTATGGCCTTTCGACCCATATATATATATATATATATATATATATATATATATATATATATATATATATATATAGATATAGCTTGATATTTGTTATGTAATGCATCCATGTAGTGGGGTGGTAGGGGTGGTGGCCCGCCACCCCCATTTTTATATATATTTTTTGTTGTTTTATAACAATTTGTCCATTTTTTATTTTTAATGAAAATAAGGGTTATTGGGAAAATTAAAGAGGCCACAATTTCGCCTATTTTCGGGAGCTAATTTCCCCTGTCGATTGATGGTGAATTTGTGGGACACTTAAACCTGGCCCAATCGCCAACTATGACCAAAAATTTAACTCACTCTAACTTCTGCATACGGGCTCATATTGGAGATCCGTTCACACCGTTGGAATTAGGGCGATAAGTACTTCAATATGAACCTGGTTTGAGATTAATCTGGCCACTTTCAATTTTTACCTATCATCAACCCTCTTGGTCTCTTAGGGGTGTCTTGATCCATCTAGAATAGTCAAAGTCTACCTAGTTAGGGACAATGATGTTACTGTACAAATTGAAAGAAAATTTTGGCTTGTCGAATGCATGTTTCTCGAAAATTTTGAGGTAATTAACCATCAAGTCCCTTATATTTTGAGAAATATAATCACACAATGAACATTACAAATGGTCAATTTTATGAACGTTAATAATTATCGGCATTAATGTACATTTAATATTGTCCATGACCAACTACATGTTATTCAAAGATAAGGTTCTTTCGAGTGATAATGTCTTTCCCCGTAGTTGTGAAGAGGCAAAGAAATTGTTGAAAATGATGGGTGTTGAGTACATATCATATCATGCATGTCCAAATGATTGTATTCTATATAGATGAGAATATGAAAACAGAGAGATATGTCCAAAATGTGGGCATGACAGGTATAATAAATTAAAAAAGAAGGGAAAATCACGTAGTCCTCATTTTAAGATATTGAGGAACATGCCTATAATCCCAAGGATTCAAAGGCTCTTTCGTTGCAAATAATTAGCTATGTTGCAGGGATGGCATGCCTCACACAGAAGTGAGTTGGGAGTTATGTGAATCCCAATAGATTCAATATCCATGAATCATATAGAGGATACATGGTCCGAAAAATTCAAGGATGAAGTATGAATTCTACGACTCAGCATAGCCATGGATGGAATCAATCCATATTCCCTCCAAAACACCAACTATTGTGTTTTTCCTATAGTAGTGATCGATAAAAATATCCCCCTGTGGTTGTCCGTGAAGAATGGAAATATTATGTCGGCTCTCATAGTGCCTGGTAGAAGACAGGTGAATAATATGGAAGTCTACTTACAACCACTGGTAGATGAATTGAAGGAATTATGGGATGGGATAAATTTATACGATGGATCAAGACCCATCACAGTAGAGAGGATTTTTATGTTGTATGGAATATGTGCTTACATGACACATGATTATCCAGGATTAGGAGTTTTCTATGGTAAATTACATGTTTATTTATTTGTTTATATACATAAAAAAAATTCTTTTGCATATTAGTTATTTAATTCATTGTAATTTTCTGATCTTCATGATATTATTTAATGTGTCATGCATTTTGTATACCATAATTTCGCAGGTCTTGTAAAAAAAGGGTATTATGGATGTAAATGTTCTGGAACTTATCTGAAAGCTAGATGGTTCAACGACCTATAAAATCCAGTGTATGACTACTCTAGGATATTCCTTCCAGAAGAACACCCTTACAAAAGAGAAACATACGCTTCAATGGTAAACGAGAGAGAACCCAAAGGCCTGCAATAACGACACCAGTGAATGGCTTAGATCATATGAGAGAGAGAAGGAGAAGGAGTTCATAGAAATTTTTGATTCAAATGAGGAGCCTATGTTCAATGATCCAGAATTGTTCGACACCTATATTTAGAAATTTCCCATTGCGATGAAAAGGAAATCTATCTTTTATAACCTCCCATATTGGGAGCATCTTAAGATTACCCACTTATTAGATCCCATGCATATATTTAAAAATGGTTCATCTTATTTATGGAGGAATGTATCATCGAAACAAAGTGACACATTGCATTAGGGGAATTTTGAGGTGTACAATGGGCCTCGTGAGGAAATTATAAAATAATAGTGGAAATAATAAAATAATATTAGATTACATCATCAAATTTTACAGGGAAAAAAGAAAAAACTATTTTTTCAACTCTTATTTTCAACTTATCTCCCTATGGGTTTACTCACATTTCGTGTGAGAACACTCATTGGATGAAAAATTTGATTCCTCATCGAAGGAGTACCCATGTTGCATATTTTCGATGGACCCTCCTACACGAAAAATTAGAAATACATGAAAAACATGATTGCAATCACGTTTTTCCATGTATTTATCATTTTTTGTTTAGAAGGGTCAATCGAAAGTATGTAACATGGGTACTCCTTGGATGAGGAATTAAATTTTGCATCCAAAGGGTACTCCTGCTAAAAATTTGAGTAAAAACTTAGGGAGATAAGCTGGAAATACAAGTTGAAAAAGTAGTTTTATTATTTTATTATTTTTTAATCTTTTTACTTTTTTACCCCAAACATGGTGAATCATCCCCCATGGTTGACACCATCAACTTGAATCCTATTGGTTCTAATAAATTTTTATTTTGGTTGTACATTTTTCTTAGGAGGCCCATTTTTAACCTCAAAAGTTCTCTAATGGGTTATCAGGAAAGATATTATTACTTAAAAAACTAAAAGGAAACATTGGCCAAGATGATTAGAAAGTAAAAGATTAGAGGTAATTGGTGCCTCTAATTTATTTCAAAGAAGGTGATGTCCCATGGATTTAAAAAAAATATTATCTTTCTTTGGCAAAGGAAGTTATAATGGATGTGAGGGTGCCATCTTCATATGGGTCTTCACTACGGCATTGCTTCACTGTGGAAGACCATTTGTCGGGGTTTAAATCACATGACCATTTGAATCTTCTAAGAGTACTTATAATGTAAAAAGCATGATTTTATTATTTGTTATATTAATAAATTTTATCCCATGCACGGATCATAAAACATAACTAATATTTTTCAAATTTACATAAAGAGTAAGCGACTTATAATTTTTCAAATTTAAATAAAGTAAATATTAATGTTGAACATCGATATAATGTATATTTAGATCTCATATGTATTATATGTCAGTTTGATTTCATCAACGACTGCATAAATTGAAGAAATTAATAAATTCGTTCTTTACAATTCCGAAGTGACACAAGCGTGGGTTGCATTGTACGAACAAAAGAGGATGAAATGGGATAGTGACAAGAAAGAATTCAGATGATTAAAAGATAGAAGTGTGCCTTATCATGATCATTTAAAAGAAAATATGCCAATTATATGCCCCAACAATTGGGTTGCTGACCAAGTCAGAGAGAAATACGGTGCAACCGATCGTTACCTGTGTGCTGAAGAGTGTTACACCATTTTTTGGTCATCTAACCTATTACCATTAGATGGATCCAAGTACACCATGTAAGACCAATTTTACCCTAAGTAAAATTGCTTTCACTATAAAAATAACTTAGTAAACCACCTTTATTAAGTTGTTTATGGTCTAAATAGGAAACCCCATGAGGAAATATTAAATAAATATACATTTGTTTGATTTTCATCAAGGAATAATTAATTAAACAACAATTTGATTAATATTCCTGGTTATATTTAACCCAAAACAAGGAAATTAATTAGATAAATAATTATTTATCTTATTATTTCTTAAAGAATAGTTATTTAAACCTTATTTAAATAATATTCTTTGATAAATATGACTAAATCACCCATAAATAATTAAATAAATCATTATTTATTTGATTATTACTCAACCACATCCTTAAAATGATAAATAAATCATTTATTTATTTATTATTTAAAAATAAAGGGATTTAACCCAAGTCAAATTCCTTTTCCCTCCAACAAATATAATAAAATATTCCATAAAAGTTGGATCTTGATTTGGTTAATAATATTTTAATTATGCACCAATATCTAGACTAACTCAATATTTTGTTATAAATAGAAAGATTTTTCCATTCATTTATCACCTTTTGTTTCCTAAAGATCACTCTGGATCTATACTTTTGGTCTGACTATTGATCCACCATCATAGTCATATTTTTCAACCATTTTTGTCTGGGTTTTCTACACCATCAAGAGAGAGGAATTTTAGATCTAAAGTGTTGAGGACTTACAAGAGCCCATCCCATTGAAGAGAATTGGTAACACCCTCCTGTGTTTTCCTCCCAGGTGCCCCTAATAAAAAATTCGTTCAACATATTCTTGTCTTGTCTATTGGATGCATGGAGTAAATCTTGTTTTTTCCACTATTTAATGTCTTCTAATGCATAGATCTATATTTTTGCAGCATTTATCTTGATCACCTAACTATAGATCTGAAGATATTGACAACCATCTTCGTTGTTAGGGCTGTTGTTATGCACAAATAAAGTGGTCTTTTTCATACGCTTGGAATTAACATTCATACTAACAACTGGCGACTCCACACGGGTTTACGATTATGACCGCTGTCATTTTTCTGATCCTTTCATATCCAGCTGCTTCAAACCCTATGATTTGTTTTCAGACCCTTGTTTTTGCTTTTCTTGATGGTATTTTTAACCTATAAAACTCTAAAACGATAAAAATTCTAACTTCCATGTGTTTTCGGACCTATTGCGGAAGTGACAGACATCAGCCGCAGCTGAGACGACAATTTCTGCTGAAATCTACCACATAGAGTGCCGAAAGTGCAGGTCACACTTTTTAGCCCAAAACCTGTGACTTGGACCCTCAAGGCACAATTTACAGCCCAAAAAGTGTGACCTCTGCTGAAAATAGGTCAAAAACTGCGACCTGGACTTTTTGTGGGAATTTTTCTGAAAGTTTTCCGAGTTTGTCTGAGCCTCTGTTCAGGGTTGTCTGACCTCTGTCTCTGCCCATTTTGGACCTGTAATTTTTCTATTTTTCTCAACTAAGTTGGAACTTAGCCCCCTAGGGCATCAGTACCATCCACTTCTTGTGGAAGAGTTTTTGTTGTTGTAGGTTGTCTGAAATTTCAGAGTCTTCAACCATTTTTTCAGATCTGATACCTCACCTTCAGATCCGCTTCAGATCAACTTGTTATCCATCCAAATCTCCTCATTTAGCTTTTTTTTGGTTTTCCTCTAGGGTTCACTCCACTTCCCTCCTAGAGATAGCCTTTCGCCACCTTTTTTTATAGCAATTTTTCCTCTGATCTGTTGTTGTTTCTGCACCACTTTCCCGGAGATTTTGTCCTTTAGATCCCTATCCCTTCTAACCTTAGATCTATTAGCTATTTTAGTGTGTTTTGATTAGTTTTTCACTCACCTATAGACTAGTCATTAAGAGGCTTGCCTCCTTGGGTTTAGATTATTGCATTATTAGTTGTTTATTTTCTATTTTTGCAGGCTTATGTACTGTCATTTGTAGGTTTATTTGCAGCTATACAACACACTTTTTCTTTTCTCTAAAAATGTCTGGGTTTAAAAATTAAAATTTACACACTTCAGACACACACCCTAAGTGAAAAATGGCTTGGTTAACACCGCCAAGAAAATACTCTAAAACATTGAAATCAATTGATCCTACACCTCTTTGCCCTTGTTTCGACATGGTAATCGGTTGATCCTGCACTTCCTTGCCCTTGTCGGTCTCTTTTTCCTTTGTGTCACATTTTTTTCGTCATCATTGTGCCACCAAGGCATTCATCCCAGAGTCTTCTTGGCCTTCATCCTCAGTTTCCGATAGGAAGACTTACTCCTCCATGTAGGATTCGAGTTAGTCCTCCACCGAGTTCGCACTCCGAATCTTCTTCTAGTACTCTGGGTTCTCCTCCTCGTTCTGCCTTTGGTTCTCCCCCTGTCACCTTCACCATGTCTGGTGCAAGACCTAATGCTGGTGGTAACCCCGACCCTCGTGCTGGGAATACCACTAGTGGGACCGCAACAGACACTACCCCAACTACACACTTGCTCCCCCTCATGGCAGGCCTTAGCTTCCCCGATTTTGACCAGTTGATAAATGACCCTATACACCATGATGCTAGTTTCCCTGTTATTCCGACGAAGATCCCTTCCAACATCCCAAAGTTTGAAGGCCTTGATGGAGAAGATCCTGCAAATCATGTTAGATATTTCCACATGTGGTGTTCGTCTAAATCCATTACCGATGACTCTGTCCGTCTTCGGTTGTTCCAACATACGCTTATAGGTGAAGCTTCTAAGTGGTATGTTGATCAGGCCCCTTCCTCTCATACCACCTTTGCGACTATTGCGTGGGATTTCTTGTCTTACTTCTAGCTTCCCCTTCATTACGACACTGGTACCAAACTCTTGACTTCTTTTTGTCAATCATCTGCGACCCACCTTTCCGATCATGTCCAGGAATGGCAGAGAAGAAATAGCCTATTTTGAGCTCCTACCTTCGAAGACCGTGTCTACATGGACTGGTTCCTTAGATCTCTTTTTCCACCTATCGGAAAAGATGTTGCATCGCACTTTCCTCAAACCGAAGAAGCCACTCTCCAAATTGCATTAAAATATGACCTAATCTACGCTCAATCAAGTTATTTTTATACTGTTCTACTTGATCTTCCTAGATCTGGTGGTGCCAACGCGCCAGGGGCATATCATGCTGCCGACGGTATCGTTGGAGCTCTCTTTAACCCATATTCTCAACCTCCCATGGGCTATGGTTTTCCTCAGGGGGGGGGCAACACCTCCTGTACTTTTCCCCCTCTCGATAGCACGTATCTAGGATATGGCATGCATCCTCTTGTTGCCCAACCTCCTATTTACCACACTACTTCCCAACCTCCTTATTATCTGTATCCATAGCCTGGTGCTCTAGCTCCTCCAGCATTAGCACCTCTTCCTCCCTTGCCTTCTTAACCCCCATAATAGCAGCCACCATCCCCTCAAGGGTAGGTGTATGCACAGAAAGGCGCAACTAATCCTCCTCCCTCTAAAAAGAAGAGGAAAGGCACTCAAGATTAGTCTGCTCCTGGTAATCCTGGACCTAATCAAGGTAATGCTCCTAACACTATGAACTAGCAATAGGGCACTCAGCCCAAGCAGGATAGGCATGTTCACACAAACAAGCCCAGTTCTTGTTGTGGTTTTTATGGTCATTACATGCATGATTGTCCTCTTTTGCCACAAATTCAGCAGCTGTGAGAGTCTCACGCAACTTCAGGAGGATAGCAAGCTGTCCCTTTCGTTCCTCCCAGTCGTACACCTAGTCAACCGTCTGTGCTTACCAATCCTTTCCCTTAGCAAGGATTTGTGGCTACCCAACCACCTAAAGGTGAGGTGACCACTCAACCTCTTTCATCTGGTACCTCCACTTACTATATTCTCATGATGAACTCTGATCAACCGCTAACTGTTGACATCAATCTTCAGACTCAGTCCTGTCAGTACAACAAGCCTCCTGCTACGTCTGTCCCCGAGCCGCCTCCTTCGGTCTCTATAGAGCCCCTTTCAACACCTAATGGCCCCTTGAAGATCCCTCAGCCTAGGGTAGACGTTAATACCAAGATCCCTAAGGGACCGCTACGCCGAAATGCTGCTTCTGGCAAGGCCGCCCATTCGTATAGCATAGTAGATGATCCGACACAATCTCCTGCTGCCATTTCAACGCTGGAACTCCTCTAGTCGTTCCCTTCACAATGAAAATATCTTCTATGTGGCATGGGCACTGTAGATCCTTCTGATGATCGATTGATCGTCTTTGATGTTGAGTGGTCAGAGCATCCTCCTCTCCTAGCTTTCGTCGCTTTCCAAATCCCAGCCAAGATCCAGAACGCCAACGTTTCCCAATGCATTATTGATGAGGGGGCATCCACTGGTGTGATTTCCACTTTGGTTTGGAAAAAACTCGGATCACCTGAGTTGGCTCCTTCCACGATCACTCTTCGAGCCTGGGATTTCCACGCCTCCCAGCCCATCGGCTTATTCCACAATTGTCCTATTACTCTTGCGGGAAAGACTATTTACGTTGATGTAGAATTCATAGATGCCTCCTTAGATTACAACATTATTTTGGGTCGTAGCTACACTTATGTGATGTCTTCTGTCCCTTCTACGGTCCACCACAAGATGTCCTTCCCTCATGATGGAAAGATAGTCACCATTGACCAGTTGACGTATTACGAACCGAAGTCTTAGACCTCCCCTGAGTCCACTATCTCTTCAGTGGCCAATAAGCAAATGGTAGATCCTTTGACTAGTGTCTCACCCAGAGTCTACAAATATTCCTCCTTGCTTGGTACTTTCCCTGGTCTTCCTCCTCCTATCTTTGATTCTAGCTCATTGAATGTTTGCATGATGCAATCGTCTCGGGCCACCCTCAAGCGGCCTGCCTCGGCTAGTCAGCAGCTTCCTCGCCCTCCACAGCCTTTTCCTAGACCTTCGATTCAACCTTTTGGACCTCCTCCTTTTGGCCCTTTAGTTGGTACTCATGAGCCTCCTTACCATCCTGGAATGGTTCCTCCAGGCCTTAACCATTTAGGAGTTGTCTCACCTAGCCGTTACCCCTCCGGTCAGATATTTTTCCTAGCTCCCCCACCAGGAGTCTATACGGCACCTGTCATGGCCACCCTCTGTCTTGCCAACTTGACCCTTGGGATTCCCGTCTGGTACCTTGATCCTCCAGTCGCTACCCTGCCATGTCAACTTAAACCTTATCTTGCTTTGACCTCAGTTCAACTGGTCCCCCTGACCTCTCTGATTGTCACAGTGCCTTATCCACCTCAACATGAATCGTCTCTTGTTGCAACCGCTTCGGGTAATAAAGGAAAAGCTCGCAAAAGGACTTCAAAGGAAAAGGCCACCCTGACTGACCCTGTACCTCCTTTGCCTCCAAAGCCCTGTGCTTTGTGTGATGTCATCGGTCATGCCACCCATACCTGTCCCAAGTTTCCCCGCATCAATCCCATGGTTAAATTCGCATTTCCTGAGTCTATGGTCCTTGAAACCTCTACTTCTTCATCGAGTGCAGCCAAGAACACTGTTGGAACAGGGTCTCCTAACAAGCTGCGAAACTGGTCCATTTTTATTACTTTTGATCATATTTAATATAGCACAGGGGTTTTGGGGTGGGTCAAAGCCTGGAATGCATTGTATTTGGGTAAAAGGGTAAACTAAGGGTCCAAAAACCATGGGTTGCGAACCATAGGAAAGTCGGAGCTAGATTGTTATAAATAGAAATGTATTTTGTATCGAAAATAGGAGGAATGGATGAGCTATTGATGCGATCTATGGTTTAAGCTATCTATTTGGGTTTTGGGGAATGGACTCCTACTGGCTGTGTGCGCGGAGATCCTAGTCTAGCTGTGTGCGGACCCTGCTGCTGTGTGTGCAGGTTGGGAAGGGAATTGTAAGGGAAGATTGATGAATGAATGAATGCGGAGGAATATTATAGATCTGAATCTATGAGTACTGTTGTTTGAATTGTTGATAATTGCTGTGTTATCTATTTTCTGTCTATTTGTTGCGAAGGGATGTGTACTGAATAATTGGATCTAGATCTAGTCCGCTATGTTTATATAATGTTGCATTGATGTTATAGAAAACATATAATTGTAGATCTAGTGCACATGGATGAAAATAGATATCTAATTAACCCTGCGAAGAAAGGTGGTAATCTAAACAAAACGCAGCCCTGCTTGCCTTACCCTTCCTTTCTCAGGGTGCAGAAACATGGTTCCAACACCCAACCATACTACTTCAAGTGAGACTATGACCTGCGAAAGCAGGTCACTGCCGAAAGGGCCAGTAGTATAGGGGTTTTTTCGCAAACCTTGCACACCGAACCTGGGTCAGGACCCCTCAAGCCAACAAATGGTTTCATTGCCGGGACCCGAAGAGGTCTGAGAAATATATCAGGTAATGGCGTGGGGATCCAACGCGGGGTTGAATGAGCGATATTCTCGGTAGAAGTACAATGCAGAGTTTTAAGAACTATCGAAACAGTCAAGAGGGGGATTGATCTTCTCATAGTCTGTCAAGACCTACACAAGGTCCGTCAGCTGACTCGGCGTTAGGATCCTAGGAAGATAAACCAAAAGGGCCCATGGCAGCACACCTAAAGTTACCTACTTTTAAAGGAGCAGCCGATAAGGACATGGACCGATTTTGGTTCGTGACCAATTCGGTGTGGATGGTACAAGGGGTCGTAAGCGATACTATGAAGAGAGCACAACTATTTTTGGCTTTCGAGGAAAGGGTGTTGGACTGGTATATGCGGTATATATCTCAGAACGGGAGCACAATGCTTCAGAATATTAAGGATGCCATAAAACAACAATTCTGAAAGCCAAAGTCCTATTCCCAGCTGGTAACGGAAGTAAAAGACTTCAAGCAAGGGATGTCTAAGTTGGTATGGGAGGCTGATCAACGGTTAAAGAAAGTGATCAGGGAAGGTGAGTTCAAGTATGACAAGAAACAACAGACAGAATGGTTCATCGCTATGCTGCTACCTCACTTACGCATACCCATGGGCCATCAGACCTTTGAATCGCAGGAAAAAGCCTTGGAAGCTGCCATGAAACTTGAAGCTGCACCTAAGGATGACACGAGGGAAGGAGTACAGAAAATTCAAGAGTAGCTTGGGGCCATGCACCTGGAAATACAGAGCTTACGGATGACATGGGGAAAAGGAGTCGGCACAGACCTCTGGTGTGAAGACTGTCGGGTAGCAGGACTACATGATACAACCTAGTGTCCTCAGATAAATAAGGGTGAATTAAGGAAACAATGGTGCAGGTTCTGCCGATATATAGGGCACGACAAGAAGAATTGTCACACATATGACTTACTGGTAGATTGAGGAACCCTTTATAGAGTACAGTTTGATCCTGCCTCTCTGAGATCTCCCGCAACCTATGGTAGCTCTCCTGCAGGGGGCAGGGGGGGACGGGGAGGGAGCACAAGATGAGGATGGGGCCAGCTGATCTGCAACAACTGTGGAGAGGTAGGGAACTTCGCCAGGGACTACCCAAATCCCACAAGGAAGTCTTGTAAATATTGTAGACAACTAGACCATGAGATTGAAGACTGTTAGATCTTGTTAACAAAAATGAGGGAAAAACAGTCTAGCCCCACCCAAAATGTCCAGAGAGTCAAAACGGAGCTAGGAAGTGAAGATCCTAGTGTAAAAATCATAATGCGCAGTATGTTCACTCAAAGAGCGAGGGAGGAACAAATCCCAGGAGACAGGAGTCGTTGGAAGCCCCTACACAGCCGCCAACACACCTCCAGACAGAAGAAGAAGTAGAAAACTTGTTAAGGGCATTCTTGAAGCTACTACGCAACCCACAGGCTGGAGAAAATCTTCAAGTATTGCTACAGAACTGCACAGCTCGGTACGGCCCGGTGGCTGAGGTTAAGGAAGTACACAAATTACATAGCTACAAAAGGCGAACCGGGAGGGAAATGCAACTGACGGCGCAAATCGGTGATTATGAGATGGATCAGACTATTCTTGATCTTGGATCTGACGCAAACGTCTTACCAAAACAGACATGGCAATGAATGGGAGAACCTAAATTAAACTGGTCCACTATCCAGCTGTGAATGGCGAATCAATAGAAGATCATCCCTCTGGGGAGGTTACCAAAAGTTGTGGTCGATATCGTATGAGTAAGGGTCCTAGCTCACTTTGAGGTCATAGAAATTGTGGAAGACACAGATCCCTATCCTGCACTCCTAGGACTAGACTAGGCTATCGACGTAGGGGGTGTCATTAATCTAAAAAAACGTAGCATGGTGTTTGAAAAGAGTGGTACCCGTGTAATAGTACCACTAGATCCCACTGAGGGTATACGGTATACGGAACTAGCATACGAAGAGGAGGAACTCGATGATATCTACAGGATGACAGCACAGGACGAAGACCAGGGTGACACTACAACATGCGGAGCATTCGATTGGGAGAAAAACATGGAGTAATGTTTGGACCTGGATGAAGAACTTGAGCGTTGGCGGACCCGGATACACAATGTCTCAACAGTACATTGCCCTCGGGTTGCAAGGTCTCACTACTACATTACTTTGGAGGTAAGGGACCCTCCCCACTTTGATGAGTCTAGTACCGTCCAAGACTTCGTAGGAACATTAGAAGTTAGGGTGCCAAAAGATCGGTGGCTTTGGGCACTCAATCTGGCGATACGGGGCACACCTGCACGCTAGTGGGATACCCACAAGAAAGCCTTTCCGGATTGGGATACATGTCAGGATAGGATGGTGCTATGGTTCGCACCTCCCATGGATATGTGCACCAAGATATTCCTATGACCTGGGGACCCCTGTGCGCATCTATGTACTTGGACAACCAAATCGGCTGACCAAACCCCAGAAGAATGGATCCATCTATTTATCCATGCCTTGGGCCCTATTCCAACTACTTGGTACTTAGACGCAGAACTACATCAACAGACCCGCCACTGGGAAATATTAAAAGAGGACTTTATTGGAATGTTCGGACTTATTGGGGGAACAAAGATACTTGACGAAGCCCTACAGGACATTGATGCATTCATCTTTAAGAAGCCTCACCTATACACCCCTACAGCCGTTCTGACATGGGAGGCCCAGATGAAAGACATAGTCAACTGTCGGAGCTTGGAAATTAACAAAGAAGAGGATAACCCACGGGATATCTCTGTTCCAGAATCAGAAGGTGAATGTACCATTATCAGACCACTGCTCCAGGATGTTGATGTAGTACAACCTCTCTGGCTACATGAAGTTAATATTTGGCTAGAATAACACCCTAAGATGGCTAAAATTGGGGATTACTAGGATGAAGGCACCGTGGGAAAAATTGCCAAACTACTTACAGAGTACCAGGACTTATTCCCTACAAAGTTTTCTGAGCTCAAAGGAATCACTGGGGACCTCAGCATTATGCACATCACTCTAAAGCCTGAAGCACAACCCGTCAAGCAGCGGCCCTATCGGTTGAATCCTAAGTATAAGCAAAAGGTCAAAGAAGAGTTGGAAAAAATGCTGACCACAAGTATCATTGAACCAGTTGAACAGTCAGATTGGGTAAGCCTAATGGTCGTTTAGGAGAAAAAAATAAAGGGATAAATACGCATCTGTGTGGACCTACGAAAGTTGAATGACGTCTACGTTCATGACCCTTTCCCGACTCCCTTCTCTGATGAAATCCTTGATAGCATGGATGGCCAGGAGGCCTATTCCTTCACAGATGGATTCTCGGGATACCACCAGATCATAATTTCACCTCAAGATCGCAGTAAGACCACATTTGCCACCGAATGGGGGTCCTTCCAGTATACGGTCATGCCCTTTGGTCTTAGGAACACACCTGCTATCTTTTCAAGAGTTGTGGTGGCTGTGTTCAAAGAATTTATTCATAAGTTCTTGGTGGTTTACTTCGATTACTAGATGATTTTTGGCTTAGTGAAAGAACATGCCTCGAACCCGCGATTAATGTTAGATGCGTGCAAGAAGCACCAGATCTCCTTGAATATAAAAAAGTGTATCTTTTGCATATCTTTCGGAATCTTGCTTGGGCACATAGTCTGTTGGCAAGGAATGATGGTTGATCCTACGAAGACAGCTGTAATTATCAACCTGGCAGCCCACACCATGGAGAAACATCTATGCTCCATTCTCAGTCACACAGGATATTACAAAAAATTCATTCAAGGATACGCTCTGATCACCGCACCCATGGAACAGCTACTAAGAAAAGATGTATCTTTTTTCTGGAATGATGAATGTCAGAAGAGCTTCGAACTACTAAAATAGACGATGATTTCTGTCCCCATCCTGATATTCCCTGGCTGGTCAAAATAATTTTATGTACATGTCGACACGTCAGGCATTGCACTGGGCGTGGTCCTTATGGAACCTGGCGAGGGAGATATTGATCATTCGGTTGCCTTTTCCAGTCGCAAAATCTCAAGTGCCAAAAGAAATTACTCTACCACTGAATGTGAAGGATTGGCTATGGTGTAAGCACTACAAAAATATCAGCACTATCTATTGTGTGGACACTTTAAGATGTTCACAGACCATTCAACTTTGAAATACCTGGTCAACAAGCCTGTGTTGGGGGGGAAGATTTGCCGCTGGCTATTGCTATTTCAGGAGTATGATTTTGAGATCATTGTTAAGCCCGGGCGGTTGAATGCAGGCGCGGATCACCTGTCCCGCATCGATACAGGGGAAGAACCCACTAACTTGGATGAAGGCTTACCCGATGCACAGTTGTTTACTATCAAGATGGTTGATGCTCACTTTGTTGATATCATTGAATTCCTTACAATGGATGTGGCCCCTGCTGCGTACTCAGTACAGCAGAAGAAGGAGTTGGTTACTCGGGCTGCAGACTTCAGTATCATTGTAGGACAACTATACAAGCTAGGTACCGATGAAATACTCCTCATATATGTATTGGAATATGAACAACCCACTGTCCTCATCGAAGCACATGCTGGAGTCACAAGCGGCCACTCTGCGGGTAGAGCTACGGCACAAAATATTTTAAGGGCTGGCTTATGGTGGCCCACCCTGCATCAGGATTCTTACGCCTATTGTAGATCGTGCGATACCTACCAGTGAACTGGCCGACCCTCACGATGAGATGACACGCCATTACAGCCTCAGATGGCTCTACAAGATTTTGATAAATGGGCCATTGACTTTATCGGACCCATCAATCCACCAGACAAGAGAACAGGTGTGCGCTACATTATCACTACCACTGACTATGTCACACAATGGGCTAAGGCACAAGCTGTAAAATATTGTACTATTGATACTACTGCGCACTTCATCTTTGAGAAGATTCTCACCAGGTTTGGCTGCCCAAAGATCCTAATGAGTGACAGAGGTACACATTTTGTTAACCAAATGATTCAAGCTTTGAATGAGGAAATCTGAATCCACCATGCCAAGAGTACACCTTATCGTCCCCAGGCTAACGGGGCGGTTGAAGCTTTTAACAAAATTTTGGAGCAGGCATTAACGAAGGTTTGTAATGTTGATCATAGCGACTCGGATGTTCGCATCCCCTCAGTTCTGTGGGCATACCGAAAAACCTGCAAAAAACTGATTGGCAGGACACCCTTCCGAATGGTCTAAGGCAAGGAGGCCATCATGCCCATAGAGTACGTTGTTCCTAGCCTACGCATCGTAGCATTCACGAATATGGCCGACTCCGACATCATAGAGGAATGCCTGGCACAACTGGTGGCTTTTTAGGAAGATCTTTTTATTGCTCACTTTCACCAGCAGGTTTAAAAGGCTAGGGATAAAGCATGGCATGATCGACACATGTGTCAGAAGACATTCGTCAAAGGTGATCTCGTCCTTTTATATGATAGCCAATTTACGAAACACCCAGGAAAATTCTGGCAACACTGGCTTGGTCCCTACACAGCTAAGGAGGTTACAAATGGTGGAGCAGTTCAGTTAGCTACCCTAAGCGGTGACCTCATTCCTGGCTTTGTCAATGGTAGTTGACTCAAACCATACTAGGCTACGGACTTTGTGTTCGCACTAGTACAGTGACTCGGGACAAGTCACAAGATTGTGTTGGAGGACTGTTGGAACGGGGTCTCCTAACAAGCTACGAAACTGGTCCATTTTGATTAATTTTGATTATATTTAATATAGCGAAGGGGTTTTGGGGTGGGTCAAAGCCCCGAATGCATTGTAATGGGTAAAAGGGTAAACTAGGGGTCCAAAAACCATGGGTTGCAGACCATAGGAAAGTCGGAGCTAGATTGTTATAAATAGAAATGTATTTTGTATCGAAAAGAGCAGGAATGGATGAGCTATTGATGCGATCTGTGGTTTAACCTATCTGTTTGGGTTTTGGGGAATAGACTCCTGCTAGCTGTGTGCGCGGAGATCCTAGTCCAGTTGTGTGTGGACCCTGCTACTGTATGCATAGGTTGGGAAGGGAATTGTAAGGGAAGATTGATGAATGAATGAATGCGGAGGACTATTATAGATCTAAATCTGTGAGTACTATTGTCGGAATTGTTGATAATTGTTGTGTTATGTATTTTCTGTCTGTTTGCTGCGAAGGGTTGTGTACTAAATAATTGGATGTAGATCTATTCTGCTCTGTTTATATAATGTTGCGTTGATGTTATAGAAAACATATAATTGTAGATCTAGTGCACGTGGATGCAAATAGATATCTAATTAACCCTGCGAAGAAAGGCGGTAATCTGAATAGAACGCAGCCCTGCTTGCCTTACCCTTCCTTTCTCAGGGTGTGGAAACCTAGTTCCAACACCCACCCATACTACTTCGGGTGAGACTGTGACCTGCAAAAGCAGGTCACTATCGAAAGGGCCAGTAGTATAGGGGTTTGTTGGCAAACCTTGCACATCGAACCTGGGTCAGGACCCCTCAAGCCAACAAACACCAAGACTATTCACACCAACCAACCTTGTGCTTTATTTGATCTCCGTGGCCATTACTCTCATCATTGTCCCCGCCTTCCGCATTACCGTGCCTCTTTAGAGGTAGTTCGGGAGTATGAGATTGAGTAGAACCAATCCGCTTCTCCTGTACTTGCACAATATGCTGCAGGCCAGACTGAGGATTTACCCGCTCCTATTGACATCCCCCCTCCTAATGTCGAGATGACGAAGCATGCGGCCACCATCCTCTACCTATCATCATCCGTGCGACCCCTGAAAAAAGCTCCCTCTGAATCTTCTCATGTTGTCTTGCTTGACCTCCCTTCACTGATCACCCTAGGCTCAACATCAGTAGATCATTTATTTGCTTGTTCTTACATCCTCCCCCATGATGATTCGCATGTGAGCCTTTCTTCTCATGATGATGAGTCAGGTAGCTTCGCCGCGTAACATGGTCTCTCTTCCTCCAGTAATTCCACCTTATTTTGTGATGACGACATCATGGAAGCCATGTCCACCCCTGACTTCATCTTTCCCGCCCATAAATGGGATTCCATCATCCATACCTTTGGTAAGTTAAGTAGCCTAAGCTCAAGCTACACCCCCAGTAGCTTCCACACTCCCCTTCACCAGTGGCATGTGAGTAGTAGACATCCTACCCAGATCACTCCCTTCCACAGAGTGCGTTCGATTTCTACTTTACGCTCAGGTTGCCTACTTTGTTCTTCATCCTCCCATTTATTGTCTTATAGCACCTTTCAGATGGACCCCCTGTCCACACCTTATATCGGTTTTTCCAATGGTGCAAGTTGCTACTCTCGGAATCTATCCTCAACAAGTTGGGCCATTTTTACCCCCTTGCATTCGCTTGTTCTCTCGAATGGTGTATGCATTGGTACTGCTACCAATAATCAGGCAAAATATGATGCAGTGCGGGGTTTATTAGCTGATGCCCTTTCACATCGCATCCTCCACCTTCATGTTAATTTATATTCCCTGCTTCTTGTCATGCAATTGAATGGTGTCTACCGTGTGCATAATCCTATCCTTTTCATAAGATATTTACGAGTGAAGCTTTTGATGCATGATGCATGAATTTTAAACCATTACTTTTAGTCATGTACCTAGAGCACAAGATCACTATGTAGATAGCATTGCAAACCATATTCTAGATTGGCATTTAGCATGCACATTTAAAACAAGACAATAATAGAAAAATATCAAAATGATGCATATCCATAATATATGTTGTATAAAATGTTTTAGAGTCCACCAACTCTGATACATATGACATGCCCATAGCATGTTACAAAAACTCAAAACTAGGGCACCACCTGCCCCTACACACTAATCACTATCTGGAGGATCCCGAGCCAATGGCTCTGCTCCTACAGCTCGTAGATCACGCATACCCTATCCAGCCATCTCCATGTGCCGCATGACCCCTCGCCACTCACAGGGTAGACCAATACATGACTCTATGTACTGGTCATCTAAGTCTTGCTAGCCGCGCTCTGAGACACCGGTCAGAAGCCTCTCACATCTATGATGGATATCCTCTAGGAGGGCTACTACATCCTCATTTTGTTGTGCCCTCGATCCACTAGATCCTACAGCCCCCGATACTGCAGGTCGTCCCATGTACCTGGCCAGTTTTACCAGTGTTGTATCTGCATACCAAAAGTAGAAGAATCAGTATTAAATACAATATTCTAGAACTTTACATGCATATAAAAGATTAGAAATTTTTCACGTACCATTAGGTCCCCATATTCGACTAGGCGGCAATGGCAGATCTGGGCCCCCACAATAACTCATCCCACTATATGGATAGTCGTCTATATATAGCAGCATCTGATCCCAATGAACAAAGAAATCAGGATGGAACACCCGTCCAACTGCTCCACCTCCTCCTCTGCACAGTAGTCGCCCCCACTTGCGCATCCTAGGCTCTCTCGGGCCCCCATCTTGGAGCTGCATGTGAGGTCAAAGTGTCGAGATATTCTCAAAGAAGAACGAGAAAAAAATTGTACCATATGCATAGTCATGGTTCACTTACCGCTTGCATAGCGAAAAATGTCGTTTCAATGACAACAACATCATCTAGGCCCACCCATAGTAGGTCCCACTCAAAACACTCTCCACAAGCATCATTTGCCCCCTAGTGATGTGATGGAGTGCCTAATTTCCTAGGATCCACAACACCGCTGTGGCCACAGCATGGGTCTCTAACCTCTCCAAATCCCCAATGGGTATTCGAGTCCCCTTGAATTGGATACCTGGTCGACAATGGCGCTCTACAAACTCCATGATATTCTGCCCACATGGTAATACTGGCTGAGTATTCCCTACCATCCCAAGTGGTGGGAGACCAGTTAGGAAATATATATCCTGGACCGTCAACTCGATCCGGTGCCCCTACACTATAAAGACCTCATGGTCCAGATCCCAATAGCTAACGATCTGAGCCAATAAGGGCTCTCCAGCTCTCGTCAAAGGGTTCTCCACAAACTTCAGAACCCCAAACCTGGTCAAAGCACTGCGGACACCTTGATCCTCCCGGATCTTCGATCGTAATGTGCCCAGGTCTCTCTCTCTCCAATTGATCCAAAATTCTGCCATATTTGCACAAAACCATCATATTTGTCAGTATACATATAGGAAAGACTATATCTCATCATAAAACCTAGTGCTTAGCCAAAAAACAACACAGAAAAACCCCTCCCTGGTAAGTCGCACTTTTCAGGCCTAATCCTGGGATAGGTTGCAGTTTTTTGCCCAAAACCTGCTACCCAGATCACATTTTTTGCCCCAAAAAGTGCGAACCAACCGTGAAGAGGAGTAGGGGGTTGTTACTGAGCCCTAGGGACCTAATCTAAACTTTCAATCCACTAAAAAGAAAGAGTAGGGTTAGGCCTCTTACCTACAATTGACAGATCTCGATTCCAATGGTCAGTTTGTCCGCTATGATCGCCGTAAGATTTAGGGCCTTCTCTCCTCTCTATATTCACCACAGCTCCACATGAAAATGAATGAATTTGGAGGGAAAATACCTTATTAAAACAAAAACCTCTGATTTTTCTTTTGCCTGTTGCAGCCCAAATGTAGCTCAGTTTTCCAAACCCTCTGTACTGTTGGAAAGCTCTCACCGAACCCTCAAATGGGTATCTGTTAGTTTTTTGTGATTTAATACTTCACCGGAACACTTTTTCGTCATGCAGGGTCACTTCACCACTCCTCAAAATCGAATTTCTTCACCTGCAACACTCGTACTTGGGGCACCCCTTTGCCTTCATACTTGCCCATGCTTGTGTTGATCTTCGTCGTGAGTAACCATGATATAATCATGCTTTTATGGTCCCCATTGGACCTTTTTCTCTGTGTGGCAGCACCATTGAGTTGCCCTTGTTTAGAGCATCCGAGTTGAGTCATCATCGCATTCATGGAGTTTATCTCGAGTCCTCTTGTCTCCCACATAGTCCTCCATCCTTCATTGCTTGGTTCCTCTCTCGTGTTGCACATCGTGGCCTTCAGTCCTACTGTCCCCTACCCCTCATGATAGTGTGTCAGTCACTGCCAGGTCATCCATTCCCTTTATGGTCTAACAAGGGAAGTCATCCATCCGCTACTCAGTAACCCCCATTTTTCATCATCACCCCTAGTGTCTGTCTGTCAGTCACTCTACTATTTTCTCTCCTGACTTAGTTGAGGACCTCTTATTGCCTCACCTATGGTGGACCTCCTTCTATCGACATCAGATCATTTATTCTAGAAGATAGGTCTAGAGGGCGGTGTACCTTGGTTCTAGCTTCCACTCTTGTTTGGTGCCTCGGATCAGGCAAAGGGACTCCTTCTAGCCCTTTGACTTGATTTTTTCTCAGCTCCATCTCCTTTTTCAGCATGATCGAGATCCATATACTCGATGGTTCAGTGATGCAGTAGACTGGACCAGTGATTCCCGGGCATGTGTAATATTTTTCAACCCTCATGAGGGGGTGGCCCTACAGGTAGCCTGCCACATACCCGGATGACTTCTTCACTCTAGCCTTCGATGCAGCTCCATAGATTTTATGATGTCAGCCTCAGCCACTTGTAGCACCTTCTTGATTGCATGTATCAGTTAGATTTTCAGAGCCCTTTCCTGTTTACAAGGGCATCTGGGTTGTTTTTTATCTCATGTACTCAGATATTATTGTACAAGTCCTGGATGTTATCCCAGGCACAATATGTATGTGGGATTCATTATCATGTTATTTACCTAGCTCACGTTTATGCTAGCATTTATTATAGTGGCCAGTCGCATGGTTTTCCAGACACCTTATTTTTTGTACTATTGCCTCGGCGAGCATAGGTATGCCTCCCTCGCCACCTATAGCAAGTACTCCCTTACAAAAGAGACTTGTCGCACCTGTAAGTCTTGCCTCCTTAGGGTCTATTCATTTCAGCACTTTGATCTATCTTATACTTCTCTCTCTTTGATTTCCCCTTCGGTGTATAGTGATTGAGTTCTTACAACGTACTTCGGTCATACTATTAGCTCCTAACGCTCGCACGCTGGGCGGTAATCTGTTACACCATTTTTTGGTCATCTAACCTATTATCATTAGATGGATCCAAGTACACGATGTAAGACCAATTTTACCCTAAGTAAAATTTCTTTCACTATAAAAATAACTTAGTAAACCACCTTTATTAAGTTTTTTATGGTCTAAATACGAAACCCCATGAGGAAATATTAAATAAATCTATATTTGTTTGATTTTCCTCAAGGAATAATTAATTAAATAGCAGTTTGATTAATATTCCTGGTTATATTTAACCCAAAACAAGGAAACTAATTAGATAAATGATTATTTATCTTATTATTTCCTAAAGAATAGTTATTTAAACCTTATTTAAATAATATTCTTTGTTAAATATGACTAAATCACCCATAAATAATTAAATAAATCATTATTTATTTGATTATTACTCAACCACATCTTTAAATTGATAAATAAATCATTTATTTATTTATTATTTACAAATAAAGGGATTTAACCCAAGTCAAATTCCTTTTCCCTCCAACAAATATAATAAAATATTCCATAAAATTTGGATCTTGATTTGGTTAATAATATTTTAATTATGCATCAATATCTAGACTAACTCAATATTTTGTTATAAATAGAAGGGTTTTTCCATTCATTTATCACCTTTTTTTTCCTAAAGATCACTCTGGATCTATACTTTTGGTCTGACTATTGATCCACCATCATAGTAATATTTTGCCACCATTTTTGTCTGGGTTTTTCTACACCATCAAGAGAGAGGAATTTTAGATTTGAAGTGCTGAGGACTTATAAGAACCCATCCCATTGAGGAGAACTGGGAACACCCTCCTGTGTTTTCCTCCCAGGTGCCCCTAATACAAAATTCATTCAACATATTCTTGTCTTGTCTATTGGATGCATGGAGTAAATCTTGTTTTTTCTACTATTTAATGTATTTTAATGCATAGATC
Organism: Pinus albicaulis; assembly: GCA_034641835.2. NCBI lineage: Eukaryota > Viridiplantae > Streptophyta > Pinopsida > Pinales > Pinaceae > Pinus > Pinus albicaulis. Next base: position 1,179,536,018 of record CM076570.1, read on the forward strand.
TATATTTTTGCAGCATTTATCTTGATCACCTAACTGCAGATCTGAAGATATTGACAACCATCTTTTTTGTTAGGGCTGTTGTTATGCATAACTAAAGTGGTCTTTTTTTGTACGCTTGGAATTAAGATTCATACTAACAAAGAGGATGCACTAAACGTAGGGATTGGATGCAGCAACTCAGTAATAATCTGTTTATGTACATTTTAAACTTAATAATGCACCTTTGAAATGTAACATCTATATTTCATATTTTAACATTTGGGTTAGTATAAGACACACGACACTATGATTTTTTTAACTTTTTTATAGGTGCATTTGTTCCCATCTATGTGGGCATATGGACATCATTTTCACACAGAAAATGCCGATGATGGACACATGACACAATATTGTGGAGTGGAAGTTGAGTTCCATCAATGTCGTCGAGCTAGCCACCGTGATCAAAACCTAGTACGAGGGATGTTAGGTTACATCGAAAAGATACAAGAGATCATTGAATTGGAGTTCTCTTCTTTCCAATGTGTTCTTTTTAGGTGCAAGTGGTGGGACACCTTTGATCAGAATAATGTAAAGGAAGATCATGATAGTAAGCTTATATGTATCAACTCTAGAAAGATGTGGGATGAAGCTAAGGAGGCTTATGTTTTCCCCAAACACTGCAACCAGATGTTTTTTTACCCAGGTGTGTTGAATAGGGATTGGTGGTTTGTATTGAGACATGACCCTAGATCAAAACATATTTTTGAGAAGTATAGTGTTATCATGCCAAGCGAGCTGGAAGATAACGAGGGTGATCATGAGAACATATAGTGATATGGTACATGTGTTATTCATCAATATTTATACTATTTAAGATGGGATTTTATAAATAAGAAGACTTAACCTTATAACTAAGACTCTTTTTTTAAAAAACATTATAATATGTATTTTGAATTAATTGGTTTGCATTGTGTTAATGTTAAAATCATTTCACTTGATAATTTGCAATTATATTGATCTCAAAAAAAATGCATTGTATCAAGTTCTTTTTTTTATGTCAATTCCTCAAATAATACAACTACTTGATAGCTTTAAATGTGCGTGAATGATATCTTCAAAATTTTTAAAAATGTATTAATGTATACTGTTGTTTTTGGTATGTAAGATCATAATAAAATAATGATAATTCTAAACATGAATTTATTTGCATTATTTTCTAAAATTTATTATGTTACAAAAATTCAAAAATTCATATTATTCTAGATTTATTATTTTAAAAATATTTATATTCATACAAATTTACAATTTTACAATTTTACATAGAATTGCAATTTTACAGTTACATACAATTACAATTTTACAATCTTACATACAATTACAATCATTTCACAATACAATTACAATTGCAATTGCAATTTTACAAATATTTTACATACAATTACAATTACGATTATAATTACAATTTTACATACAATTACAATTACAATAAAAATTACAATTACAATCACGATGCATGCAATTACAATTACAATTTTACAAATTTACAAATTTTACAATTTTAATAAAATTGAATCATGACAAACATACAATTACAACTACAATTACACAATTTTAAAATTACCAATACATAATATTTAATAAATATCATGATTTAATATTAAAAATAAACATCGTGATCATGATAACCTTCGTACAAACATCATATTCTAAAATACACATTCAAATTTGCTAACATCATCTAATCATCGTGATCATGATCATCTAACAAAACACAAGCATTGTATAACATCATCAAAACAAAAACATCAAATATATGTCTCATGTCAAATAACTAATATCACATACACATCTATCTGCAAGCACATTAAATGAACATATCTAACATGAACTAACAATATACACATCATGATGAACACCAACATGTAAATTAAGTACATCAACAGGAACAAAAAATACACGCACCATATATATATATATATATATATATATATATAGATAGATAGATATAATGTCAAAAATAAAAAACTGTAATATAACTAGATATAAATGTCAAATATCTAGTGGTACTACATCAATACTAATACTAATCAAGGCCTGCTCAGCCGATGGTGCAACCTCATGCTCAAATGGATGACGTGCTTGCTTCGGAGGTGCCTGATGATCAGATGGTGCAGTCTGCTCATGACCTGCATGCCGATGAGTCACTCATGGTGCAACTTACTAAGTGGATGGTGTGGTCTGCTCAGATGGCCCTGCCTGCTCAGTCGATGGTCGTTTCTACTTAGGACTAGGTACCTGCTGAGATGGTGTAGACTGCTCGGAATATGCCTTATGATTAGGAAACGATGCTGGTTTCGCATGATCTTCAGCGCAAGGTGAAGGAGGAGGAGGTGGAGTACTAGAATGATGATCACTCCCCTCGTTATCATGATCATCACATGAGCTGCTATGTCGTCCATCTCCATGACCCGTATCCCTCCTAGTCGCCAGTACTCTGGAAGCTCCAACGATATGATGCATAAGGGTCATCATATTGTGGGTCATGTCTCTCTAGAGCTCTGTGAGCTTATGATCAGCCTGGATCTCTCTGATCGTAGCAGGTTTGACTCCCTCATAACCCAGTAGTCGACACAGTGGGTCGCCCAACTTCATCCTGAATAGGGTGTCCACCATATGACGCACCCTCGTGCGTATCTACACCCGAGGATCAGGTCTCTCACCCTGATATTTTTCCTCCTCCATCTCCTCTTCATGATCTACACTCGATCATCTGGTGGGGGTGGAATCATATACCCAACGAATGTGCCGATATCTACAAAATATATAGTAAACAACAATAATTAGGAAATTTCATTAAACAATTTAATCAAACAAGTTAAAGAATGTGTTAGAATAAATTTTATCCTAATTAATTAATTAAGAAAATAGAATTATATTATATTAATTTAAAGAAAACACTAATATTACATCTCACGTCCGGTGGCTCATCTTGTGTGAAGAGGATGTTGGTACACCCTCGCCAATCCAAACTAGAGTACGGACACAACACCATCACGAACAAGTGATCATCAGCACTGGCTAGCAACTCCAGTGCATCGGTAGATATACTAGTCGGCAAGTCAGACATGCCCCTCTTGGGCATCATCTAGCCCCACATCTGCATCTATACATGCAACATCGGGCCATAGGGCTGCTGAAAAAAGTAGGCCTCGTCTCTGAAAACCTCTAAAAAAATAAACAAAATAACTCTAAAGAAAAAGGGAAGGCCAACCTTCCATGTGCCTAAGAACGACATATATTTAATGTTGTACAAAAATTCCCCAAAAAAATCATAGACTAACTCACAAGTTGCGGTGTCTGGAATAAAGAATCAAAATAAAATAAAAGCGGGTAACTAATTCATTTCCCGTCACTATTATAGTGTGAAATGGTCGTCATTAGTAGTGAGAGGTACCTCACATCCTCTAGACCAAACGAAGCAATGCATAAATAACCACCTAACACCTAAAAATCTGTAGGATAAACTATATTGTCCCTAATGTATCTCTGGGAGTACGCTAACTGACTCCCTGCTACATAACCGATGGGGACATCTGGGAACTGGGGAAAATCCTGCCCTCTCCTAGATAAGTTAGTAATAAAATAGATGTCCTCCTCAGTGGGCTCGTACCACTAGCCAAGACTGACTCGGAAATCCTATCGGTGGGCATCCCACCTATAGATCAGCTGCACCAATAAGCCACTATGCCCCTTCAGGGATGTATCCTCCTCGTAGAACTTGAGGAGGCCTACCTACGCATCAATTGGGTGGCTGCCGCAATAGGGAGAGGGTACAAACTTCTCTCCCTCTCCCGTGCCTCCCACTGCTGAATCACGTTATAATGATCGTCCCTATGCTCTTTTTGTTCCCTTTGCTCTCTCTGTTGACGTTGTTGAATGATTCACATATTAAATACATTTTTTTTATTAAATGAGAAATGTATTTACAAATATATATATATATATATATATATATATATATATATATATATATATATATATATATATATATATATATATATATATATATATATATATATATTATTGAAAAAAAAAACACTCTGTGCGCCCAAGAAAACAGTAACGCATTGTTACCGATGTGTACTTCTTTATCACGAACCACGCCCGGTGCACATGAAAAATTCCCACACACCACGCAAACAAGAAATATTTTTGTGTAGTGCGTTGAACAAAATAACTGCCCCAGGGCAGATAGTTTGGTCAATGCACCACCCAATAGCAATACATAGTCAACGGTGTGGTCCTGTAAATGACCGCATTGTTGACTATGTAATGTTTTCAGGTGGGCTATGCATTAACCAAAATATCTACCCTGAGGCGGTTAGTTTGGTCAATGCACCGTCCTCCCAACAACATTACATAGTCAATGGCGCGATCCTGTAAACGACCACACCGCCATGTTACTTTTAAAATTTTATCGCTGTATTTTTCTCGGTACCTCACTGGAACCCGTTGTGGTTTCCGTTAACACCATTCACGATGTGGCCTATAAATTTACAGGAAGCACCGCGAACAGTGTGAGCCGAACGGCTCAAATGCATCGCACATAATTTTATAGTTATTTTTGTTAACAATTAATTTTAAGTTAATTTGAAATTTTGATTTGCTAAAAGGTTTAGTTAATGAGAAAGAAGTATATTACCTATACATTTGCACGTCTAGGAGGCATCTTTGCTGAGGAATTCAAAAAAACAAAATTTCCCATCATTTTTTAAAATTCAAACTCCACACAATGCACAATAGACGGCATCAATGCGAGAAATGGGAGCACCGATGCTAGGGCACCTCACAGAAGACAAACTCACACTAGTGCTTGAGATTTCTAGAGCACTGAACAAGTAAAAATTAGTTTTTTACAGCTAGTAATTTTTTTTAAATTAACCCTTTTTCGGTGCACTCGATTTCGAGTCGCATTAGGCGGTTTTATCAATGGCACACTGCACATTGTTATGGTGCGCTAGATTACAAAGATGCACTGGGCTGGTTTTTACGTAGAGCACCAGCGCATTGGAGTACTTAAATGCACCGAGCGAGTTTTTATGGAGAGCACATTGTCTCAGTGTGTCAATTTATAGTATGCAGTGGTGCGTTTTGCATAAAATGCACCGGTGCGTTTTATGATGAGAAACACATCACAAAAAAATCATCTGCAAAAACCTCCACCCACCAACCTCCTCTAGTGACCTCCGCTAGAAATGGATATCTCAGCTATTTTTGTAAGGGATTCCTCAATAACATCCACTAGAGGGCCTTTTCCTTGTAGTGTTTGTAAAATAAAACATGAAATAAAATAAAGATATTCCATTCAATTAACATATACTGAGTTTTAGTTCTTATTTGACTGTATTTTTCAGTTTTAGTGGCTTATGTATCCATTTATTTAGGGAAGTATGAGATGTCTTTATCTTGCAATGTGTGGTTTTTTACTTTGTTACAGTAACAATCTTATAAGATGGAAATATTTTATTAAATTTGATGGATAGATAAATAGGTATAAATAAAATTAAAATGTGAAATAGATATATAGATATCAATAATTTTGATCATATTTATCAAATAGTCTTGTTTACATATTTATGGAATCACTTTTTTATAACATTGTATCTAGCTCATTTCTAGTATATCCTTATTGTATGAAATCATTATCATGAAAACGTGTACTGTAGAATCCTAAGCTTATGTGACATTTTCAATAGATGGCTTATATTAGCAATTGCTAGGTCCATGAATTTCCAATTATGTCTTCCATTAGTCAAATTTGCCTCCATGTAGTATTTAGTTCTTGAAATGGTCTAATTTCTTGAACTTTGAGAACCACTATACCATTAGGATTAGGCATAAGTCTATAGATGGTTTTTTATTTATTTCTAAATGTGTTATTTGGAAAAATAAAATTGTACCATGAATATTCAAATATATGTAGTTATACAAATTTATAGTAAGGGCATCTTTGGGCCTAGGTAATTCTTGTGGTTTGCATCTACATATTGGGAAATTTTAGCCTTTTTTGTTTTACTATATACACTAGTGAATGTTGCATGTAATTTACCTTTTCATGTGTTTTTTTGTACCTTAGAGCCTGATTCACTTATTCTCTGTGGTAACCTTCTGGTTGTCTCAAGAAAATCAATTTTGAGCCAAATTTCCTTCACTTATGCCACCTCCTTCTCCTTTTGTGGATTAATCCCTCTTGCGGACAAGAGAAATCTCCCTAGTACCCCAACAGGTAACTAGAAACAAACAACCATTGAATTCCTCTTTCTCTAAACTATTTGTATTCTAGATTATTACAAATTTGAAATAAGGAGGATATGCTCCTACCTTTAAACCTATTATATTCCTGTAATTTACAGTATCACAAGGTGACTAAGTATATCATACAGGTAAATTTTCATGTTGTACTTGAATTTCAATATTCAAATGATTTCCAAAGAAAGGATGAAAAGAAGAAAAGAAAAGAGGGTATAAAAAAGAAAAAAGAAAGAAAACCCCAAAAATTAAGTAATACTGAAAGTGTTGAAAATCAAAATACCACTACTCTTTAGACAGGTGCGTTCAATCATACATTTTAAACATGATTGTACAATTTTGAATTTTTGTTGATAGGACTAGAAAGGGAAGATTGGCTAAATAGCCTAATCTTGGCCAAATAGTAGATAGGTAGAAATGAAGTTAATTGGTTCAATAGTTTAATCTGAACCAATAGGAGAAATAAGAGATAGAGATTAGGTTATAGTTTTAAAGAAAAATGATTTAGGGTATGCAAGTCCAAATGCACCATGTAAAAGAGAAAAAACGTTAGTTCTGTAGTCTGGATAGGTATATATCCTTAGAATAAATAATGGAGGAAACATGTAATTTTTCCTAGAAAGTACAGTTTAAAGGTCTCATGTTTTATATGGTGAAGGGGAAGAAATCAAAGGACAAATGGTTCTTATCCTAAAGTTTCTTTATGGAATGTACTCCAAATTTTGGGAATTAAGTTGTTTTCAAAACATTTTAGCATATTTTATGACACATTTAATTTTATCCTAAGTCCCTAAAACTATATACCCCCTTATCCTAACCCCCGAAAATATTTCATTCCCTATCCTAAGTTCCAAACTATCCCTCCATACATTAAATCGGCCCGACCCCACCATCATATCATACATCCCATCTCACTAACTGACCCCCATCTTCTCCTAATCTCCGCACACCACCTCATCATCCGACGGTCACCATAATGTTTTGGCCCCCCCTCAGCCTCCGAACGTTAACGTTAGGGGGGCGGTGAGGGGGGGCAGGGGTCCGAAATAAATGATATTTGATACCACCGCTGCTTCTTCGTGGCACTCCTAGGTCACTTCGCATCCGTCCCCCCCCCACTCCTTACCATTTACCACTACCCCCCCCTGAAAGTGGTTTCTTCCACGCTTGAAACCACTGCACTCGCCCAACAACATGGCGACCATTGCTGAGTACCGTCGTGCCAAATCACCCCCTCCACCTCACCTTCGTGTCCGCTAGAGAACCGTTGCACGGTGCCTCCATGTCATTGCCTACCTATCCCCTCCATCCAATCAAGTCCACTCCCGCCAAGTACTCATTGCACATTTGATTGGTTGTTTCATTGTCCAACGGGCCCATGCCAAGACAACATTCACCCAATCGCATGTTAAAACACCAATTCAGTACCAGAGGCAAATTTTACCTTTGCTATTGAGTTCAATTGATATAGGTGATCGAGTTGCAAGAAATTAATAGTCAAAGATGACTGAAATATATTCAGTTCATCCACGGACAATTCTCAGTGCTCTAAAAATTATGTTCGCAGTTCCCCTATTATTTTTCCCTTCCCATTCTAATTTGAGATCCTCCCTTTCTAATCTACCTTCTCTTCTTATTCCCATTCTTTCTTTGCACAGTGAAATTCGTCACAATTCACAAAATGCCTCCAAAGAAAGACCAGATGCCATTCAATCCTATGGTCTACCCTTAGGTGGACATGGATTACTTGGCTTTGGCAAACATGGATTTCAAGATCCACAAGATAGAGTCAGACTTTGACCTGTTCGATGTCTACTACTAGCTCGAGGAAAAATTAGTGGATCAGGTGGAGGACATTGGCCCGTGGGAAACTAAATTTCCCTACTACATTTTCACCAAGACCCATAGCTGCCCAGAATTCATTAGGAAGTGCCATGCCTGCTATAACATCAATCAAAGGACTGTAATAACCCCAACAAGATAAATCTTGTTTACCATCAATGCCCAATCAATCCAACAGATGATGCAAGCCACCACCACTGAAGGAACCATTCCCTTCTCCTATGAATCTCTGAGAGAATTATACAAGAAGCTAGACTTTTCCAACAGAGCTAAGACTCTGCAACTCTTCATGGCCACTGATGCCCCAATGCCTAAAATAAACCCTCCATACCCTGCATTCTCCTTCCCTGGTAGAACACAACAGATTTTTATTGTCTTGTCCTACTTGCTAGGATATCACACAAACCAATGGGTCAATGAAGCCATGATAGGATTCTTGTCCATCCTTTCAGTAGAGTCCAAACCCACAACCATGTTTAATTTCCTAATTCCTTGTTGATTCCATCCATGAACAGTTTTTGAAGTTTCATACAGAGGAGGTGTTCAAATACACCTCTGTTTTGGTTTACATGTTTGTTTATTTTCAGTCCAATAGGTTCCGGTTTGAAATGACAAAGCTTAGTGATGATTCTAAGATTCAATATGTCATCTTCTAGACCATTCTACTAATGAAATAACATAAAAATTATACATAAAAATATTTTTTGGATTTATTTGTGCGCCCATCCATCAGCACACTCAGCAGTGCAACAGAGCCAAGAGTGAATGAGGAAATCAAGAAAACTATGCAGCTGACAGATCAAGTGAGGACAACAGATTGGTACTTGTACAAAAATTATACGGAGATTCAATTTTATGGGGGTGTGTTGGCCCCCTACAAACTGCCAAAGCTCCTCTCCTTGAGGATATTGACACTGGAGTATATAAGACAAATGATGTATGCAAATGAGCTCCATTTTATCTCTGCAAAGAAGAAGTCCCAGTTCAAAATCAAGGCACAAATTGGGCCTTTCATTTGTAATAGTAGAGAAGTAGGGGAAGAGGTTGATAAGATGTTGAAGAAGATGGGTTTCAGTCACAGTTTCACCTGGTCTTATGACCCTGCAGGGATCATCTCCAAGAAGAGGGTGGAAAACAGGTCAACACCTTATGTCCACACACACCGGCCTGAAATTGAAAAATATGCAAATCAAATAGAATGGGTGGCCAACACACTGCAAGAAGATGAAGAATATATGATTTCAATCTTAGGCATCCAAACCCCAACCCCACAAGAAAGGAAGGGTGCATAAGATAAAGAAGACAAGGGGAAAGAGCTAGAGAAAGAAATAGGGAGAAATAGGTCAAGAGAGGATTAGTCACCTTCGGTGACTGATACCTCTAGCCAAGAATTCAAACTGAAATATAGGAAGAGGACCATAATTCACATGGATATTGATCAAGGGGGTGAATCAGAACAACAAACAATGATCCACATCATAGACACCCCTAGTTCATCTCTAGCATGTGGTCAAACAATGGCCTCCCCTACATCTTCGACCACATTCTCTATTCAAAAACAGGGTCTACAGACTTCTACCTCCACACCTGCCATAGAAGGACAAAAAAAATCAGTCTATGATGTATTCCGAGAAATAAAGTTGAGGAATGAGGTGCTGAACACCACCGCCTACAACCAATTTTGGAAACAAACATCAATTTCAAAAAGCAAATTGTTGATTTAATTTTATACTAAAAAGGGGAGGATGCAAATGGCATTCCTGGAAGCCCTAGTTCCACAGCCTCAAGGAGAAAAAGACTACAAGAAGGCATCATTCAAATTTAGTGCCAAAGAGATCCACCCTGTTGACAAAATGGAGCTACACAAGCAGACCGGAGAGATGGTGGCTTCTACTTTGACAAGTACAACCATGAGCTTGTCAAAACTATAGGTATCTTTATCTAATACTCAATCTCAGCTTAATATCGATAAAATTTCCGCTATGGATAAAGACTCAAGGATCAAATATTCATAATATTTGATAATGAAGATGGGGTATGACCCAACCAATGTTCAATCTGTGGAGGAGATTTTGAAGAAAAATAATGTTGATATAGCAGCCCTCAGGAAACAGCTCAAAATGTTAGCAACATAAGACCCCTTGGAAAAATACATTGAATAAAATGAGTCACAGAAGGCTGAGTTAATGAAGTTAACCATGGAGCAATCTACACAAATCAAACAAATGGAGACAGAGATGGAGAAGTTGTTGAAGGAGAAAGAAGAAGTAGCTCGGGCAGCTCTCATCCTCTGGAAGTTGTATCCATTACATCAATTCCATATGTTATCCCAGCAACTGCTGGGACCTCAAGTGGGGTAGATCAACTATCCAAGGCCATGGAGATTATGACCATACAAACACAAGAGATCAAGAAATTGGAAGCACAAATAGGCATCTTGAGATATCATAAGGCAAGATATGAAACTGCCCACGAAATAGCCAAGAAACAGATTGAAAGGTTAGAGAAGCAAGAAAGTGATTTTTCCCAGTAATATTTTGTTCCAAATTAAGCTAATCATCTGGGGTGGTATCATAGAGTCAGTGGATGAAATCTGGAACTCCATCCATATCATTTTTTAGCAGAAGGAGTTGATTGATAGGTGTCAGGTGGTTATTGAAAAGGCCAATCAGAAGTTGGGAAATATGCCTACAACAACCCCCAAAATCATAAAGTTCCTGAATTTTAAAACCATTTTTTGAGCTTGAGGAACTTGATGTGCAGGATAGGATGGAGACCATACTAGAAGTGAAAAGGTTCCTCACTAAGATGAATTTGGTGAGACAATTGGAGGAGAAATGCCACGAATTGGACGTGGCTATTGGCAGATTTTTCAACAAAATTGAGCCCTTGAAGAAAAAAGGGTTTCCTTCACTATATGTAATTCAAAATAAACTAGTCAAGATGGAATATTACATGACGAAGCTCAGGGAGACGGCCAAAGACACCACCAAATTCTCCAACATCAAAAGAAATGTGATCGGGAAAGTAGTCTTGGAACTTTTTGAGTAATGACATCTTCATCCAACATGAACTGAAGCATGTTTTCCTCGCCAGGTCCACATTCAGAAAATATACATAGGTGGATGAATTTTATTGATAGGTTGTAGGGACCATAATTCCAGGTAAGAAATAATGGGCCAAGTTATGTATGTATCAGGATTGAAGGGCACAATGAGCACGTCAGCAAAGCCACTGATAAGCTAAAGGTGCCAACACCGCTTCAGATTTAATGATCTAGAAAATTTGGTCTAAAAGTTAGAGCCAAGTGTTAGAGCCATTGATCATTGCCTCTTCATGACCACCTCATCCCCTTTTGGGCTTACTTTTAATTCATGAAGGGCTGCCGGATTTAATACCACAAGCGGTGTTTTTCAGATGTATTTTGTCTTAGCCATTGCATGGCCACACTTGTCTAATTTTTTATTAGTTGTAATTAATGAAATGTTTCCAAAGTAGATAGGTCAATAGATGTAGTTTGCAGTTAAATACTGCATGTATTGGAAGTATCAGGGGTTGGACCTTGCATTGTAAGAACCTGTTGTATTGGAGCGTTGGAATTTTTGAAGATGTGCATCAATAATAAGAGACCATTTTATAGGATACTTGAGTTGTGTTATATGGTGATGTGTTTCCTTTTGGTATCAAATGTTTCCATGGGGTGAATCAGGACAAAAAACAGTGATCCACATCATAGAGACCCCTAGGTGATCTCCAGCAGGTGTTCAGACAATGGCCTCCCCTAAATCTTTGGCCACAATGTATATTCAACAACAGGATCTGTAGAATTCTACCTCCACATGTAATATTCCAAATTAGATTTTAGCTATTTGGAATATTATATGTTGCTTTTATTCATAGATTATATGAATAAGTGGGGTAAAGAGACCCTTAAATATCTTTATTAGGAATAAACCACCTCTAGTATGAATGTGCATCAGTTTAGCTAGCCAAAATAAAGCAACCCTTGGTGTGAAGGGGGTCAATGCATGTAGACTGGGCCAAGATTTACCAAATCAACAATGCTGCCATAGCAGAGAGTGGAGCTAGTGGGGACAACATAGTTTTGGAGGAGGAGTCTTTGCATGGAAGTAGCATCATAAATTAGTGGGGCCAAGGGCGAGGAAGCTCACCAAGAATATCAGGAAAGGGATGGCATCCATGAGAGGCATTCAGAATATTTTTTAGGTTTGGGTATTATGACTTCTTGCATGCTTCAACTGTTTAACGGAGTTTCTTGTACTGTTTAGAACAATGGTATTTCCAGGCAGGAATCCCACACTCTACCTCAGGAGACTTCGAGTGCCCACTTAGGAGAGATATTTTGAGCTTCATTTCCACCATCCAGCATTGTTCCAAGTAGCTTCCTTCAGCCACAACTTAGTCTCCTTGAGGAATTGCATTATTTTTCAGGGTGTAGCAGTGCAGTGGTGAGAAACCTTGTTTATGAGCCAGTTTCCTAGTGAAAGGGGCAACCTTTCACCTGGAAAGCTAGAGAGGAGAAGATACAACCATATCTGTTATGCGGAATTATGAATTACGGATAAAAAACATTCCCTAAATGTGGTGCTCATTTAGAACAACAGATCAAAGACTTTGTAGATCATGGAAAATTTTAGGGGCTAATATTCGTAGGTGGGCTAATTTTCCATGTTTTTGACAAAAAAAATATTCGCCAATTTCAATTTTTTATAAAAATGATTCGCCCAAATTTTACAATATAAAAATTGCCAACATTATATAGAGAGCATATATAAAATCATTATAATTTGAATAATTTTATAAATACATCAATATAAATTTTATAGTTTATGTATTAGGGACTAGTGAGATTCACCATTTTTTTAAACTTCAAGGTAATTTTCTATCCTTAAAATTTTCCCTTTTGTAGATGATTTTCCTAACAGTAAATAGGCACACAAAATAGATTAAGAAACCTACTTGGAGTCCAAGTGCTTCCTATTCTCCTTCTGTCGCTCTTGCTATACTTTCCAATCCAAGCTTGATTTCCAAAATATTTCCTGCAAGTATGAACACTAAACAGAAAAGAGATTGCAATATATAGATGGATATTCATGATAATCAGTTAAATCAATGAAACATGAAACATATACATCAGATACGAATCCATAATATAAAAGACATAAGCTTATATATGTACAAATGTGGGAAAGTAAGCAACAATCTTTATTAATAGACAGAAGGGGGAGGTTACAACCAGCGATTGATTTGATGTCACCAACTCCAGCATCATCCCAGCCACACCACAATGAACATCTCTCCAGTACCATTTCACTCAAATCAAACACTCAATTGAGAATCCAACAGCATTTCTCAACCAAATTTCTTCCTCCTCAAGCACTAGGATCTGTGCTCAATTTATAGATGAGCTGAAGGTAGTTTCACAATCAATGACTTTATAATAATAGGCAAGACATTTTCCCAATCTCAGAGGTGTCAAATGGACACATGGATTCAAATTTTGACACATATGCACTCTTCTAGAAGGCAATAGCCAAGTGGAGATTCCAAAACAATGAGAATTTCACTCCCAATTTGACCAACACACCCTTGAGTGGAGGTGCCTACATATGCAAAGTAGTTAACCCCTTGAGAGACTACATTTGTGAGCTCATAGGTGATATAACATGTACTTCAAATCTTGGAAACCTTGCAATGGAAGTCATGGATGATTTGTTCTTGTTCTTTGTCTTAAGACATGTAGCAACTAAAATGATAGGGGATGATAGACCCTATTCATTGGTTCTAGGGATGATGTCTAGTTTAACCTGGTCATTGGGAATGGTGCCCAAATTGACCTATAACATATTTCCCCCTAAAGCATGAAGTCAGAATAATAATAAAAATATTTTTTGAATGAAATGCTTTACACTGTGATGGGCTAGAGCTAAAGCATACTGGTGACCTACATCAATCTTACAATACATTACATCATGATATATCCTCTTGATCATGAATTTCTGAGGGAAGGTATTCCCATGCTCAGCACATAAACTATCTAATAACATGTACATAGTTCAAAAAGTCATCTACATTGGAATGTTTCACAATACATACATGCCTACAGATATAGGCCCACGTTCGGATGACGATCTGTATGTATGGTCACCGTACAGATGATGTGTACAAAAATCTTGAAATCGTAGCCCGAATGGCTGAAAATAGATCCGGGGTCTTCTTATCTAGTTCACTCGATCATTGGCGTACAAGTATAGCCATGCGAATATATGATTTGTAGTCGAACATGGTTAGGCATCATTTGATTACCAGCCAATGATGTGAGTTACTAACAAATGCGAGAGAACCACCATTGATGTTAATGGCCCTCAAGGTACTGCAATACATTTCGTAAGGCATGAATAGATGATTTGATGTCGAACGCCAAACAAAATATTTTGGTCATGTTAGGTCCCTGTAATTTGTCAGATTGGTAAGACCAAATAAACAAGGGTAACATCAAACCAACTTTGGAGTCTTAGGACCTAGCCTTCCTAGACTCAGAGAGGGCTCTCTCTATATTTGTATAAAATATATAACTTGATTGATTTACGATGTTGATTTTAGGCTAGTTAAAATGATAGGGATTGTTTGTTTTGTTTTGTTTGGTTGGGTTGATTGTTAGGAAGAATAGATAGAGTAAGAGAGGTTCAAACCATTGGGCTAGGGAGTCTATAAAAGGTTTGAGTAATACATCAAAAAATCAAGGGTGTTCCACAGGGCAAGTTAACAAAGACAAATGGATCTTAATAGCTTATGTGGGTGTGAAATGAACATTAAGTTGTGAGTTTAGTAGCTTAAAGGGCAACTAAGAATCCTTTAACATGTACTAGAACAATAAGAGTCTTTAAGATTAATATTTTAAGAAAGAACCAAATGACAAGGCATACCATAAAATTATTTAGCCAAACTTACCAAGTAAACTTTTAAGACAACAATCCAGTAAACCCTAGAGAATAGGTAACTCCTAATTTCTCTATCTATTCACTTTCAGACAAAGAAAACATTTAAGGTAAAAAATCAGTAATGATTAAAGAGGAGGGAACTCCTAAATTATTCAATCGGACTTCAAAGACCTTTAAAATGACCTTTCAAGATAGACCAAAGGACAGGGCAAACCATAAACTTATTTAGCCAAACACTAGTAAGTAAACTTCAAAGAAAACATTGAGAACAACATTTTAAGCAGAACCAAAGGAAAGGGAAAACCATAAACTTCTTTAGCCATACTCTACTTAGTTAATCTCAAGAGAAAAAACTATGTGGGCATGGAGAAGTAGGGAACTCCTAAATTCTCCAATCAAACCTAGCAGAGGAAAACATTTAAACAACAGAAAGCAGACATAATTAAGGTGCCTCTAACAACATATCTTAACCTAAATTTTAGGTTCTGTTATAAGGGAAATAACTGGAAAATATGGAAAACAGAAGAAAAAAATTACAAGATCATAATAACATCACCATTTAACAAAATTCATGAGTCCTGTGAATGTGCTTGTTCCATTGATATCTAGTCCAAAACATTTACAAAGCTCCAAAGCCAACTTATTTACAACTCAGAGTCTAAGAAATATTCAGCTCAACAACCAACTAACCAACAAAAAACATGAAGAATCCATGCAGTATTTATCTGCAAAATGAGGAGGTGAACCCTAGCTAGGGTTTGATATGTCATTTATTACATAGTTAATATATTTTACCTTTGAGACCATGCAAGGCCCAAGGAAAAATATCTGAGACTCATTCATTGTAATAATAACTCCTAACATAGCTTCTAAAATAAATTTGGAATATGTTTGGCTTTAAGGCTTCTCAAATTTTTTTACAATAACTCCTATTCAGGGCGCAATGCCAGGGTATAGGGGTGCATCGCTAGTGCAAACACGCAGCGCCAAGGCTGAAAACCTGCCCTGTTTTGCAGCTAACTTTTGGAGGCCTTCCCAATGTCCAAATGAGCTCCATGATGGCTCATTGGAAAAGCCTCTGAGTCTATTTTCCAAATATGCTTCCACTTTCCAAAATGGTGCCCGTATGCCCTGTTAAAAACATATTTTCCCAAGATTGGTAAACGCGCAGTGCCAGTGCCAAAAAGAGGGCAGAAAGGTGATTTTTTGGTAGTTTTTTTCCCTTTTGAGGGACCAGTTTTGCTCCAAATATCCTGAAACTTTCTCAGGTTGATGTAATTTTCATTAGGAACATGAATATGCTAACCATTTTCCATTTGGATGGCCCAAAAAAGAGCTCAGTTCCAGTGGCGCTGCGCATTAAGCACAATTTATGCATGCTAAACTATCCCAAAAATCAAAATGTGCACCAAAGTGCCAAAATTGGAATTTTTCTTGTGGATCATGGGTTAGAGGCCTAGAGGAACAGCTCACCAAGAATATTGAGCTTCCCTTTTTCCTTTGACTCAATCAAAGCCCGAATATTTGCATGGTCTCGTTTGAGCTTGGCCCTTGCAATCTTGTTTCTCATGGCATAGTGTCTTGCCATCTTTCTATGGATGCCAGTGTCTCTCTTTTCCATCTCTAGCAGACCTTCTAGATGTGAATTGTCTCTCTCAAGCCAAGCCTCTCTGTCTCCATAAATCTCTATGACAAGCAGCTCACTTGGAGTGATTTTCTCTGCCAATTCTGCCTCTTTTTTCCTTTCCCGAGCTAAAGCCCTCTTCAGTCCAATGGTCCTTGGTATTTGTCTAGGAAGCTAATATTCCTCATCCTCACTGTCATCAAAAGTACCCAAGGTCTCATCCAGCAAATCCTTTGCCTTTCCTGCCTCTCTCTGAGCTCTGATTTACCTGACCTCACTGATGGTATGTTTTTTCTTTAGCTGCTGATTCTGTAGCTCAAGAAAGTCAATGACATATTATGCTCTATCAAGATTAGCTTGAAGCTCACTAGTCTTGGCCTCCTTGCCTCTGATAACTGCACTAGTAGCCCTATATTCATCCTCATCATCAATCTCAATCAACTGAAACTCTTGCTCAGTTTCATGTTTGTCCTCCTCCTCAACAGTGATAGGCTCTGGAACCTTTTCCTTGCCTTTGTCAACTTGTTTTTTTGATGAAGAAGGCATGGCCCCTTTCACACCAAGTGAAGCAAACACATGCCTATGGCCTCTCTGATATGCCAAAGGAAATGGATCAATGTCAATCATTTTAGTGCCAACTGTCTTAATTTCCCTCTCACTGCTTAATGCTCTGATATCGTGATCTGATGGTGAAGGATTGTGAAAAGGTGAAGAGGAAGGATAAACATGAGGTGAATGGATGTGAGTGGATGGTGATGTATGAGTAGCATGATGTGATAGAGGAATGGTTTTGGGAGGATCAGATGATGAAGGTATATTCTGCCCATGATGAATAGGTATGGTAGTGAAAACCTCATTGGCAATGAAGGTATCCCATGGAATGTTTTTCTGATGGAGCTTATGCATGACCACCATCTTGATGAGTGAATGATGAAATAGGCTCTGCATTTTCTGATTGTAATCTCTCTTTTTCACAATGTAGGTCATCTTGCCAATGCTGAGGAAAAGATAATAAGGAAAATGCAACATCCTAACTCTAGTGAAATGCATGAGAAGATGAATATGATATGAGTAGAGGCGGGAAAACCTTTCCTCACAAGTGAAATACTTAATTATTATCCTCATCATGGGCACATACCAGTCAAGGAGATGACAAAAAGGGACAATGGAATTCTTGTAATCTCTGTACCTAGGTTTAAGGTATGGTTCATAATGGCTCATGTCCAAGTTTGCTTGTTTAAACCATCACTCTCCTACACTAAGCATCCCTGTAGTAGTTGCAATGACATTGGTGGACATATCAAATGTAACTCCAGCAAGATTGACCTGCTTGTCATGCATATTGATGATGCATAGTCTTGTTAACTCTAGGAAATTTTTGACTTGTTGCACTCTTTCACAAAACTCAAAGCAGCCCATATGTTTGAAGCAAGAAATAGTGAGAGGAGAGGTCATAAGTTCTCTTGTGGTGATAGGTTCAAATCTGTTTATTTTTCCTCCCTTATGATCATGTCTCCTTGGCATTTGTGCCTCACCAACCATGCCACTGTCTTCTTCCTCTGACATCTTCAAATTCTGATTTGGAAACCCTAGGGTGTAAATGTAATGAATGAGGGGAAGGGAATGAAATGGCAGCTTTGAACAAATGAAGGGAATGAGTGTGAGTGAAGGGAATGAGTGAAAAGGAATGTGTGAAGGGACAAACTAAATCAATGGAAACCCTAAATCAATGAAATTACCCTTTCTGTGACTGAAATTTCTTTTTAGGAAGATGAAACAAAGGTAAAACAGTTATCTGAAGCTAAAATTTAGGGTTTCCTTTAGGGTTTCATTTCCATTCAATTAAGAGTGACCAAATAGCTTAACATCAAGGTAAAAATGTGTACTTACTGCTTTGAGGGCTGTTTGGAGGACTTTGGCAAAGTTTGGAGAAGATTTGAACTTGTTTGAGTTGATATATCACTCCACAACCTCCTCTCGCTAGGCGTGTAGTGCAAGTGGTAAGTGTGCAGTACCTCTGCAAGGGAGCAGTGCCAAGCTACAGGCACACAGCGCTAGTGTAAAAATCGTTAGGAATTTCGGGCAAGGGCACAACGCCAATCTCCAGGCACGCAGCGCCAAGCGTTGAACGTGTAGTGCCAAGGGATTTGACCCAAATTCGCTCGAAACCATGAAATTCTTTTTTGCTAAATTCTCTTGACGTTTAGAAAGGAAAAAATCACTATTTTGAAATGTAAAATGGGATTTTATAGGCTTGTGGATTTAATTTAACTTTAAAAACCGACTTTCTAATGTATTAAGTCTTTTTCCTTTTCTCACTGATACTCTTTGACACTTTTTCTTTGCAAGTTGTTGAAGTCATAAAGTTTGTTTTTCTTTTGCTAATTGAGGCTTGACATGTTTATTTTGACATCTTTGGGATTTACATATAGTAGCATCTTCAAAATCTTCTATTGTTTCCACCATTAAATTCAACTCCTATTTTCCATCCTCTCTGGCCACCTTTTTCAAATCTCTAAGTGCCTACAGTTCTTACAACAATCATCATTGTTGTCTTCTAAGTTCTCTATAGCCCTTTCAAGTTCATTCATTTTTGTTTAGCTCACCTTACCTTTTTCCATATTCCATCAATGTTTTCTGATAGACTTTCTTCATGTTTTGCCTTGTGTGCTTCCTCCATGTCATTTCCTGCAAGTAATCACTACTTTGGCACTCAAATGGACTATCAAGTTTATAACCTGTGTCATCTACATGACCAAGTTTTTCCCCTTTCCCTTGCTGTAAATTGTTTTCATTCAGGAGTAGACGGTCTACATCATCAGTACTTTTTGCCGATAAACCTTCCAACACCTCTACAGAAGTGCTAAAATTTGTCTCATTTTTCTCACTTGTAGGTTATGAATTGAGAAGATAATCCTCCTTGGAAATTTTAGGTCTTTCTTGAATAACCATGTCTTGACATTATATTACATCTGAGCCAGATTCTAGCAAAGAAATATAAGCTCCTGAAACATCCAAGGATGACCTTGAAAAAATGTAAAACCCTAATGACCTAATGGGAGTGCTTTTTGACCTGATTTTGAATGAATTTGACTTAAAAAACTTTCAAGTGGAAAGAGCATTTCCAAAAGTGCTATTATGCTCAAGGGGACATGGGAATGAGTTAGCAACCAAAAATCTTAGAGGGAGGATGGGGTTTTTTGAAAGGGGAAAATGGGGAAATGAGGTTTTAGGTAGGAAAGAAGGATGAAAATGAGAGGTATAATCCCATAATGAGTTTTTTAAGAGCAACATGGTGACTTTGAGAAGGAAAACTGATAGATAGGGAAAAGGTTTTATGAAGATAATGAAGGCAGTGAGATTTCTGAAACTCAAGATATTCAAGGAATATTGTTTTCAGAAAACTATAACCATTCTATGGTCCTCCAAAGGTAGTAAAAAATACTGATGACTAACAGTGGCTCCACTTGGGGAAGGAAGCTCCTTCAGGAGGTGTCAAGAACCTCAGAGTTTCAGATCTTTGGAATTTGTAGATCAGTGCCTTGCTTGTACTTGGAAGATCCCTCTTTCTTCAATTGCTAATTTGTTGTTATTATTTGAAGCTGTGATATTTTAAAATCTGAAAAACATGATTGCTTCAACTCATCTCTACCTACCCATCATACCTTTCCTAGCATTTTTTCTTCATTTGGGTGCATTTATATTGGCAAACCCTTGATATCATTTCTTCTTTTGAGAGAAACACTATCTAGTTCTACCCTTATATCATCCAAAGGCTCAGATTAGACTGATGAGCTCTTCTTATTCTCTACCTAATCTACTTATTTGTCAAGATTAAACAGTTTGAGAAATCTTCATTCTCTAATCTATAAACAAGAAATTGAAAGCATGACCAAATCAAGATTAAGCAGTTTGATTTGTCATAGGTTGGGGCATTTTGGACAAGCTGCACACAGATTTTATTTTTGCATGAAGTAAGACTAAAAAACGAGGGCTATAATTTGGAAATTGTCATTCATCCCTGTTTTTCTTTTGGTTCAAATTTTGAACTTTGGAACCAATATCTTTTCCTAATCAAAACTATAGATAAGCCAAGTTTAAACAATTTTTCAAATCTTCATTCACTAACCTATCAGCAGAAATTTAAAACATGTTCAATCATTATTAGGCTGTATGATTGAACAAAACTTTCTTTCTAAAAAATTAGTGGCATTTGGATTTGCACACTTTCAGAAATATTCTTTTTTGATACGGGGCTTTACCTTTTCCTTTTTATCTGCCCTCTTTTCTTCTTTTCTTTGTTTTTTTGTGTTTATCTTTCTCATATTTTATTCAAGAAATGTTATGTACAATGAATAAAGCTTCAAACTGATATTTTTAACAAAAACAATGCTTGAGCATCCTGTCATTGACAGGACCTCCAAATAATTTTGTTCCATCCATTTCTTGCAGGAAAAATGCATTGTTAACTCTAGTAGAATGAATGATGAATGGGCCCTTCCACAAATTTTCAAACTTCCCATGCTTGCCTTTGTCCTCTCTTCTTGAATCCCATTTTCCAACTTTGTCTCCAATCTGGAAATCATTTGCGTTGGTCCTTCTGTCAAAGATATTTTTGATGTTCTCTTACACTGCTTGTGTTCTGGTGTACACTTCTTCTCTTGACTGCTGCAACTAAATGGTTTGGTTCAACCTTCTTTGTATGTCATTTTCTTCTAACTGTACTTCTTGGATGAGCTTTATCACTGGCACTCCAAAATTTGTTGGAAAAACTACATCCATGCCATTCACCAGCTAATAGGGGAACATATTGATTGATTTATTGTTTGTTAATCTGTCTGCCCATAGTGAGTGCACCAGTTTGTTATGCCATGACTTTTTGTTTTCTTCTAGCAATATATTGATGATATTTTCCAAACTTTTGTTAGAGGACTCAGCCAACCCATTACTTTGAGGGTAATAAGCTATAGAATGGCCCAATTTAATCTAATATTTGTGGCAAAATCCCACCATTTTTTTGGATCTAAAGGCAACAGCATTGTCAGTAATAATCTTTCTAGGACAACCAAATCTAGACAAAATGTGGTTTTCAAGGAATTTGATGATTACTGAGTCTGTGGCAGTTCTAGAAGGAATGGCCCCTATCCATTTTTTAAAATAGTCAGTTGCAGTGAGGATCCATTTGTGTTGGGCAGAAGATGCAGGGTGGATTTCTCCAATGATTTCTAAACCCCATTATTGAAAATGAGCTTCAACAATGATAGGTTGTAAAGGCAAAGGCGGTAGTTTTCTCTTTCCCTCAAAGATTTGGCATTTATGGCAGGTCACTACTAGCTTGTGGATATCAGGGAAAAGAGTGGGCTAATAGAAACCAGCTCTAAGGATTTTTTTGGTAGTGATTTTCCAATAGATATGACCTCCACATTCTCCTTCATGAAATTCATGCATGATTCTATCTGCATCTTCTTGAAGTAAACATTTAAGAAAGACACCAACAGATTTTTTCCAATATAAATCTTTATCTAGAATGCAAAAAATTACAGCTTTTAGTTTCAAGAATCTGGCCTTTTTTTTGGACAAACCAGGAGGAGCATTTACATTAAAAAGTACATATAATATATCAGCATACTAGAGTGAGTTCATAAATTCTTCTTCAATAGGTGGAGTCGCCAACTCCTTTTGTTCATCCAAGGACTGTATCATGTTTATGTCCAGTGCTTGAAAGTTTGCTTCAACCATCAGTTTGTCTAGGCCTTTCCCTCTGATTAGCTTGGTGGGTTTGTTCCCCAGATCATATTCTAATATGGCAGCAATCCACTTACCTCTTTTACCATCAGGATCTTGGGTTAGTATGTCCTTAACAACTGCATGAGGAACAAAAGTAATGACATTTGAATGCAAGATGTAAACTCTGAAATATTTTAGTGCCTTAATTAAGGCAAAAGCTTGTTTTTCCATAATGTTATATTTTAGAGGTGCATCTCTTAGTGCCTTGCTGAAGAAATCTATGGGTTGTTCTTGTCCCATTATGTTCTTTTGTAGTAATATTGCAGCAATTGTGTGTTCTGATGCAAATGAGAAGATGAATAATTCCTTAGTGAAGTCAGGGCTGGTGAGGACTGGTGTTTGGGTGAAAACTTGTTTTACCCAGTCAAAGGATTGTTTTGCTTTTGTGGTCCATTTTACTCTTGTTCCTATTTTCAGCATGTTAGTAATGTTTCTTAGGAGTTTTGCAAGGTTTGGTATGAACCTTCTTAAGAAGTTGATCTTTCCAATGAAATATTGCATCTCTTTGATGTTCCTAGGGTGACTGATATGCAATATTCCCTCAATCCTCTTTGGGTCTATCTTAATCCCTTATTCATATATGATATGGCCTAATTTTTTTCCTTCTTGAAGAACAAACAAAGTTTTCTTAAGATTTAAAGATAGCCCATACTTTCTACATTTTTCAAGGACCTTTCTTAGGTGAACTAGGTGTTCTTCATCAGTTTTCAAATTGACAGTTATGTCATCAAGGTATATCACAATGAAGTAACCTATGTCTTCAGAAAAATAAATTTCCATGGCTCTTTGAAAGGTGGCCCCAACATTCATTAACCCAAAAGGCGTTTTGACATACATCAAGGTGCCCCAAGGTGTAGTGAAGCCAGTTTTGTGCTGATCATCTAGATGTACTAGCACCTTATTATACCCTGAAAAACCATCAAGCAAAGATATTCTTTTGGAGCCTACTACCCTTTGAAGTATATGATCCATCTTAGGTAAAGGGTAGTTGTCTTTCAGGGATGGTTTGTTTAAATTTTGGAAGTATATGCATAGCCTTATTTCCCTTGTTTTCTTCCTCACTGATACAAGATTTGAGACCCATTCTGAGTACCTGAGTGGGACTATTATTCCATCATCATACATTTTTTTTATTTCTTTGTCAACCGGATGCACTAGGATAGGGTTTATTCTTTACAATTTCTTCTTAAATGGTTTTTGGTTTTCCTTGAGAGGAATATTATTCTGAATGATGTTTGTATCATAGGACTTCAAATCGTCATAGCTCCATGCAAACATATATTTAAATTCTTTGAATAGCTCAATGTATTTCTGTTTTATAAGGGTTGGCAGTGTTTTGGACAATTTTATCATTTTAGGTTCTTCCTCACTACCTATGTTGCATTCTTCTACATCCGTTTCCGTGGATTCTATTTTAGGCTTCCTAGTAACATCATTGAAATCAAACAGTTCTTCTAAGGGGACAAGTCCTCTTGGCAATAGATTGTCTTTGCATTGCAATACCTCAAGGTCCTTTTTATCTGGATTTTCCCATAGTTCTGCCTCACGAGGGTATTCTAACAGATTTATATCAGCAGCATAAGGTGGCTCTGTTTTGTGTGTATTTTCCTTAGTAGAGCAATTCTCTTCATGGTCTGAGTCTGATTTTGGCATTTCAAACTCATTTTTGTGCTGCAGGAAATTTTCAATCTATTTGTCACTTTCAAAAACTTCCCAATAATCCATGTTATCAGGGACTGTTGGTCTGTATTTGACTTTTACTGTGTATTGTTCATTGACATGACGTAGTTTACAAGTGCTGGCAACAAAGGCTAGTTCATCTGCAAAGCTGTTTGGAGTTCTTGGGACAAAGGTAAGTTCATACTTTTCAAATGATTTTACAAGGTCTAAGGCAACATTTTTATATTCTATTAACTTGGGATTTTTGGCTGAATATTCTCCTTTAATTTTCCTAATAATTAGCTCGGAATCTCCCTGAACAGAAATCCTCTTAGCTCCTATATTTCTCAGCAATTGTAAACCTAGGAGAAGAGCTTCATATTCTACAATATTGTTTTTACATTGAAAATCCATCTTGTAAGAGTGACCTTCATTAGTGTTTCTTATCCAAACACCTGCTCCTGAACCAACTTTGCCACAAGAGCCATCAAAGCTCATGTTCCAAAGAATTTCAAGTTCAGATTTACCATTATGTTGTTCTTCATTTGGTGTTTGGTTTGACTATTCTTGCTCTTCCTCTTGGCTTATCTTGGCTTCTTACCATGTATTTCATGTGAGTTTCTCTGTACAATCTTCTTGTTTTATTAAAGACTGGAATGGTAGCATATGTCATGTCCATTTGGAGGGTTCCTTGAAGCTTGGATCCCCATGATCTAGATAAGAGCATGCCATATTTTGGGGGAATGTCAGCCACTACAATATCTATTACAAGGCTCTTGGCTGGGATTTGCTCCAGATTAACACATAGATATTTGATTAGGCCCATACATTTAACTCTACTTGAGTCAAAAGAGTACAAGTCTTTGTATGGTCTGGTTATTTCAAGTCCTAATATTTCCATCACTACCTTTGGCATGAGGTTATGTGAAGCACCAGAATCTAGCATGGCATTGTGTAGGATTTTGTCATGGATGTTCAAACTGACATAAAATGGAGGCACACCTCCCTCTTGAAACTTTCCCTCTGCCTCTGCTCCAAACAACAATTCTGGCTTGTCATCAGTCAGATTTAGAGTATTAGTGTTATTTCCTATGTTTAAAGTCATCAACACTTGAGATCTATATACATCTTCAGTCACTAATTCAGTAAGGGGTATGCCTATTTTTATCTTGGAAATTTCACTCTCAAGACTAAATGGTGTCTGCGTTCTTGGCAGATTTAAATCAATTTTATCAGACATTGTTTTTTCAACAACTTTAACTTGCTTATTTTTATTTGGAATCTCAGTTAAAATTTTTTTTTCAAGAACATCAGTTGATGTACTAGGGAAGCTTTGGTCACCATCATGTTCGCTGATTTTGTTTTTTCTTGATTAGAATGCTTAGCCATCATGTTTGTATTTTCTGATTTCTTTTTAGGACTATTTTTAGGGTTCTTTCTAGCATAGATTTCTGGGTTGTTTTTCTTGGAGGAATCTTGGGTTTTCTTACTTCTAAGGTCATACTGCCTATGAACCTCCATGATAGAATTTTCAAATCCTATTTTGTATTCTTTAGAATCCTCATATGTTCTTTCATCTTGGTTTGAGGAAAACATACCTTGTTCTTCTTTTGTGAGAAAACCAACGTCCTCATTATCAGAGCCTATTAGATTCACATGGTTTTCTTCTGGCTCCTCGGTCTCCCTTTCCTCTTCATCTACATAGTTTTATTGGAAAGGAGGTCTGATTTGCTGGTCATTTTCTCTTTGTATTATTTGAGGAGGGCCTCTTCTGGAGTTTTGGTTTCTGTTTCTGTTTTGAGTATTTGTTTGGTTTTCCCTAAGGGGGTGCTCTTTCATTCAAGTTAATTTTCTCCATCATATTTTCCTTTGCCATAACTAGATTATCAATTTTAGCATCAGATGTGGAGGCCACATGTTCCTCTTTGTATGTAACCCTCTTTTTTTTTCTCATTCTAGCCCTTATAGAAATTAGATTGGCTTCTACACTTACTGCTCCCCTTTGCATGTCTTCTAAGTTTAGGAGATCCCTTTCTCTTAATTGGTAAGCCATTTCTGGATCAAATCCATCTAGAAATTTTACTAAGGCTAGGCCTTGTGGGGGTTTCATGTGGGGAGGAAGTGTAGTATATACACTATTGAACCTAGTGCAGTAGTCTTAGACACACTCTCTAACATTTCTCTTAAGGTTTTCATATTCTGATAGGATTCGAAGAGGATTTTTCCTAGTCTCCCACTTATTTATGAATACTTGATGAAGGGAAGTGAGATCATGAATGCTATTAGTGGTTAAGCTCTTGAACCATTTCTTTGCTTCTCCCCCTAAACTTTGGGGAAAAATTCTCATTTGTATGGTCTCATCTTCTATTTCTTGGTAGTCAAAATCATCATTCATCTTGTCTACATGTTGTTGGGTAGTTTTAGAATTAGTCCCATTAAAGTGAGGGATTATAGATTGATAGTCTTGTGGCATAGGAAGTAAAGGTTGTGCTAATACCAATGGGTCATAACATGCTACCATGTATTGAGGAAAATGAACCCAAGGAGGATTTATAAGAGGAGGGTTTATGAGTGGAGGTGGAGGGTGAAATGGAGGGGTTTGAACAGTGGATGTATGAGTGGGGGTATCAGATGTACTTGGACCGAGCAAATTTGGAACGAAAGGAGTCAAAGTGTTGGAGAAGATGAAGATGAGGAGGAGTGGAAGGAGAGGCTTCTCTACTAGCAATCTACTATAAGCTGGTAGGCTCAAGGTTTGTCTAGTCTATCCAACTTTGAGACTTAGTTCTGAATAGGTTTCTTCTATGGTGTAAGTCAAATTGGGTATATTGCAAGGATGTAAGGTTTTCAGGAAAGGAACTTTCTTTCTAAATTGGTCTAAAAATAGTTGAATCTTCAGTCCTAGAAGTTTTTATTAAGATTTTTTCTGGGTCATCAACTATAGCAGGAGGGTTTGGGTCAGGGTGAGATCTGGTGCAGATTCTTTGTGAAGCCAGATTTCAGACCCGAAATACAGAGAGGCTAAAATTTTATAAGAGTTTTGAACACAAAACTACTCTGTAAGGATAATGGATTCACATAGTATGTGACTGGGCTTTATACTATAAGGATTGATTAATACATTCCCAGGGGAGTCGGTGAGAACCAGTAAAGTCATAAGGCCTACTAAAAACTAGTGGAGTTACCAGGTGGATGATGTTAACTATTTTGAGGATTTTTTTTTTGTCCACCATCAATAACTAAATACCAATCTTGAGATGTTTTTGGATCTTATGAGTTCTTTATAGAACACTAAGATTTTTCAATGACTGTGTCCCCAACGGAGTCGCCATTATGTTAGGTCCCTGTAATATATCAGTTTGGTAAGACCAAATAAACAAGGGTAACATCAAACCAAATTTGGAGTCCTAGGACCTAGCCTTCCTGGACTAAGAGAGAGCTCTCTCTATATGTGTATAAAATATATAACTTGATTGATTTAGGATTTTGATTTAGGCTAGTTAAAATGATAGGGATCATTTATTTTGTTTTGTTTGGTTGGGTTTCTTGTTAGGAAAAAAATATAGAGTAAGAGAGGTTAAAACCATTGAGCTATGGAGTCTGTAAAAGGTTTGAGGAGTACATCAATAAATCAAGGTTGTTCCACATGGCAAGCTAACAAAGAAAAATGAATCTTAATAGCTTATGTGGGTGTGAAATGAACATTAAGTTGTGAGGTTAGTAGCTTAAAGGACAACTAAGAATCCTTTAACATGTACTAGAACAAGAAGAGTATTTAAGATTACTATTTTAAGAAATAACCAAAGGATAGGGCATATCGTAAACTTCTTTAGCCAAACTTACCAAGTAAAATTTTAAGACAACAATCCAGGAAACCCTAAAGAGCAGGGAACTCCTAATTTCTCTAGCTATTCACTTCATACAAAGAAAATATTTAAGATAACAAATCAGTAATGATTAAATAGCAGGAAACTCCTAAATTCTTCAATCAGACTCCGAATACCTTTAAAGTGACTTTTCAAGATAGACCAAAGGATAGGGCAAACCATAAAATTCTTAAGCCAAACCCTAGTAATTAAACTTCAAAGAAAACCTTGAGAACAAAATTTTAATTAGAACCAAAGGATATGACAAACCATAAACTTCTTTAGCCATACTCTACTTCGTTAATCTCAAGAAAATAAACTAGGTGGACATCGAGAGGTAGGGAACTCCTAAATTATCCAATCAGACCTAGGAGAGGAAAACATTTAAATGACAAAAAGAAGGCAAAATTAAGGTGCCTCTAACATTATATCTTAACCTAAATTTTATGTTCTGTTATAAGGGAAATAGATGGACAATATGGAAAACAGAAGAAAGCAATTACAATATCATAATAACGTCACCATTTAACAAATTTCATGAGTCCTGTGAATGTGCTTGTTCCATTGATATCCAATCCAAAACATTTACAAAGCTCCAAAGCAAAATTCTTTACAACTCAGAGTCTAAGCAATATTCAGCTCAACAACCAAATAACCAACAAAAAATATGAAGCATCCATGCAGTATTTATCTACAAAATAAGGAGGTTAACCCTATCTAGGGTTTGAGATGTCATTTATTACATAGTTAATACATTTGACCTTTGAGACCGTGCAAGGTCCAAGGAAAAATATCTGCGACTCATTCATTGTAATAATAACTCCTAACATAACTTCTAAGCTAAATTTGGAATATTTTTGACTTTAAGGCTTCTCAACAAATTTTACAATAACTCCTGGTAGGGGTGCAGCGCCAAGGTACAGGGGCTTAATGCCAATGCAAACGTGTGGCGCCAAGGTTGAAAAACTGGCTTGTTTTGCAGCTAACGTTTGGAGGCCTTCTCGATGTTCAAATGAGTTCGATTATGGCTCATTGGAAAGGTCTCTGAGTATATTTTCCAAATATGCTTCCAATTTCCAAAATGGCTTCCATCTTCTCTATCAAAAATATTTTCTCCCAAGACTGGTAAACGTGCAGCACCAGTGCCAAAAAGAGGGCAGAAATGTGATTTTTTGGTAGTTTTTGGCCCTTTTGAGGGACCAGGTTTGCTCTATATCTCCTGAAACTTTCTAAGGTTGATGTAATTTTCATTGGGAACATGAATATGCTGACAATTTTCCATTTGGATGGACCATAAAAGAGCGCAGCGCCCGTGGCACTGCGCGTTTAGCACAATTTTCTGCATGCTAAACGGTCCCAAAAATCAAAATGTGCACCAAAGTGCCAAAATTGGAATTTTTGTTGTGGATCATGGGTTAGAGGCCTGGAGGGAAACCTCACTAAGAATATTGAGCTTCCCTTTCTCCTTTGACTCGATCAAAGCCCGAATATTTGCATGGGATCATTTGAGATTGGCCCTTGCAATCATGTTTCTCATGGCATAATGTCTTGCCATCTTCATATGAATGTCGATGTCTCTCTTTTCCTTCTCTAGTAGACCCTCTAGATGCAAATTGTCTCTCTCAAGCCAAACCCCTCTGTCTCCATCAATCTCTATGGCAAGCATCTCATTTGGAGTGAGCTTCTCTGCCAATTCTGCCTCTTTTTGCCTTTCCTGAGTTAAAACCCTCTTCAGTCCAATGGTCCTTGGTCTTTGTCTAGGAAGCTAATCTTCCTCATCCTCACTGTCATCAAAACTACCCAAGGTCTCATCCAACAAAGCCTTAGCCTTTCCTGCCTCTCTCCAAGCTCTGATTGTCGTGACCTCACTGATGGTCTATTTTGCCTTTAGTTGTTGATTCTCTAACTCAAGAAAGTCAATGACATACTGTGCTCTATGAAGATTATCTTGAAGCTCACTAATCTTGGCCTCCTTGCCTTTTATCACTACATTAGTAACCCTATATTCATCCTCATCATCAATCTCAATCAACTGAAACTCTTGCTCAGTTTCATGTTTTCCCTCCTCCTCAATAGTGATAGCCTTTGGAACCTTTTCCTTGCCTTTGTCAACTTGTTTTACTGAAGAAGGCATGGCCCCTTTCACACCAAGTGAAGCAAACACATGCATGTGGCCTCTTTGATATGTCAAAGGAAATGGCTCAATGTCAATCATTTTAGTGCCAACTGTCTCGATGTCCCTCTCACTGCTTGATGCATTGGTATCATGATTTGATGGTGAAGGATTGTGAAAAGGTGATGAGGAAGGATCAACATGAGGTGAATGGATGTGAGTGGATGGTGATGTATGAGTAGTAGGATGTGATGGAGGAATGGTTTCGGGAGGATGAGATGATGAAGGTATATTCTTCCCATGATGAATAGGTATGGTAGTTGTTATCTCTCTAGTAAACCTTTAGTTGCGAGAATTTTGGTTTTTAGTTAAGAAAACTAGAGGTAAGCACCGACCAACTTTTAAACTCTAGGATCTAGCCTTCCTAGGGTTTAGAGAGGGCTCTCTCTATAAAATTTAACTTTGTTTTGATTTATAAAATATTAGGATAGTTATGATTGTGCAATTGTTTTTGGTTTTGATTGATTTGGTGGGAAAAATCACTTGAAGGGATGGATAGTGGGAAATCTATTGGTCCATTGGGCTAAGGAGTCAAAATTCAAGCAAATAGAGCTGGGATCAAAGTCAAAAATTCAAATGTTTTCAGGGAAATATAGATAACCCTTGGAGATCTGGGAAAGTTGTTTTGTGAGATGGTATGATTGGGATAAAAAACAATGAAGGGTTCTTTGATTCGGAAAAGGGAAGTAATAGGCAGAGGTCAAACGAGAGAGGGAGAAATTAAGGGTTCCCTACACTAGAAATCAGATGAAAACATAGAAATGACAAATAGTTAAGACAGGGTGCTTTTAACAAATCCTGAAATAACCCTCCTATTCATTAATTCAAATTTAGAACACATAATGGATTGCATGTAACAAATAAAGATAACAATGAAAATTGTAGAAAATACTTCACTCCAAATAAATCATCACATTAATCCTAAAATATGATGCTAGTTGATCTAATCCAGTCTGCTACTCGAAATTTGAACACAAAAAGCCGTCAAATCCACAAAAATGACTATAGAAATCTTCAGCAATTTATTCCACAAGAATGCTTCTAAAGATGAAGTATTTATACATAATTATTTACAAAATATCCTAGAATTCTTTTATGAATTATCTAAGGGAAATAAAAATATCTTTACAACAAAATAGAGACAGCTGCTTAACAAATCACCAAGTTGTCCTATCTATAAAAAAAAATAGAAACTGATTGAGGATAAGAAGCAGTTGGCTGCCTTGTTGTCTTTCTAGCTGGCTTTAGATATTTCAAGTCTGTTTATAAATCTGATCTGTTTTAACTGATACTCTTTCATTGATTCTCTTTAAACTCTGATACTCTTTAAACTCTGTAAAAGATCTTCGGCAAACTGTTTTCACTATTACCATTCCGCCTTTTTACCTTTTACAGTAAATCTGTTAATAACTTCCAAGCTTCATCACTTAGAATTTGTATCTTCTTCATCTTCCTGAAATTCTCATCTGCTTCTGTGTACCTGGAAAAAGTTGGTTTAATGACAAAAAAATGTTTAATTTCTTGCTATAAATAGAATAAGTCCTCAAAACTTCTGAGTATGACTTTTCCTGTTGGAATGCCTTGTCCACCACGTGATCTTTCAACTTGTTCCTTGGCATATTCTCTGATAATTTTTTTATAATATTCCTGAGGCATTAATTTGTGATGAATGGCCAAAATATTAGGCAAATTCCCTTGCCTCAAATTCTCAAGTTTAACCAAAAACTTGGTTATGGTGGTGTTCATATTCTCACATTTTCCTCAAGTTGCTTCATCAGGTTCCTTTTGGTGATAACTTTCCTTATCTCAAGGATAGTTTCAGTCTTGTCAGTAATTTCAAGTGCTTCTAGCTCTTGTTTGTCCTTATTTTTAAGGAACTTGATCAATTCTACTGCTTGTTCTGGTTTGTTATCCAGTTCCTCCTTAATCTTCTGAATCTCTTCTAATGCTACTTTGAGTAAATCTCTTTGTTCAAAATTCACTTGGATTGAGGGCCATACATCATTGATGGCTTGTATGATTTTATTCCACAAATGGTTTTTCACATAGGAAATTTGTTCCTTCAAGGTTAATTCCTTCTGCAATTTCTTCAATTCTTCATTAAGTCTTATGGATTTTTGCTTATGTGTTTTTGCATTTATTTGAGCCAATTTGTTTGAATTCTCAAGATTTTCTACCATCTGTTTCAATTTTCTGATTTCACTCGTCTTAAGAGACATTTCTTCCATAGCTTTCACTAATTTGCTGGCCTCATCTGTAGGGTGAACTGTTGTTGTGGATGACTCAGTAGTTGATGTTGTGGATGAAGTTACTAGCACTGCAGTAGCCAATGGTTCTTTGGGTGCCAAATTTTTAGCTAAATTTGAAGGCACAACTGTAGTGATTATAGGAATTGCTGTAGGAATTTCTGGTACTTTTGGTGTTTCTTTTTCCTGGACAAGTTTGTCCATCTGTATCTCCATTTCCTTGATTTATGTTGTAAGCTGAAATATTAAATTCATCATGTCATATTTCTCTTTCTGTCCTTCTATTATTTCCTTGGTTTGAGGATGTTCACTCGATGGTAATTTAAGTTTCTTTCTCAATGTTGCAATATCTTAATTTTTCTTCTTCAATAATAACTCTGCTGCTTTGACATTAGCAGGGTCATATCCCACCTGCAAAACTAGTTCTTCCAAGGATTTTATCCTTAGATCTTTAGCATACAAGGATTCTTTGTCGAATTTCATCTGATCTATCATATTGGCGATGGTGTTCTGGAGTTTCCGAGAACTCATGGCTTTAGTTGTAATAGTAGAGTACAACATTTTTGAAGTCTGTGTATGAAATTCAATCTGATCAAGAGCATGAATTTTTTCTGTTGGGATTTCTACATCAACTTTTTTATAATCTGCCACTGTCTTGGGAGATTTTACTGTTGGCTGCAACATTGACATGATTAGCTTTTGGTTTGAATAATCAAATGTAGACAAAAGTCTACTTTGACCACTTGGTGTTTGTTTGAGATATTGAGAATAGATATTTTTTTTATCTCTTTATTCTTTAGCTTGATATGTTTGTACTTTTCTTTGATATCTAAATCTTTCTCCTCAACTGTCTGTGAGGAAGAGGCTTCCATGCTCTGTTTTCTTTCTATCAAATGTGTATCTTTACTATCAACTTGTTCTTCAATATGTTTTTTAGTAACTTGCTTATTGGTGATGACAGTGGCAATGTCAACATTTGTCTCTGGAAAATCTGTGTTGGTATCTGGGAGTTCTATTTCTTCAACATCAATTGTTACCTTCTCTTTACCCATTGAATTTAACTTAGGCCTTTTGTTTTATATTAACTTGAATTTAGTTTCAGTTGTAGTTTCAGCAACATAGGCACCTTCTTCCCTTACTCTCTTGGTGGATTTTTCTGGTTGATCTTTAGTCTTTAAAGTATGACTAATATCACTTTTCTTCACTGCATCTATTAAGGTATTCTCTATCCACTCAGTCTGATTTGAATATTTTTCTATCTCTAGTTTTGTTTCATGAATGAAGGCTGTTAACTTGCATTTAACCCTTAGCTTACTTAGGATGCCTTATGGATCATAACTCCAAGGAAATATTTCTTCAAATTTGAATTCCAATAGCTGCTTAACTGCTTCTTTCTCTGCATCCCTATGATTGTGGGTGAATGGCCCTATTTGATTCTTTAATTTGAACTAAGTTTTCTTCTTTGCTGCCATGAAATTTATAGAATCAAAGTTTAGGATTTGCCTGATATACTCCAAGGCAAAGATCCTCATTGAAACGCGTTTGGGTAACTTGTAAGGTAACAATTTTGACCCAAAAACTATAATCTTAGTATGTTTTTCATATAAGTACCAATCACCAACTTTATTATGCATTGACAACTGTAATATCTTTTTCACTTCTTCATTTATCCTTGGATGTTCTGTTGTTGTTAACATTTTGATCACTGGATGTATGAATAATTCTGAAAATTTTGCATAAGTGAAATCTACACACTCTTTCCTGAGAAAAGTAGTCTAGAAAATGACTAAAAGAGGATTGTCCTCTATGTCAATATTTTGAAGAGTAACTGGAAAATTATTTGATTGAAAATATAAAAACATGTGGAAGAGGAAGGATGTGTATCTGAACACTCCTTCAATTGGAAAATTAATCAATTGATAATGAATATTGTCTGCAAGGTAACCAACATAGTCAAAGATTATAGATGGAGGTATTCTTGGGGTAAAAGTCGATAAGAAACCCAAGATGGATTCATCTATGTGTTCATCAGTAAAGTACCCTAGGATGAAGGAAAGCATGGAAATCACATGTCTTGAACATTCTGGGAATATGGAAGTGGAATATGGGGGATTTATTTGAGGAATTTCTACATGCAAGGGCATAAATGTTTGGAAAATAATGAATCTTTTAGGAAAATCTAGGCCAATATACAGCTTGGTAAGGGCCTCTATGGATAAAGGGGATGCTTGGGGATCAGGCTGAAGTTGTAGCATTTGGTTGATGGATTCAACAGTAATGGTGAAAAGCACTTCTTTGTTGGCATTTACTATGGCTATTTGTTCAGGCACATAATACTACTGACATAACCTAATGACTTCTTGGCATGGATGAGTTAATGGGACAACATATTTGGGAAAGTGGGATTCCCAAATCTAGACTTTTTGTTTATTATCCAAGGACTTCTCATAGCTCCAGTTATGAATATCTAGCAGATTAAACTAAAAAATTGGGTATGTTATTTTATAATCAATATCAGCCAATGGAATGTGTTCAGTGTATATGACTGGGGGTTGTAATGGATTGACAATAATATCAGTCTTAGAACTTATGGATGGAGTTGATTTTGGAAATTTGGAACCTTCAGGATTGCTAGAGCTCTTCTTTTTAGGAATTTTGGCTACTTCTGCAAGTTTAGATAGTTTGCAGAGGTATTTTTATTTTAGCAGAGGCTTCTTGGATAAAAAAGGTAAAAATATGGGCTTCTCTTGGGCTTTTCTTATCAATTTGAATTTTTAATAGGATTTATAGGGTTTTGAACTATTTTTAAACAAGAAACAAGGGTTTCCTGAGTCTTTTCAGTAAATAATTGGACTAAAGAGTCTTTTGAGAATGGGTGCAGAGGCTTAGGATACCTTTAGAGGTTTTCTGGCTTAATTTAGAGTTTAAAATAGTTTATAAAACTATAAAAACTCACAATTTTCCTTCAAAATGGTATGCAACAATAAAACAGGGTTTCTGCAGAAAATTTGACAAGGTTTAGCCTATTTTTTGGTCTTTTTTGATGTATTTCTATGGATGATTTTCAGGCTATGAACGAAATTTGTCCTTTAAAAAGGTTTTTTCAATTTGAAACAGGTTCAATTTGGAAGAAAAACTTGTTCTTCATAGGTACAGGGTTTCGAAGTGGTTTCTGAGGTCTTCGAACAGGTTGAACAATTTTTTTTGATCTTTGGAGCAACATAGAGCTCCTCAGCAATCTTCGATGGCTGCAGGTTGGAAATTTGCAAGATTTTGGCATAGAAATGGCGGAAAAATCTTGTTTTTCCAGTCGGGGAGCTTATACAGGGTTAATGCACAGAAAGTGATAGGAAATGAAATGGATTTCCTATGCTTATTAAGGCATATTAGGGCAAACAACGCCAGCAATTAATTGCGATCAAGTCATGAAAACTGGTGGTTTTCAGGCATCAAAATGTCTAAGCCATAAGCGGTTATCGAGTGCAGTTTGGGTGGTAAGAAGTTTTGGAGCAAACCAACGTGATCAAATGAGAATCGACCACATGGAGGAGAGAGGAAATCACAATACTGCCCATTTCACGCAGAAATGAAATGGGGAAATATGCGCAACTTTATTTGTGAAATTGCGTTTGCGTCGTCGAATCTTGGGGTTCGATTACGAACAACCCAGATCTGATGTGAAAGTTGCATCAGGATTTGAAGTGGGGCCAGAGTATAGTAGAAGTGGCGGGGACAGGTTTTAAACTTTATAAATAATGCTTTATTAAAGTTTCGAACCTTAGTTTATATGATGGCGGGGGGAATATAACATATATATGTTTTAAATTAAAACATTTATGAAATGTTTCAATCTATTCATATGTGAGAGCGAGTTTTATTATATAGTTGTTAAAACCTTTGACATGTGTTTGAACACTATAAGGGGTAGGGAATTTATATATAGATATGTTAAACCAATGGGATGGGGGCAGGATTTAATATTGCGCACATGGGGTATTAAAACATTGGTTTAAAACATAAAATAGAGGTTTTTTTGTGGGTTTATTTAAAATAAAATGGATTTAATAATATACGAGTGGGTGTAACTTAGGGATTTAATATATATAGTTAGTAGTTAATATGAAATAAAGGGTGAATGTAATAAAATAGAAACACATGTTTAACTCTAAGAGAAAGTGTAAAAAACATAGCTTGTCTTTGTTGTATTGCTTTACACTTAAGCTTAGGGTAAATGCATTTTGGAGGTTTATGAATGATTTTTTGAAAGGGAATGGAATTAGTTATTTAGGGTTTAACTTTTACTAAGTAAAAATGAGTTTTTACTTAGGAAAAAGGGATTATGATTAAGTATGAAGGGAAAATGTTGATGAATGTGGGTCTAGTGTGGGAATTCAATATTTTTAACCAATCAGTCATCAAGTCTTGGGTCCGGTCCCAACAGAAGTCAGAGAAATGCTCTGAGCCTCTTTGACTGATAGTTTAGAATACTGGATAATTGTAGGGGAGGGGAAATTAGCAATTTTTTCCTGATAATGCTTTAGTACATGCTTACTCAACTGCTTTCTACTTACCCATCTTTATTTCTAACATTTTTTTACTTCATTCTCATGGGTGCATTTAGACTTGCAACCCTAAAACATTTTTCTTTTAAAACATAAATCTATCTAAGTCAAACCTTATTTCATCCGAGGGCTCAGATTAAACTGTTGAGCTCCTCATTATTCTCTATCTTATCTACTGATTTTTCAAGTTTATCCATTTTGACATATCTTTATTCTCTATCTAAAACATGAAATTCAAAGCATGAAAAGTTAAGATTAAACTATTTAACTGATCATGGATTATGGCATTTATTGAAACTCTGCACATAATCATTATTCTTGTAGTAAAAGTAAATAGTAGTGGCATTTTGACTTGCTCACATTCATGTCTTATTTTGTTTCTTTTTTATTTTGGGGTCTATATTTTCCTAAGTCCTTTGATCATTCTTTTAGGACTTTTACCCTCTTTTCACTTTTTATTATTTTTTCATTTTTTCAAAATATGGGAAAACAACTTGTAGAAAGCAAGGTATGTAAATATTTACAAGACTATCATAGTCAATTCAAAAATTATGAACCCTATTAATATAGGACCCTACCAGTGGCTCCACTTGGGGATGGCATTTCCTGGTGAAATGTCAAGAACTTGTAAGACTAGTAGCCTCTGAAATTTGACTGTGATGATCCTATAAGTATCTTCTGATTTTTGCAATTATTCATACTTATGATATTTACCTTTCAAAGCTTAGGGCCAGTTGAGGCCTCAGAAATTTGTGGCAACAAAAATGGGGATAACGACCTGGTCTAGACCTTAAAACATCTCCTTTTCCGTTCAGGATTGTTGGCTTGAGGGGTCCTGACCCAGGTTCAGTGTGCAAGGTTTGCCAAAAAAACCCTATAATACTGGCCCTTTTGGTAGTGACCTTCTTGCGTAGGTCACAATCTCACCTGAAGTAGTATAGGTGGGTGCTGGAACCAGGTTTCTGCACGCTGAGAAAGGAGGGGTAAGGGAAGCAGGGCTGCGTTCTGTTAGATTACCTTGTCTCTGCGCAGCATTAACGATGTATCTAATTGCATCCCCGTGCACTAGATCTATAATTATACACTTTTCATAACATCAAAACAGTAGTATATAAACTAGAATAGATCTATACCTACTGCAGTAATCATAATTTCATAGCAAGATATAACCAGAGCGGAACAATTCCAATTATTCAATACATAGACCTTCGCAGTGCAAGACAGAAAGAGCATAACATAGTAATTACCAACAAGTTATTGAATAATACTCATAGATTCAGATCTAATAGTCCAACATATTCATTCATTCATCAACCCTTACAATTCCCTTCCCAACCTGCGCACACAGCAGCAGGGTCCACACACAGCTGGACTAGGATCTCCGCGCACACAGCCAGCAGGAGCCCATTCCCCCAAAACCACAACAGATCGCTTACACAATAGATCGCATCAATAGCTCATCAAATCCTACCTCTTACAATCTGAAATGCCTCTCTATTTATAACATTCTAGCTTTAACATTCCTACGGTCCACAACCCATGGTTTTTGGACCCCTAGTTTACCCTTTAACCCCATTACAATGCTTTCAGGGCTTTGACCCACCCCAAAACCCCTGCGCTATACTAAATATA
This sequence comes from Pinus albicaulis, assembly GCA_034641835.2. Lineage (NCBI taxonomy): Eukaryota > Viridiplantae > Streptophyta > Pinopsida > Pinales > Pinaceae > Pinus > Pinus albicaulis. The sequence goes on from CM076570.1 coordinate 1,179,574,659, forward strand.
ATCAAAATAAAGAAAAATGGACCAGTTTCGTAGCTTGTTAGGAGACCTTGTTCCAACAGTCCCCCAACACAATCTTGTGACTCGTCCCGAGTCACTACACTGCTGCGACCCCCTGATTTGTAGCCCGATATGGTTTGAGTCGACCTCCACTGACAAAGCCATGGAGGATGTCACCACGCAGGGTAGCTAACTGGACGGATCCCCCATTCGTAACCTTCTGAACTATGTAGGGACCAAGCTAGTGCTACCGAAATTTTCCAGGGTGTTTCGCAAATTAGTTGTCGTATAACAAGACAAGATCACCTGCGACAAAGGTCTTCTGGCGAATGTGTCGATCATGCCAGGCTTTATCTCTATCTTTTTGTACATGCTGCTAAAAATGAGCAATAAACCGATCTTCTTCTAACGCTACCAGTTGTGCCAGGTGTTCTTCTATGATATGAGAGTCTGCCATGTTTGTGAATGCCGCAATGCGTAGGCTAGGAACAATGTATTCTATGGGCATAATGGCTTCCTTGCCATAGACCATTCAGAAAGGTGTCCTACCGGTCAGCTTTTTGTAGGTCGTGCGGTAAGCCCATAGGACCGAGGAGATGCGAATATCCCAACCATTATGATCGGCATTACAAACCTTCGTTAATGCTTGCTCCAAAATTTTGTTGAAAGCTTCAACCACCCCATTAGCCTGAGGATGGTGGGGTGTACTCTTGGCATGGTGGATCTGGAATTCGTCGTTCAAAGCTTGAATCATTTGGTTAACAAAATGCGTACCTCTGTTGTTCATTAGGATCTTTGGGCAGCTAAACTGGGTCAGAATTTACTCAAAGATGAAGTGCACAGTTGTATCAGTGGTACAATCCTTCACGGCCTGTGCTTCGGCCCATCATGTGACGTAGTTAGTGGCAGTGATAATATAGCGCGCGCCAGTTTTATTTCCGGGTGGATTAATGGGTCTTATAAATTTAATGGCCCACTTATCGAAAGCCTGTAGGGCCATTTGGGGCTGTAATGGCATATCATCACGTTGTGAGGGCTAGCCAGTTCTTTGGTAGGTATCACATGTTCTACAATAGATATAAGAATCCTGATACAGGATAGGCCACCATAAGCCAGCCCTTAAAATCTTTTGCGTTGTAGCCCTGCCTGCGTAGTGACCGCCAGCTACTCCCTCATGGGCTTCTGCGAGGATGATGGGTCGTTCATGTTATAATACGTATCTGCAGAGTATTTCATCTGTCCCCAGCTTGTATAGCTATCCTGCGATGATAGTAAAGTTTTCCACTCAGGTAACCAACTCCTTCTTTTGTTGCATCAAATACGCATCAGGGGCCATACCCGTAGTGAGGAACTCAATGATATCAGTGAAGTGGTCATCCACCATATTAATGGCAAACAACTGTGCATCAAGTAAACCTTCATCCAAGTTATTTGGTTCTTCCCCAGTATCAATACGGGACAGATGATTTGGGCCTGCATTCAATCTTCCCGACTTCACGATGATCTCAAAATCATATTCTTGTAATAGTAACAACCAGCGACAAATCTCCCCCCCCAACACAGGCTTGTTGATCAGATATTTCAACGCCGAATGGTCTGTAAACATCTTAAAGTGTCCTCCCAGTAGATAGTGTCAATATTTTTGTAGTTCATATACCATAGCCAGTCCTTCGCGTTCAGTGGTAGAGTAGTTTCGTTCAGCTCCTGAGAGTTTTTGACTAGCAAAGGCAACCAGATGATCAATATCCCCTTCGCCAGGCTGTGTGAGGACCGCACCCAAGGCAATGCCTGATGCATCAATGTGTACATGGAATTCCTTTGACCAGTCAGGGAATATCAGTATGGGCGCAGAAACCATCTTCTCCTTGAGTAGTTCGAAGCTCTTTTGACATGCATCATTCCAAAAAAAAGAGACATATTTCTTTAGCAACTATTCCATGGGTGCGGTGATCAGGGCGTATCCTGGAATAAATTTCCTATAGTATCCTGTGTGACCGAGAATGGAGTGTAGCTGTTTCTCCATGGTAGGGGCTGCCAAGTTGATAATTATAGCGATCTTCGCAGGATAAACCATTAGACCGTGCCGAAAAACTATATCACCTAGCAAGATTCTGAACGATACGCAGAAGACACTCCTCTTGATATTCAAGGAGATCTGGTGCTTACGACATGCATCCAACATTAAACGTAGGTTTGAGACATGATATTTTACTAAGCTAAACACTATCCAGTCATTGAAGTAAACCTCCAGAAACTTATGGATAAATTCCTTGAAAATGGCCACTACAACCCTTGAGAAGATAGCAGGTGCATTCTTTAGACCGAAGGGCATGACCGTGTACTGGAAGGAGCCCCATTCTGTGGAAAAGGTGGTCTTACTATGATCCTCTAGTTCAATTCTGATCTGATGGTATCCCGAGAATCCATCTGTGAAGGAATAGGCCTCCTAGCCACCCACGCTATCCAATATTTCATCAAAGAAGGGAGTGGGGAAGGGGTCATGAACACAAGCATCATTTAGTTTTCGGAGGTCCACACAGATATGAATTTCCCCTTTTGTTTTTTTCTCCTGAATGACCATAAGACTGATCTAATCTGACTGTTCAACTGGTTCAATGATACCAGCAGTCAGCATTTTGTCCAGCTCTTCTTTGACCTTTTGTTTATACTTGGGATTCAACCGGTAGGGCCACTGCTTGATGGGTCGTGCCTCTGGTTTTAGAGTGATGTGCATAATGCCAAGGTCCCTCCTAATTCCCTTGAGCTCAGAAAATTTGGTAGGGAATAAGTCTTGGTATTTCGTGAGTAGCTCCGCGACTTTGCTCACAGTGCCTTCATCCCACTAGTCCTCGATTTTCACCAGTTTAGGGTGGTCTTTTGTCCCAATATTAACTTCGCGTAGCCGGAGAGGTTGCGTCACATCAATATTCAGAAGCGATGGTCTACTAACAGTATGTTCCCCTTCAGATTCCGGGACAGAGATGTTTTGTGGGTTATCTTCTTCCTCATTAATCGCTAAGCTTGGGCAGTTGATTATGTCTTGCATCTGGGCTTCCCATGTCAGAATGGCTGGCGGGGTGTGTGGGTGAGGTTTCTTAAAGACAAACGCATCAAGGTCTTGCAGGGCTTCATCAAGTGTTTCTGTTCCCCTAATGATTCCAAACGTTCCAAGGAAGTCCTTCTTTAGTATCTCCCAATGGCGGGTCTGCTAATGTAATTCGGCATCTAAGTACCAAGTAGTGGCGATAGGGCCCAAGGCATGTATAAACAGATGGATCCACTCGTCCAGGGTTCAGTCATCCCACTTAGTTGTCCATATACGCAGATGCCCCCGGGGATCTCCGGGCCCCAGGAATATCCTTGTGCGCACATCGGCAGGGGGTACGAATCGCAACACCATCCTATCCTAACACATCTCCCAGTCTGAAATTGCTTTCTTGTGGGTATCCCACCATCGGGCAGGTGTGCCACATAGTACTAGATTAAGTGCCCAGAGTTGTCAATTCTCGGGTAACCTAGCTTCTAATGTGCTTACGAAGTCCTGGATGGTACCAGAATCATCAAAGTTGGGAAGGTCCCTTACCTCTGAAGTGATGCTGTAGAGAGCCCTTGCCACCCAAGGGTAGCATAGGGTTGAAGCATTACTTAGCTGGGTCTGCCACCTCTCCAGTTCCTCCTTTGGATCAGAAGAGTATTCCCTATCCTCTTCTTCATTGAATATCCCACCTGTTGCAGGATCATCCTGGTCCTCGTCCTAGGTTGCCATCCGGTAGATGTGATCGAGCTCTTCGTCCTCATATGCTGGTTCGTTATACTGTGCACCCTCAGTGGGATCTAGTGGTACAATTGCACGTGTCCCATTCTTCTCAAACACCATGCTGTGTTTCTTTAGGTTAATAATTCCTCCTACGTCGATAGCCCAATCTATCCCCAGGAGTGCAGGATAGGGGTCTGTATCTTCCACAATTTCTATGACATCAAAGTTAGCCAGGACTTTTACTCCTGTGACATCCACCATAACCCTTGGCAACCATCCCAGAGGGATGATCTTATGTTGATTCGCCATTCGCAGCTGGATGGTGGACCAGTCTAATTTAGGTTCCCCCATCCGTTGCCAGGCTTTTTCTGGTAAGAGATTCGCATCAAATCCAAGATCAAGAATAACTTGATCTATCTCATAGTCACCAATCTGTGAAGTCAAGCGCATCTCTCTCCTGGTGTGCCTTTTATAGCTCTATAATTTGCGTACTTCCTTAACCTCAATCATTGTGCTGGACTGAGCTGCATAGTCCCACAATAATACTTGCATATTTTCTCCTGCCCGCGGGCTGCGTAGGAGCTCCAAGCATGCCTTTAAAAAGGTTTCAACTTCTTCTTTTGGCAGCAGCACAGGGGCTCCCAGTGATTCCTGCTTCCTAGGAACTGGTTCTTTCCGAACAGCAAGATCCCCTCTTTCTCTCTGGGTGACCATGCTACGTGTTACGCTCCTTAGCTCCGTTTTGAGTCTCTGTATATTTTGCATGGGGGTAGCCTATTTTTCCTTCATCTTTGTTAGCAAAATTGAGCAGTATTCGATTTCATGGTCCAACTGTCGGTAGTATTTACAGGTCTACCTAGTGGGATCTGAGCAATATTGGGTGAAGTGTCCGACCTCTCCACAGTTGTAGCAGATCAGTTGGCCCCGTCCTCGTCCAACGCTTCCTCCCCGTCCTCCCCTACCCCACGCAGGGGAGCTACCAAAGCTCGCAGGGGATCTTGGAGAGGCTGGATCAGATTGTACCCTATAGAGGGTTCCCCGATCTACCAATAAGTCATATGTGTGACAGTTATGTTCGTCGTGTCCTATAGATCAGCAGAACCTGCACCATTGTTGCTTTAATTCACCCTTATTTATCCGCGGACACTTGGTTGTATCATGTAGTCCTGCCGCCTGGCAATCCTTGCACCAAAGGTCCGTGCTTACCCCCTTCCCTCGCTCCATCCATAAGCTCTGTATTTCCATGTGCATAGCCCCGAGCTACTCCTGAATTTGTTATACTCCTTCCCTTGTGTCATACTTAGGTGCAGCTTCAAGTTTCATGGCAGCTTCCAAGGCTTTCTCTTGTGATTCAAATGTCTGACGGCCCATGGGCGTATGCAAGTGAGGTAGGAGCATAGCGATAAACCATTCTATGTGCTGTTTGTCACCATACTTGAACTCACCTTCCCGAATTGCTTTCTTTAACTGCTGATCAGCCTCCCAGACCGACTCAGATGCTCCCTAATTGAAGTCTTTCACTTCTGATACCAGTTGGGAATAGGATTTTGGTTTCCGAAATTGCTGTTTTAGGGCATCCTTAATATTTTTGAGCGTTGCACTCTAATTTTGAGATATGTACTGCATATACCAGTCCAGCACCCCTTCCTCAAATGCCAAGGAGAGCTGCGCTTTTTTCACCGTATCGCTTACCACCCCTTGCGTCGTCCATACCGAATCAGCCACGAACCAGAATCGCTCTAGGTCCTCATCGACTGCTCCTTTAAAGGTAGGTAATTTTAAGTGTGCTACCATGGACTCCTTTAGTTTCCCTTCCTGAGGCCCTAGCGTCGGGACGACTGATGGGTTCCATGTAGGTCTCGACAGACTCTGAGTAGATCGATTCAGCCCTATGCTAGATCTCTGATGCTGCTACCCGATCCCGTTCTCAGATCTTTTTTGGTCCTGGCAACGGAACCATTTGTTGGCTTGAGGGGTCCACACCCAGGTTCGGTGTGCAAGGTTTGCCAAAAAACCCCTATACTACCAGCCCTTTCAGCAGTGACCTGCTTACGCAGGTCACAGTCTCACCCGAAGTAGTATGGGTAGGTGTTGGAACCAGGTTTCCGCACCTTGAGAAAGGAGGGGTAAGGAAAGTAGGGCTGCATTCTGTTAGATTAACTTGTCTCTGCGTAGGGTTAACTATGTATCCAATTTCATCCCCATGCAATATATCTATAATTATACACTTTTCATAACATCAACACAGCAGTATATAAACTAGAACAGATCTAGACCTACTGCAGTAAATAGACTTTCGCAGCAAGATATAACCAGAGCGGAATAGTTCCAATTATTCAATACACAGACCTTCGCAGTGCAAGATAGAAAGAGCATAACACATTAATTACAAGCAAGTCATTCAATAGTACTCACAGATTTAGATCTAATAATCTAGCACATTCATTCATTCATCAATCCTTACAATTTCCTTCCCAACCTGCGCACACAACAACAAGGTCCGCACACAGCTAGACTAGGATCTTTGCGCACACAGCCAATAGGAGTATGTTCCCCAAAAACCCCAACAGATCGCTTACACAATAGATCACATCAATAGCTCATCAAATCCTACCTCTTACAGTCTGAAATGCCTCTCTATTTATAACATTATATCTTTAACATTCCTATGGTCTGCAACCCATGGTTTTCGGAACCCTAGTTTACCCTTTAACCCCATTACAATGCTTTCGGGGCTTTCACCCACCCCAAAACCCCTGCGCTATACTAAATATAATCAAAATAACAAAAAATGGACCAGTTTCATAGCTTGTTAGGAGACCCCGTTCCAATAGGGATGGTGGTTCCAACTGGTCAAACTAGGTCCAGTTACCTTTTCCCTTTTTACTATTGCTTTAAGATATGTCTCTTGTTTCCAATAGCCAGGGATATCGGGTCGATTCTTCTTACTGAATAGGTAAGAAAATGACCCTTAAAATGTTTTTAATGATACAACCAAACTACCACTAAGATCTATCCCAAAGTTAACCTAGGCTACACTTTAAGAGTTAATCTATCCATACATGCTAAGTTATTTTATGTAATATTTATCATAAATCTAATGAAATCTATAACTTGTATTAATGATATTAAATCTATGTTATTTTATTAAACTTATGTTAATATTAATATGAAATGTATATATTTAACTAAAACATAAACCAATTATTAATTAAATTTAATAATATCATTATTAGACTGAATTAGATTAATCCTAAGAAATATTAAATCTATTTAAATCTAAACCTTTATAATTCTATTGATAGTGGAAAAAATTACTAATTATCACTAACTTTGTAAAATTTAAATTCTATAATTATATTTATCAAAAAACTAATTTAAATAATCTTTAAAAAAGAATCAAACTAATATATACAAAATATATAATTACAACTCTTTCTATTGATCTATTAATGATGTAAAATTAAAGATTTAGATCAATACAAAAAGTTTGACTAAACCTCACATGAATGAGTGTGTGTCTTTAAAGAGGCCTTGTTGCGTGATTAAACTATAAATACAAAAGTAATTTAAATCCTATCTCAGACTAAAAAGGGATAACTATCTCTTTCTAATTCGAGAGCAATTTGAGTAAAATAGGGGGACTGACTGATGTAATTCATCACGAAATTTTGTATTAATTAAAGGAAAAAATTCACATTTAACCAATACAAGTGAAAACAAAAATAAACCTATAAATGAGTAATAAATAGTTACCAACCATCACAGGAATACTTGAATGAATTAGAATTTTGTTTCGATCTCATTCTGTTTTGCAAAGATAACTTTAACAAGACTTTGATAGTAAAATATTAATGACACAACAATAATGTATGACATCAAAGAAACACAATACTTTCTAGAATTTGAGATCAAAACAAAAATGAAATTTTAATGGTAATAATACACAATAACGAGAATAAATTAAAATCATATTAAAATCCCATTACCATAGTCTCAAGAGCAGCTCGAACCCTGAATAAAAGTACCCGCAATAATGCGAAGTCATTTTATAATAGAATCATAGATTCTATACAATCTCAGCAATCAAAACACTAAATACTCTGCAATAATGCAAAAGCACAAATTAATCAATTACAGAGAAATCCCCAGTGTTGGATCATAACCCTTGTAGAATGGCTATCCTAGAATGGCTATCCTTCTGGTCTTGTAGAGTCTCCTTCCAGCCTCCTCCCTCATCCTTCTTATATATCCAAACAAATTAATTTAATTTCTTCTCCTTGGGCTAAGGCTTCAAATCCTCCATTATTTCTCATCTTTAGATTCCATGATTTTTCTGTTTCCAGAACTTTCTGTAAAATTTCAACCAAAAACTTATTAATAAAATTTATACAAATATGATTAATAATAAAATGGAAATATATATAAAAAATAAAAATAAAATATTTTTTAAATAAAATCTAAAAACTCTAAATGAAATATTAAACTTAACTTAAAACCTATTATTCTAACATATAAGACTTCTTTTTTTCCATAAGGTTTTTCCTGTGGTAATTCTTGAAGTAGTTTTTTTTTTTTTAAACTTGACAGTGAATTCATTTTCTTTTTATTGGCTCTCCGCATTTAGGAAATGTTTATTAACTAGCCATGAAGTTTTGGAATTCGTTTGATCCTATTGTAAAAATAAAATCTTATTGCAGCAGGGATGTGACTTCCACGTATTAATGGACTACCAAGACATGGATTAATATCATATTGATTCTAATGGAAACTAATATTTACTCTACTATTAACAAATATATGAACATATACAGCTCTTACATATTAACAGGGTTATTAATGCATCAGTGAGCAGAGGATATCCAACAATAAACTTATACAGCTGCCGCACGTTAATGTGTTAATAACATAACGATATGGAACCGAAAGATGGAGGCAATTCGCATCTAATCTGTGCTGGTTAAATTTGTATGCAATCTGTTAACTGGGAGTGCACTGATGTAATATGCGCTGGTTTAATTCGCGTATAATCTGCTAATTGGGAGTGAACCGATGTACCATGCTTACATGTTAAGGCATCTAAGAAAAATGGCATAACATCTTATAACTCTTGGACTTCTTCGTGGTTCTTAAACGTGGCCATGACAGGCAGATGCATGAATTTGCATAAATAATTTCTTACTCAGAAATTAATAAATTAGGCACTTAACAAAAAAAACAAAATGTTTGCTATTTGCAATCTGTTGTCTAATCTGAGTACTTTGAGCATGCTGGAGGATAAGATAATGGAGATTCGAGGACAAACGGATGAGGAGGGTCGGGTAGTTTTCGATGAAAAAAGGGCAGTGGACTGGCGGTGCCTTAAAAATGGTTATAATTAGCCTTACGTGACATTCCAACCCAACCAGTCCATGCCGTAAAAAATGTGAGCTTATTTAAAATTTAATACATCAAAGCCTTTACGAAATTGATGATTTCCATGAAAACATGGAAGAATCGATTATTAATAATTGATTTGGATCATATGAAAAAAATAAATCCGAAATATATGTCAAATCTCCCATCCACTACGTAAACAGTTGAGCGGATATTTGAGCCTTTTTTAGAATTTGATATGTCAAAGATTTTTATAAAATTGTTGATTTCCATTCTAAAAAAATGTTTTTTGGGATTTTTTTTTTTTAAAGAATTTAATATATTTACAATATTCGAAATAAAATGTTTTTTTTTAATTTTGAATTTTGATGTTTTAAATAAAGAAAACAAATATAGTTTTAAATTAATCTAATGATTTTATAAATTATTAAAATAATAATGTTATATTCATTTATGTACAAGGTATAAAAATGGATAATATGGTAAATTAATGATTCACTCCTTTATTAATGGATATGTCAAACCAAGTGAAGGAGATAAACAATCAATATACCTAAACGTGGAATGTGAAATGATATGCCAAGTCATGTGGAGGAAATCCCAACCAATAAAATCAAATACCAAATGCAAGGTGATGTGGCAACTGAAGGTGCCACTTTGTCTTCAATTGATCATTTATGAAAATATTTCTATGAATGAAAAAGGCAACAAGGAGGTGCAAAATATGATCAAAACCAACATGTTCATACAACCGTGAGGCAAGTGGTAAAGATTCAAAAAGTTGAGAATTTTTTTCAAAATTCCAATAAAGAAGGGAGTTGGAAAATGAAGGGTCCTCGTGATAAATATTCACAAAAAATCTAAAATAAAACAAATGGGGTAATATAGAAAATAAAAAACCAAAGCGGCTAAAACACATCCAATCTTCAAACAAGTGTATTTCACAACAACTAATCCAAAATGAGGTCAAAACAAATTAATATAGACAGATAAGGAGAAATCAAACTCATTTAGGCCTTTCCTCAAAATTCCAAAAATAGTACTATCAAGTGATTGGTTAAAAGGGTCCCCATTTTTCATTTATAAGTGAAAAACGGGGGGGTTGTGTTTCACCACAACAATGGCGACATACTGGGAAGAACCAGTTATCTCTGTTCAAATTGACAATAAAATTCTAAGGAAAAAGAAATAGAAGTTAAATTAAATCAAATTGCTAAGATTCATAATTTTCTTCGAAACTCTTAAATGAAATCAAAATACTATCATTTTTTATATCTTGTAAATATTGACTATAAGAGATTTAATTACAAAAAACTATTTAATGACAACTTAAACTTAAAGAACACAAACATATTGTTTTGTTTAGTGATAAAGATGAACTCTTATAATCACAGGTAGGACCATTGCTGCCAGCAGGAGTCCATAGCCTCGGTAGGGTTACCTCTTAGCCCAAGATGTCAGTATCCCATTTATATTTGAATATTCAGAGAAAAATTTATTTTATTAAAAACCTGAGAACCATTGCCCTGGCTTGGTGACCATATCATGAAAATGCCATTCACAAGTTTTTATAGTCATGAACAAGCCAGCTCGTGATGAGACCTCTTGTCTTACAACGTAAAGTTGTGAGCCATTATCCTGATGTGGTAATCAAATTGACAATGTCATAATTATCAGAACCTATGATCATGGTAGGCTGGCTCTCTACAGAGACCCCCTATCTTTCAGGTTCTTGGTAGCTTTTAATTTATACTCTGATAATTGGCGATAATAGATGGGGAGACAAATTATCTCTTTAAGATATTTGGGATGACATGGAAGACTTTAAAAGCTAAAATTTTGATATTATTTGTGTTACTTTAGCTAAAGCTGAGTTTAAGATAAGTTGTCGTAAAAATAAACTCTTATGTTATAGATTGAGATCGTCAAAATGATAATAAAGAAACAATTAGAGTTTCAAATTAAAATCCAAATGGAAGCAATTTTGAAAATTAACCCAATATTCTTCCTTTAACCCTAGAATTCTTTTAAATATAGAGTTACTAATTTTCCATAAATGAAACCAAAGTTGAATAGAAAAAATTCCTCTTACTAACAATTGATAATACTACTAAAAGAATATGTATGATGATTTTCAAAGTAATTGAAAATGATCTATCATGAAATGAACCTCATTGAAAGGGGAAAAAATGCAAATGAAAATACTAATAATGAAAACAAACAAGCTCTTCAAAAACAAAAACATGAACTGAAAACAACTCAAACAAGATGATGATTTCTTGACAAAAACATTAAGTTTATGTTTACAAATATTCGTCAAGTTAAGTTATTGTCTATATATATATATATATTAAATTCATCTTGTTCTTGAGTTTATTAAAATTGAATCAAATTAAATGAAAGATAGCAAACTAGAAAGAAGAGAATCAAGAGAATAGATCATGAGAAAAATATTTACAAGATAAAAAGTATAAAATGAATTAAAAATTTTATCTTGTAAGATGTTTGTTAAGTGTTGCTCTTATTTTGAAAGCATTGATGCAGTTTTAAAGTTTTTATTCGAATGCTTTAATAGGAATTTTCAATCTTTTGCCAAATTTGCTTAAAACTTATCTTGCAAGTCTTTTAATGATCATGTTTTAAGAGTAAGACTAACAATTAGTTTCAAAAAGATTATAAATGAAGTAGGAAGCAAAATTTGGAAGAGAAAAAGGAATTCCCTGTATGGATCATGGTGATTTTCTTTTCTAAATTGCTTTCACTATCAAAACCAAATCCTCAAATTGCACTCATAAAAACCTGCAAAAGAAAGAAGACAAGGATAAGAAAATATAACTTAAAAGATAAAATAAAAGAAAGGAACAAAGGAGAAATGAAGATCAACATGTATACAGACCTGAGAAAAATGCATACCAAATTGAATCTTGACATCTTTTTATGAAGAGTATATAAAAATAGGCAAGACTAGTTACATTTATCTCTAAGTTTGGATATGTTGAAAATCATGAATTATTGAATCTAAAAACTAAGTAATGCTACAAGGATTTTTCACATGACAACATAGAAAGGAATTGACATATAAATAAAGTGAATGATAAAATATTGTATGCCATCATTTGAATTTCTGTCTTGTGATCTCCTTTTATTAATTAACCATTATTTAAAATGTAAATTCAAATCTTATTGCAATTATATGAGTAGAAAGTGGAAATGAGCCCTATATTTGAGTTAACATCTTAGAATGTGGAGTTTATCATTTATCAAATGTAAAAATTGTTTTACCAATGAAAACCTCAAATATGCGAACTAAATGTATGATAAGGTCCCATCTTTATTCATTAAAATATCATAATTGCATTATTTTGGAAAACAACAGAAAAAAATGAAACAAAATTAAATTTATTCCTACTCTAAACCTTTTGAAGGAAAATGACTAGGTATAGTCATATTTCCAATGTAACCAAGAACTAATTTTTTACCCGCAAAAATATACATTACATGTGTTAGAAAAAGATAAATCTTAATTATTAAATTATATACAAAAATCATAGAATCTTTATGCATGTTAATTCCTAAGAATGAAAATAGAAGAAATTTATGATTAGAAAATTTTATGCTAAAATGATTTTTTAACTGAAAATAAAATCTATCGAAATATGTACATTCCAAAGGGTTAGAGATATTACCTTTAAGGATCCACCAAGGTTCTGTTTTTGAAAATTGTGAAATATGGGAAGTATTGAAATCAATTGTTTCTAAGATATTATAGAAATTGTCATTTTTCCTTGTAAGACGTTGATCATCATAATGAAGAGAAAAAGAAGGAAAATAATTAAAGGAATCTATTATGTATACATAAGTATTAAGACAACTGATCAACTTGTTAGCACCCAATCTGAACCTCAGGCTGAAAAAGGAAAATCAGGGTAACAACTAAACCACGCTCAGCCTTGTAGCTAGCCCTACAAGGACAGGAGAGGGCTCTCTCTGTAGAATAGATATTCAATACCACAATAATGAACTGATTTTAGGCTAGGTATATAAATGGGAAAAGGGGTTTTACTAAATGACTGAATTTTCAAGGATTTATGGGAGAAAAGGACAGTATGAACTGAGGAATTAAATCAAAGACAGAGTATTTCATGGGGCAAGATAGGCAGGAGATTTAGCAATCAAGTTGAAATATGATGGAGTGGGAAGACTGTTGAGAAGCTGAAAAGGGCATAATAAATGAATCATTTTCAAACAGACGAAAACACACAGAGTATGAATGATTCCCTAAGGCAGAGCATATAAAATGGATTCTACCTTTCTAACTTGAAAACATTCAACTGGAAATGTTTATGAATGAATGGTGAAACATAACACTGTACATATGAAACACAAAGGAGAGACATATGCTAGAACTCATATGACATGAATCCCACAAATAAGAGCTGCATCACTTTATGAATTCCCTGCCAAACTGTAAAATGGAGCGCAGAGCTCACTGCCACACTATTCCCTTACTTCTGAGTTTTCAAACCTTAGACTTTCAACCTTTTACAAATTATTATAATTTACAATAAATAGACAGATTTTGTGGGAATATAGATCCATGGAAAGAGGAGAAATCAAAACTGAAGATGGAAAACCAAGAGCCAATAATCTCTTCGTAAAGGAAGAGTTGTGTTACATTATTTCATTTGAAATTTTCGGATATCCAATGAGGAGGCGAAACCTGTAGCGTGGATCCTTTCGAATCATCACTGAAGATGCGACTGTTACAATTTTGGTTCTTCAGCCTCTGACGTTTCGCTTTCCATTTTCCGTTTTGAAGAAAACTGACTTTTTATAAATGCTATTGAAATAAAATTGAAATGACATTACGTTTTCATGAAGGGAAGAATTTAATTTTAAATTGGAAACTGGAAGGGAAATGGGCGGAAATCATATGAAAATCGCAATCGGGATCGGGGAGCAGGGCAGAGATATAATATGATAAACAGTTGAAAACATATCATAATGCAATCGCAATCGGAGCTCAGGGAGTGGGGCAATATATATGAAATAAAACTTCTGATGCAATTGGGGAGAACCCTTTGTATTATGAAACAAACACATTTTTGAATTTAACAAAGGTACATGAGCTTTTATACGAATGGTGGAAGTGTTATGTGGTGGGGCCGACAGTCAATCGCAATCGCAATATGGGAGGGAGGACTTGCGATTGATCGCTCCGATTGGGTCGGAGGCGCGACTGGGAATGCTGCGATCAATCGGAAGGGGAAGCACGATCAGAAGATTGGAGGAAGTGATGTGATCAAGGGATCAGAGGAGGACTTGTGATTAATCGCATCGGAGGAAGATGCGATTAATGGATTGGAAGTTGTTGCGATTAATGGATCAGAAGTTTTCATGATTGGCAGATCTTTGCAATTGCGATGAAAGGCAGGATATTATAATATAAAGTTTTGGACTTTCGATATAAGTTTTAAAGGCATGAAAGGGAAGTGGTTAAGAACAACAGGAGGGGGGGGTATATATATATATATATATATATATATATATATACAGACCTTTAAAATGTTTACCATAAGTTTTTTTCAACGAGAATGGAGAGGAAGTGGTTATGAGGGTGGGGAATTTATAATATAAATTTTTTTATTATAAAGTTCTATGGGAAATGGAGGGGAAGTGGTTTAGGATTGGATTTAATATAATAATGCGATTTATAATCGGAAAGGGGGAAAAGGGATTAAAGAAATATAAAAAAAAGTTTAAGGAAAAATGGGAAATAGGGGGTATATGAGGGCGTAAGGACTTTTACTTCAGTTAAGCATAAATTTCAATCCAGAAGTCAATTTTGAGAGTGTAGTACACCACTGGAAAGATCTTTCCAGGCTCTTTCTGCTGGATCTTCTTAGAAAATGATTTGACGCTGAAAATTCTGTGAAAATATTCTCTAAAAGGCAAAGTGATGATCTTGTCGGAGATGATAGCTTCTAAATTGTGACTAAAAGGCAACGTATTATGTTTTCACCTCAAAACATGGTTTTGAGGTGAAACTTGTATCAAAATGAATAAATGATATCTCTGATCTTCCTGTGCTATAATTTTCACCTTATTGACTTCCTCATGACCTTGCTGATCTTTATTTGACACTTGACTTATTAATTTTGACCATGGTGAGACCTTAGGGACTAATGAGACCCATCCTATGACCTACTGATATGATTTTGGGAATGAAAGTGACTAATGACTGAAGACCATAGGGAGGGAAATCAGCAAGTACCTCATGAGGGAAAACTGATAAAAATTACTACCATCAATGAATCCATGCCTAGCGGAACGGTGAAATTTATTTGGTATGGGACTCCTAATATGCAAATGCAAAAGAGAAATTTTGATCACTGATGGCAGTATGACTAGACTGACACTAACATTGGCTCCAATGGGGATGGTAGCTCCTTGGAGGTGCCAAGAACAATGTAGACCAAGTAGCCTTATCCATTGGGCATGGAGTCAAAAATATTGAAAAATTGACACAATGCAGACTGACACTGACTCAAGACTAAGACTGAGAAGCTGAAATAAAACCAAACCATACACATAACATTCAAGTCTTATAGCCTTCACCTTGGGCCCAAAACTTCAATGAGTGTGTACTTTGAACTCTGATAAAAATAACATGGTATATACAATGATGATGACATAAATTCTGATCCTTTCTTTTCAACAATGGTAATGCTTTAAAAGCCTACCATTTAATACTCCTCCAGGGAAATATTGGCCATCCATTTCTGAAAGCAAGAAGGCATTCTTTCCTCTGTATGTTGAAATCCTATATGGTCCTTTCCATAGATTGTCGAACTTACCATGCTTCCCTTTGCCTTCATTTCTGGCATCCCATTTCAACACTATATCATCCAGCTGAAAATTTTCTGCTTTGGTCTTTCTGTCAAAGATCTTTTTTATTTTCTCCTGCAACTGAATGGCGTTCTGTGACACTTCCTCTCTTGTTTTCTGAAGGTGGATCATCTGATTCATCCTTCGCTGATTATCATTGTCCTCGCTACCAATTTCTTGAAATAATATCATAACTGGGACTGTAAGAGATGTGGGGAAGAGGGCATCACTTCCATAAACCAATTCGAAAGGTGACATATCGATTGATTTCTTACTGCTAACTCTGTCTGCCCACAGCGCGTTAATAAGCTTGCGGTGCTGTTACACTGAAAAATGTCACCTTGACATTCTGCTGACTGTATGAGCTCATTAAACACTCATACATGCCTCCTCTGCAAGTCTTACAACCTTTTTTCCTCATTCCATGCCCTGAAAATGAAGGAAAAACCCTAAAAAGCTCAAAAAACCTTGGGTACGCAGTTAATATGAAGCCTACCTGCGTTTTTAGCTTGGGTCCGCATGTAATGTGAAGATAAACTGCGTTCTAGAACGCACTTTCTCTGTGTTATAGGTGCGGTACCCCTGTAAAGTCAAAAATGCGCGAAATTAAACCAAAAAAGTTGATTTTTGGTCAATTCTGGAAGGTTCTGGATGAGATTTTTTGGGGATGAGTACGCTTTGGTAAGGTGCATGTATCCCACACCTTAAGGAACTAATCCCTTGATGTGAGGAGCCTATCCCTATGAAGGAGGGTTCTATCCCTTTAATGGTGGAATCCTAACCTCCTCATCTGCTCTATAAAAGGAGGCATTGGGTAGCCTTTTGGGAGGTTAAGTTAAGCTGTTGGAGATTGAGATTGAAGTGCTGTTGAGATTTAGAATTCTTTCTGCTGAGCTTTTGAGAGGAAAGATCACATACCTCTTTGTGCTTCTGGAGGAAGAGTGCAAGACTTATCAAAGTAGAGGAGTTTCCTGCTTCGGACCCCGGGAAGGCCTTTCGAACATCAAGGCTAAGGTTGTAAGGTTCTTCTGTATATTTTGAGACTAATACAATCAAGTTCTGTTTTTCTCAATAAATTGTCGTTTGATTGTTTATTTCAATAAGCTGTTGTTTGATCATTTATTTCATAGATTCCTTGATCACTATGATAGGTATGTTTTATGATTATTTGTTATACAGGTGCTATTGATATTTTCTTGTTTGTGATTGCAGATCAACGAAAGATGATACTTTTTTGTGACAAAAGGGTCCTTGTTACGATGAAGGATTATTGATGCAACGGAAGCACTGCGACCACAAATAAGCATTTGGATCTAAGGTAGGATCGACACCTTCATAGCATTTATTTGTAAAATGAATATACTTAGAGAAAGACAAACTTAGTTGTTCGTTTGTTGCTAGATTGTCTTCTGACACTAGGGAGATCGGTCTTGTCCGCAAGAACGATTTATCTCGCCAACAGGTGCCAATTCCTTTTGTTTTCCTCTAGCATTTTCTTGATTATATTTACTAGTAATTTGTTAGATGAATCTACCAGGTTGTTGCCTTGTGGATAATACACTGTCAAATGGCCCAGCGTGATGTTTTATTTGTCACAAAAATCGATCGTCTTCTTGGATCGGAACGCTGTTGCATTGTCTGTTATGATTTTGCATGGGCAGCCAAAACAGGATAAAATGTTCATTTCAAGGAATTGAATAATTACCGTGTCAGTTGCTTTCCTGGCAGGGATGGCCTTGATCCATTTCGTAAAGTAATCTGTTGCTGTCAGTATCCATCGATGATTTGCTAAGGACGCAGGGTGAATTTCTCCTATAAAATCGAGCCCCCACTGCTGAAAGGGTGCATCCATCGAAACTGGTTTCAAAGGAAGTGGAAGCAATTTCTTCTTCCCTTGGAAGATTTGGCATTCATGACATTTCATCACTATCTTATATAAATCAGAAAATAATGTGGGCCAATAATATCCTGCTCTAAATACCTTGTTAGTTTTAGTCTTCCAAAACAAGTGACCGCCACAATCGCCTTTATGAAAATCATGCATTACCTTCTGCGCCTCTTCTTCAACCAAAAAATTGAGCAGAACACCTCCTGGATCTTTCCAATACATAGCACTGTCTAAAATGCCGTATTTTGTAGATTTAAGCTTCAGAGATCTACCTTTACTCTTAGACATGCATATAGGAGGTGACAAATGTGAAGGACATAGACAATATCTGAATACCACGGGGACTGCAGAAAAATATCTGAAATTGGAACCAGCAAACCTTCATCTTCATATTTTGCCACTGTTGTTATGAGATTTATATCTAAAGCACGTAGATTTGATTGGGCCATCATTTTCGCCAAGCCTTGGCCTTTGATCAACTTCGTGGGCTTGATCTCCAAATCGTACTCCAACATAGTTGTTATCCACTTACCTCTCCGACCTTCTGGATCAGTTTGCATCAGCACATCCTTCACTGCTGCATTAGGGACATATGCTATAGTATATGAATGTAGAATATAGACCCTGAAATCCTTCAATGCCTTGATAAGAGCCAATGCCTGTTTTTCAATAATATTATACCTTAAAGCAGCATCTCTAATAGTTCTACTGAAAAAGGCAATTGGCTTTTCGATCTCGTCTCTCTTTTGCATTAAAAAAGTAGCCAAAGTATGCTCATATGCAAACAAAAATATGATAAAGTCTTGAGTGTAGTCGGGACTGATCAAAACTGGGGCATTGGACAAAGCGAACTTTACCAGATTGAATGACTTGATAGCTTCTTCCCTCCACTTGACAGTGATATCCTTCTTCAACATGTTAGTCATTTCCCTCAAATGTTCAGCCATATTGGGTATAAATCGTCGCAAAAATTTCATCTTACCATTAAAAGCCTAAATCTCCTTCTTGTTTCGTGGAATATCTATGTGCTGAATTTCCTCCACTCTAGATGGATCAATGTGAATACCATCCTTAGAGATGACATGCCCCAACAACTTGCCTTCATCCATGGCAAAAAGGCACTTCTTGGGATTGAGAGAAATCCCAAACTTTCTGCATCGCTCAAAAACAACTCTCAAATGGTGCAAATGCTCATCATCTGATCCTGAAAACACTGTCAAATCATCCAAATAAATAACCAAAAAAACATATTTTTCATTGGAAAAAATGATGTTAATTGCACGTTGGAAGTAGCTCTTGCATTCTTTAGTCCAAATGGCATTTTGGCGTACTGGAAGGTTCCCCAGGGTGTTGTGAAGGCAGTTTTATATTGGTCCTTCTCATGCACCAAGATTTGGTTGTAGCCTGAGTAGCCATCAAGTAGTGACATCCTGGATGCTCCAACTACTCTCTGCAGAATATGGTCCATTTTCGGAAGTGGATAATTATCCTTTAAGGAAGCCTTATTCAAGTTCCGAAAATCTATACACAATCTTATTTCTCCAGTCTTCTTACGTACCGGGACCAAATTTGAAATCTAGTCAGAAAATATAATGGGGACTATGATGCCAGCTTTGTACAATCTGTTTACCTCTTTTTCAATGGATGGCAGCAGCTTCGGATTGATTCTTCTCAGCTTCTGTCTGAATGGCTTTTGATCTGGCTTGACAGGAATAGTATGCTGGATTATGTTCTTATCATACACCTTCAAATCTGAATAATCCCATACAAAATACATCAAAAAATTCAGAAAGAAACTTCACATACTTCTCCTTCACTCCAGGGGACAATGCTTTTGACAATTTCACGAACTTGGGCTGATCAGGTGTTCCAAGATTCACATCTTCAACTCCTTTCTCCGTGGGCACCAAGCTTGGCTTCTTTGCAACATCGTCCTGATCAAACAACTCCTCTAGAGGTATGAGACCTCTAGGAATTACATTATCCTTTAGCTGCAATATGTCTACTTGGCTTGTTTCTAATTCTTGATCATCAACCACATACTCACCTTCAATGGGAGTGTCTTTGAATTTTCCATCACCCTGTAAAAATGCATTGATCTCATTATCATCCCAAAATACTTGCCAATACCTTAAATTGTCCGGAACAACAGGCCTATGTTTGACATGGATCTCAAACTTGTTGTTGGAGTTCATGGGAATCTTCAAGTTACTTGCAGTAGTGGCAAGAGAATGAGCAATAAGATTCTGCATCCTGGGAATTGATGTCAAAGTGTACTCTGGGAATGTCTTCAAAATGTCCAAAACTGCATTTCTGTATGCCCTCAGTCTTGGATGTTAAGCTTGGTATTCTCCTTTCACCTGCTTGATTATTAACTCAGAGTCACCATACACAGAAATCCTTTTTGCCTTCAACTTTTTCAAGATTTTGAGGCCTGCAATAAGAGCTTCATATTCTGCTTCATTGTTAGAGCAGTCAAAAGCCAACTTATAAGAACATACTCTAACATTACTAGGGACCTTTTCAGGCTGGAAAACAGGGCTCCGAATCCATATTCCAATACTTGCTCCATCCTTACTAACAACTCCGTCAAAATCCATACCCCTAGGCCTTCTTATTCTTCTTGTAGATGCTGAAATTTAGTTTCTTCCTTCTTTTCACCTTGGCTGATTTCTGACTGTTCGCTGTCTTTTTGCTGCTATCAGGTAGGAGGCTCAGAAGTACTTGCTACTTTTTCCTTTTCCTATTTGAGGACCTCTCTAAAATTTTCTAAAATCTCAAGTATCTCCTCCACTTGTACCAACTGAACATCCTCATCATTTAAACCACCATCTGAATATAAGACAAAAGAATCTAAATCTGTGTGGACTGCATTGATGGGATGGTTTACTGGCTTGTATTTGCTAGTAATCATATATTTCATTTTCTTTTCCCTATATAACTTTCTCAACTGGCTGAATACAGGGATAGAGGAATAGGAGAAATCAAGTTGTATGTTCCCCTTAAGTTTTTCACCCCAAGACCTAGATAGAAGCATTCCAAACCGTGGTGGAACATTAGCAACAACTACATCCATCAAGGCATTTTTGGCTGGGATTTGATCTAAAGACACTACTATATCTTTGATGAGACCAATACAATGGACCCTACTTGAGTCAAAAGAATACAAATCATGGTATTTTCTAGTAACATCAAGGCCTAACTTCTCCATGACAACTTTGGGCATCAAATTATGTGAGGCCCCGGAGTCCAACATAGCGTTATGTAAGATAAACTCATGCAACCTAAGACTTAGGTAAAAGGGAGGGACTTCATTTTCTTTAGATTCTTCTGTGGCTAGACCAAAAATAAGTTCAGGTTAATCATCTTCCACATTAACCATGTCAGAAAGAGGGTCTATTTGCAAGACTTTAGACACCTGACTTTTATATACACTATTCTTCACCAACTCGGTCAAGGGCATGGACACTTTCAACTTGGAAATTTCACTTTCTAAATTAAAGGAGGGAGATTTTTCTACCTCTTTAATAGGAGGGTCTTTCTTCTCTATTTGCTCCTTCGCTGTGCTCTGCTGGCTTTTTCCATTTGCTGTATCAGTAACTGCGGGTGCTTTGCTGGATGAAGGATTGGCCGGCTCTTTTCCTTTATTCTGTGCCTCTCCTTCATTTGGAGTTCTTTTCTCTTTTGAATGGGACTGATTGTGACGTTTCTATTCCTCATAGAATACTGCCTTTGCTGGGCTGATAGAGCGAGATTCATATACCCTCTCTGGTAGTCATCAGATTCTTCTTCTAACACCACTTCATTGGCCAAAATGAATTTTCATCCCCTTGAATGTCTGGAGTCGCCACTGTGTATTATTCGTCTTCTTTGAGGAAAATGGGTGCACCATCAGCTGTGAAAAAGTGATTGGTCTCAATCGCAGGATCATCATCATCTGAGTATGTCCCTTGCACGTAGTTCTACTGCAATGGCATTTTAATTTGCTGCTATGGTGCCGCTTGGTCTTGTGCTCTCTGCTCTCTCTGTCTAATCCTGAATTGCGGCTGTTGTTGTCCTCTAAAATTCGGATTTCTTATTTGGGGTTCAAGTCTGTCCGAAATCGTTAATCGATCAAACATCCTTTACATTGTATGAATTAGTGTGTCCATTTTGTTGTCCGAAGGGGAGGCCTCCTCTTTCACCATGACTTTCTTTTTAGCTCTGGCTCGAGCTCTTCTAGCCAGCAGATTAGCCTCAACATTTACTGCTATATTTTTCATGTCTTCAAGTGACGATGGATCTCTTTCACGCAGCTGATATGCCATATCGGCATCAAAACCATCCGGAAACTTCAGCAAAGCTGAATCCACTGGAGGTTTGAGGTTAGCCAGAATAGCATTGTATACAGCATTGAATCTTAAACAATAGTCTTGCACAGTTTCACCCAAATTTCTTTTAATATTCTCATATTCAGACAGAATTTGGAGTGGGTTCTTTTTCACCTCCCACCGGTCTAAGAACTGTGTGTGTAACTCCTGTAAAGTGCGAATAGAGCCTGCTGGTAAGGCTCTAAACCACTTTCTAACTTCGCCTCCGAAGCTTTGAACAAACAACCTGGTGGTTACATTCTCTTCCTCTACCTCATGAAGATCAAAAAAATCATTGATCTTGTCAACATACTGCTGGGCTGTGATGCTTTGAGTGGCATCAAAGATTGGAATTTTACTCTGATAGTCAGCAAGCATATCATTTAGGACCTGGGGTAAAACCACGGGTGCATACCGGGCAACCATTATTCTGGGAGGATTTACCACAACGTTTGTAGTACTGGGATTTGAGGTAGGTGTTGATGGAGGAGATGAAGACTGGGAATTGACTGATGGGAATGCTGATGAATCAGGGGGATGGAATGCTGGCCTTGATGATTCTGAAACCATGAGAATATTAGCTATAGTGATGGACTAAGGAGAATTCAAAATGTAGTCATTAATGGAAGAATTTTCTCTCTGAACTTCAATATCTACAAGAAACTCTGGATCTAAAACCGTGTCTTCAAGTGCAGTTTCAGACTTATTTCTAAACAAAGAAAGCTCAAAACTCTCATCGAAAGAAAACTCTTCTACAAAAAACCACTCACTGGGCCAAGTATGGGACCTAAGAATAGGTGTAGGACTTAGCGATCCCTCTTGTCTTCTGACTATTCTTGGGATAAGATTTGGATTTTCAAACACAGGGGGAGGATTTGGATCAGGATTAGCCCTTGTATATCTTCTTGAAGCCAGTGTGGTCAAATTACTACTGTACAATATTTATATCAGCCTAGAAAACTCTGAAATATCATCATCAAGACCTTATAAGAAAAATATTACTGGGGTGATAAATCTTCTATGCAAAAATTTTGTAGCGTTCCCTAGTATGGTCGCCAGAGATGTTAGCACCCAATCTGAACCTCAGGCTGAAAAAGGCAAATCAGGGTAACAACTAAACCATGCTCAGCCTTGTACATAGCCCTACAAGGGCAGGAGAGGGCTCTCTCCATAGAATAGATATCCAATAACACAATAATGAACTAGATTTAGGCTAGGTATATAAATGTGAAAGAGGTTTTGATAAATGTCTGAATTTTCAGGGATGTATGGGACAAAAAGGACAGTATGAACCGAGGAATTAAATCAAAGACACAAAGTATTTCATGGAGCAAGATCGGCAGGAGATTTAGCAATCAAGTTGAGATAAGATGGAGTGGAAAGACTGTTGAGAAGCTAAAAAGGGCATAATGAATGAATCCTTTTCAAACAGAAGAAAACACATAGAGTATGAATGATTCCCCCAGGGCAGAGCATATGAAATGGATTCTACCTTTCTAACTTGAAAAACATTCAACTGGAAATTTTTATGAATGAATGGTGAAACAAAACAATGTACATATGATACACAAAGGAGAGACATATGCTAAAAATCATACCACATGAATCCCACAAATCAGAGCTGCATCACTTTATTAATTCCCTGCCAAATTGTACAATGGAGCGCAGAGCTCACTGCCACACTATTCCCTTACTTCTAAGTTTTCAGACCTCAGACTTTCAACCTTTTACAAATGATTAGAATTTACAATAAATAGACATATTTTGTGGGAATATAGATTGATGGAAAGAGGATAAATCATAACTGAAGATGGAAAAACAAGAGCCAATAATCTCTTCGTAAAGGAAGAGCTGTGTTACATTATTTCATTTGAAATTTTCGGATATCCAATGAGGAGGTGAAACCTGTAGCATGGATCCTTTCGAATCATCACTGAAGATGTGACTGTAACAATTTTGTTTCTTCGGCCTCTGACGTTTTGCTTTCCATTTTCCATTTTGAAGAAAACTCACATTTTATAAATGCTGTTGAAATAAAACTGAAATGACATTATGCTTTCATGAAGGCAAGAATTTAATTTTAAATGGGGAAAGGGAAGGGAAATGGGCGGAAATCATATGAAAATCGCAATCGGGATCAGGGAGCGGGGCGGAGATATAATATGATAAACAGTTGAAAACACATAATAATGCAATCGCAATCGAAGCTCGGGGAGCGGGGCAATATATATGAAATAAAACTTCCGATGTGATTGGGGAGAACCCTTTGTATTATGAAACAAACACATTTTTGAATTTAACAAAGGTACATGAGCTTTTATGCGAATGGTGGAAGTGTTATGTGGTGGGGCCAACAGTCAATCACAATCGCAATATCAGAGGGAGGACTTGCGATTGATCGCTCCGATTGGGTCAGAGGTGCGATTGGGAATGTTGCAATCAATTGGAAGGGGAAGCAAGATCGGAAGATCGGAGGAAGTGATGCGATCGAGGGATCGGAGGAGGACTTGCGATTAATCTCATCAGAGGAAGATGCGATTAATGGATCGGAAGTTGTTGCGATTAATGGATCGGAAGTTTTTGCGATTGGCGGATCTTTGTGATTGCGATGAAAAGCAGGATATTATAATATAAAGTTTTGGGCTTTCGATATAAGTTTTAAAGGCATGAAGGGGAAGTAGTTGAGAACGAAAAGGGGGGGGTATATATATATATATATATATATATATATATATATATATATATATATATATATATATATACGGACCTTTAAAATGTTTACCATAAGGTTTTTTCAACGAGAATGGAGGGGAAGTGGTTTGGGATCGGATTTAATATAATAATGCGATTTATAATCGAAAAGGGGGAAAATGGATTTTATTAAAGAAATATAAAACAAAGTTTAAGAAAAAATGGGAAATATGGGGTATATGAGGGTATAAGGACTTTTACTTCACTTAAGCATAAATTTCAATCCAAAAGTCAGTTTTGAGAGTGTAGTATACCAATGGAAAGCTATTTCCGGGCTATTTCCGCTGGATCTGCTTGGAAAATGATTTGACGTTGAGCATGATGTGAAAAACTTCTCTGAGCAGCAGAGTGATGATCTTGTCGGAGATGACCGCTTCTAAATTGTGACTGAAAGGCAACGTATTATGTTTTCACCTCAAAACATGGTTTTGAGGTGAAACTTGTATCAAACTGAATAAATGATATCTTTCATCTTCCTGTGCTATAATTTTGAGTTTATTGACTTCCTCATGACCTTTCTGATATTTATTTGATACTTGAATTATTAATTTTGACCACGGTGAGACCTTAGGGACTAATGAGACCCATCCTGTGACCTGCTGATATGATATTGGGAATGAAAGTGACTAATGACTGAAGACCATAGGGAGGGAGATCAGCAAGTACCTCGCGAGGGAAAACTGATAAAAATTACTACCATCAATGAATCCATGACCTAGTGGAACGGTGAAATTTATTCGGTATGGGACTCCTAATATGCAAATGCAAAAGAGAAATTTTGATCACTGATGGCAGTATGACTAGACTGACACTAACACAACTCATGATTAATATCTAAAACTTGTAATAGAGTTTGATGATCTAAATCATAATGGAAGGGGGCAATTTTGAGCTTTAAAAATGAATCAAATGATCTAAACTCATGAATATCGTGATTATTAAAGATCACATCCTTTTCAAATAATTTATAAGTATCTTGAAATTTGTAGCAAAGGTGCACAAAGGTTTCTAGATTGATATCAATAAGTAATTGATCATTTAAAAATATCCCTTGCATTTTATAATTTAATTCATTCTTAAGTTTTGAACTATCAAATATTCCGACAGGTTGACACATACAATGATTAGGTTGCAAATAATGATAATCATAATGTAAGTTAGGTGAAATTTCTTTAAGATCATCATTTTTGATTTCTTGGATTAATGGAGTGTCATCTGTTGTCACAATAGAATCTAGCATATTTTCAAAAGAAGAATTATTGTTATGATTATTCATTAAATCTTGTTGTTGTGTAGAATTTGATTCTATTGAATGTGACTCATTATCATTAACATTAGGAGGTACCATAGAAACACTTTTAGATGTAATATTTTCTCCTGATGTTGATGGTTGAGAAGGATTAGAATTTTCATTTAAAGATTCAATAGGATCCATAATAGAACCAAGATTTATTGTTGGAGATTCCTCTTTATGTTTTATATAAGTTCTTATATTATGTTTTTGAATAACAGAGGTAACTTTCTCAATTAAAATTTTCTTGGGAGGTAAATTGTCAAAATGAAATCTATAGCATAATAACATAAATCTCTCAGAAAATTTGCTAAAAGTTTCATTATCAAATATTGTAAAGTCATCAAATTTTAAACACAAATTCTTATAGTTGTAATTGTGATAAGAAAAAAAGAATACCTGCATAAAGTGATTCCAAGAGTGAATCCAGTTAGTTGGTAGGATCTTATACCATTCTTGAATCCTTCCTTGAAGTGTGAGAGTGAATAACATGCAAATTTCATTGTCTTTAGTGATGTTAAAACATTTTCATTTACGTATAAATTGTCAACATGATCTAAAGCAGACATGAAATTCTCACCATCATATTGCAATTCGTATATTGATTCAAGTTGTCTCTTGAGTATACCTCTGGCAGCTTTTCATGAGCTAAAATCATGACCCAATGTTGGAATACAAATAGGAGCCATGGCTAGTTAAAAAATGTTAAAACAAGACTTCATGTGGATTAACTAGCTCAACCCTCCTTCTAGCGCCAAAAATTTTGAGGCCTCAGAAATATGTGGCAACAAAAAGGGGGATAACCACCCGATCTGGACCTTAAAACAACTCCTCTTCTTCTTACTGGTTAGGTAAGAGAATGACCCTTAAGATGTTTTTAACGATACAACCAAACTACCACTAAGATCTATCCCAAAGTTAACCTAGGCTACACTTTAAGAGTTAATCTATTCATACATGCTAACTTATTTTATGTAATATTTATCATAAATCAAATGAAACCTATAACTTGTATTAATTATATTAAATCTATGTTATTTTATTAAACTTATGTTAATATTAACATGAAATGTATATATTTAACTAAGACATAAACTAATTATTAATTAAATCTAATAATATCATTATTAGATTTAATTAGATTAATCCTAAGAAAAATTAAATCTATTTAAATCTAAATCTTTATGATTCTATTGATAGTGAAAAAACTCACTAATTATCACTAACTTTGTAAAAGTTAAATTCTATAATTAGATTTATGAAAAAACTAATTTAAACAATCTTTAAAAAAGAATCAAACTAATATATACAAAATATATATTTACAACCCTTTTTATTGATCTATTAATGATGTAAAATTAAAGATTTAGATAAATACAAAAGGTTTGACTAAACCTCACCTGAATGAGTGTGTGTCTTTAAAGAGGCCCTGTTGCATGATTAAGCTATAAATACAAAAGTAATTTAAATCCTATCTCAGACTAAAAAGGGATAACTATCTCTTTCTAATTCGAGAGCAATTTGAGTAAAATAGGGGGAATGACTGATGTAATTCATCACGAAATTTTGTATTAATTAAAGGAAACAATTCACATTTAACCAATACAAGTGAAAACAAAAATAAACCTGTAAATGAGTAATAAATAGTTACCAACCACCACAGGAATAATTGAATGAATTACAATTTTATTTTGATCTAATTCTGTCTTGCAAATATAACTTTAACAAGACTTTGATATTAAAATATTAATGACACAACAATAATGTGTGATATCATAGAAACATAATACTTTCTAGAATTTGAGATCAAAACAAAAATGAAATTTTAATAGTAAGTAAATAATCCTTCGTTCTGGTAATAATACACAATAACGAGAATAAATTAAAATCATATTAAAATCCCATTAGCACAGTCTTGAGAGTAGCTCTAACCCTGAATAAAAGTACCCGCAATAATGCGAAGCCACTTTATAACGAAATCATAGATTCTCTACAATCTCAGCAATCAAAACACTAAACACTCTGCAATAATGCAAACGCACAAATTGATCAATTACAGAGAAATCCCTAGTGCTGGATCATAACCCCTGTAGAATGGCTATCCTTTTGGTCTTGTAGAGTCTCCTTCTAGCCTCCTTCGTCATCCTTCTTATATAGCCAAACAATTTAATTTTTTTTCTTCTCCTTGAGCTAAGGCTTCAAATCCTCTATTATTCCTCATCTTTAGATTCCATAATTTTTTTGTTTCCAGAACGTTTTGTAAAATTTCAACCAAAAAATTATTAATAAAATTTGTACAAATATGATTAATAATAAAATGAAAATATATATAAAAAAATAAAAATAAAAGCTTTTTTAGATAAAATCTAAAAACTCAAATAAAATATTAAACTTAACTTAAAACCTATTATTCTAACGTATAAGACTTCCTTTTTTTCCGTAAGTTTTTTCCTATGGTAATTCTTGAAGTCATTTCTTTTTAAAAAACTCAGCAATGAATTCATTTTCTTTTTATTGGCTCTCCGCATTTAGGAAATGATTATTAACTAGCCACGAAGTTTTGGAAGTCATTTGATCCTATTGTGAAAATAAAATCTTATTGCAGCAGGGATGTGACTTCCACGTATTAATGGACTACCAGGGCATGGATTAATAACATATTGATTGTAATGGAAACTAATATTTACTCTACTATTAACGAATATATGAACATATACAACTCTTGCATATTAACAGGGTTATTAACGCATCAGTGAGCAGAGGATATCCAACAATAAACTTATACAGCTGCTGCATGTTAATGGGTTAATAACATAACGGTGTGGAGCCGAAAGATGGAGGCAATTCACATGTAATCTGCGCTAGCTAAATCCGTATGTAATCTGCTAATTGGGAGTGCACTAATGTAATCTACACTGGTTTAATCTGTGTATAATCTGATAATTGGGAGTGAACCGATGTACCATTCTTACATGTTAAGGCATCCAAGAAAAATGGTATAATATTTTATAACTCTTGGACTTCTTCGTGGTGCTGAAACGTGGCCATGATAGGAAGATGCATGAATTTGCATAAATAATTTCTTACTCAAAAATTAATAAATTAGGCACTTAACAAACAAACAAATTGTTTGCTATTTGCAATCTGTTGCCTGATCTAAGCACTTTGAGCATGCTTGAGGATAATATAATGGAGATTCGAGGACAAATGGATGAGTAGGGTCCGATAGTTTTCGATAAAAAAGGGCAGTGGACTAGTGGTGCCCTAAAAATGGTTATAGTTAGCCTGATGTGACATTCCAGCCCAACCAGTCCAGGCCGTAAAAAATGTGAGCTGATTTAAAATTTAATACGTCAAAGCCTTTACGAAATTGTTGATTTCCCTGCAAACATGGAAGAATCGATCATTAATAATTGATTTGGATCCTACGCAAAAAATAAATCCAAAATATATGTCAAATCTCCCATCCACTACATAAACAGTTGAGTGGATCTTTGAGCCTTTTTTAGAATTCGATATGTCAAAGCTTTTTATAAAATGGTTGATTTCCATTCTAAAAAAATGTTTTTTGGGATTTTATTTTGTTTTTTTAAATAATTTAATATATTTACAATATTCAAATAAAATGTTTTTTTATTTTGAATTTTGATGTTTTAAATAAAGAAAACAAATATAGTTTTAAATTAATCTAATGATTTTATAAATTATTAAAATAATGAAGTTATATTCATTTATGTACAAGGTATAAAAATGGATAATATGGTAAATTAATGATTCACTCCTTTATTAATGGATATGTTAAACCAAGTGGAGGAGATAAACAATCAATATACCTAAACGTGGAATGTGAAATGATATGCCAAGTCATGTGGAGGAAATGCCAACCAATAAAATCAAATACCAAATGCGAGGTGATGTGGCAACTGAAGGTGCCACTTTGTCTTCAATTGATCATTTATGAAAATATTTCTATGAATGCAAAAGGCAACAAGGAGGTGCAAAATATGATAAAAACCAACATGATCGTACAACCGTGAGGCAAGTGGTAAAGATTCAAAAAGTTGAGAATTTTTTTCAAAATGCCAATAATGAAGGGAGTTGGAAAATGAAGGGTCCCTGTGATAAATATTCACAAAAAATCTAAAATTAAACAAATGGGGTAATATACAAAATAAAAGACCAAAGAAGCTAAAACACATCCAATCTTCAAACAAGTGTATTTCACAAAAACTAATCCAAAATGAGGTAAAAACAAATTAATATAGACAGATAAGGAGAAATCAAACTCATTCAGGCCTTTCCTCATTTTCAAATTCCAAAAATAGTACTATCAAGTGATTGGTTAAAAGGGTCCCCATTTTTCATTTATAAGTGAAAAATGGGGGGGTTGTGTTTCACCACAATAGGGCCTTCTCTTCGGGCTTCAACTTTGTCAGTGAAAACATCCAATCCAATCTAAAATCTTCAATGTATATGTACAATGATCAAAGTGAATGACACTAACTATTTGTTATCTCAGGTGAGTAGTAGTGCTTCAACATTTTTCCATTTACTGCTCCATATGATATCTATAACCCATCTATTTCTTTTATAAAGAAAGCATTGTTACCTCTGTAACCATAAATGACATAAGGTCCTTTCCATAGAAAATCAAATTTTCCATGTTTACCTTTGTCTTCCCTTCTTGAATCTCACTTTAACACTTTATCTCCAATGTAGAAATCATCTTCTTTACTCTTTTGATCAAAAAATTTCTTAATCTTATCCTAGATAACTTGAGACTTGATATAGACTTCTTCTCTTGTTTGTTGCAAGTGAATATTTTGATTGATCCTTCTTTGAATGTCATTTGTTTCAACTTGTAACTCTTGGATAATCTTCATCACTAGTACTCCTAAGGAAGATGGAAAAACAACATCCATTCCATAGACAATCTGGTAAGGGGAGGTATCAATGGATTTTTTGGTAGTAAGTGTATCTGCCCATAAGGCATTGACTAAGTTCTTATTCCAAGTCTTTTTATTATCTTCAAGTAAATTTTTGATGATGTTTACAAGGCTCTTATTTAAAGATTCAACTAGACCATTACCTTGTGGGTAATATGCAATAGAGTGGCCTAGGGTAATATGGTATTTATGGCAAAAGTTAATCATTTTTTTGGATTTGAATGTTGTTGCATTGTCAATAATTATCTTTTGGGGACATCCAAATCTTGAAAGAAGGTTACATTCTATGAAGGAGATAATGATAGTATATGTGGCTTGCCTAGAGGGTATAGCTTCAATCCACTTGGTAAAATAGTCAGTGGCTGTCACAATCCACTTATGTTGGGCTGATGATGGGGGGCGAATTTATCCAATGAATTCGAGACCCTATTGTTGAAATGGAATTTCAGTAGAGATGGGTTTTAAGGGTAAGGGTAACAGCTTTTTCTTACCCTCAAAGATTTGGCACTTGTGATGGGAGGTCACATATCTTTTGTAGTATTCCAAATTGAAAATAGCAGCAATATAAAACATAATTATGTATAATGTAGAAAATATGAACATGACATAAGAGGGATCAATGTACAACCATCATTTTATTAAGATATCAGCAGAAATATACAAAAATATCATGAGGGACAAGCCACTCAAGAAATAGGAACAAGCCTCCAATGATCAAAACAATCAGCACATGAGTTGTTGCAACTGTATAGAATGTCGAAGAGCAGTGACCTCACTGTCTATATTATTGTAGCTACTGCTGAATACATATATAAATGAAATATGTCTGATAGAAACAAAAGAAATTCCCATCAAAGAAGATGTGGGCTCCAATACAAGATTTCTAGCCAACCCAGAAAAGATTGCTAGAAATACCAAGAAATGTACAATGTGACAAATAACCCTGAGGTTGAGATGTCACTACAAAATGGATCTGAATAAGATGAGGCTATGATAGATCTAAAATTATTATTTCCTCCTCCAATAGTATTTCTAAATAGAAGGCGTATCCCTCTACTCAGAAATAGACCCTCCTAATGAGCTCAATGAACCCTCCGAGAAATTGCCTCCAAAAATAATGTAGCTCAGAATTGTGACTATGATGTGAGGCATGGTAGATGGTTGGCCTGATGCCAAAGATGAGAAAATATGCCTAGGATCCCTCCTTTCTGATCCTCAAATGGATAGGCTACATTTCCACTGAAAAACAAGCCCAGAAACAAATCTATGTGATCCTCCTTTGCTGCACCCTGCAACACAACCAAGCTCTAAGAAAAAACTATGCTGTGGCTGAAGGAGGTAGCTTGGAAAAAATGCTAGAATGAGGAAATTTAGCCCAAAGACCCTCTCCTTCCCTGAGGATGAGGTAGGGATTCTCAGGAACACCCTTGTGCTAAACAACACAACAACCCTGCTAAACATCAAAAGAATGCAAAGTCTAAACAGACCAACATCAAAATGATAATCTAAAACATGAATAAAAAAGGTTTCCATCCTCTCCATATATATCAATTGAACCACCTCACATTAGGTCCCATCCATACTTGCCACCAAGTTCATGCAATTTGTCCTCCACTAAAACTATGTTGTCTTATCATAAAGGCCACTCCTCAATGACAACGCTGTTGACTTGGTCAAAGTTGACTGAATCAACATGATCCAATCCCTGTTCACACCCAAAGGTGCTTAATCCAGCTGCTTATTCTTCCTCCTTTCACATTAGGAGTCTTATTATTCAATCTAAATAGGTTTATGGGCATCCCTACCCACTTATTTACCTACGTAGTGATAAAACAACTATAATATTCCATTTTATATGAAGGCTAAATTTTTGGAATATTACAGTCCTCCCCTCCAAAATGTTGCTTGTCCTCAAAAAACTATATAAGGAGAGCACAATTCTTCCCCTCCTCCTCTTGTGGCCTCCTCATCAATAGTCCCCACCATTTCTCAAAATAATCTGCAATAAATCTTTCCTCCAATGTTTCCTCCCAAGTATGCAAAACCAAATGGCTCACATCATGAAAAGGTGGAAGGTGTAAGTGAAAACCTTCTTGATGTCCAATGGCCTCCTCAAGGTAGGATTTATGACAAGAATAGGGGATCTCATCCATAATGATAAACTCCCAAACCCATGCTATCATCCAAATGAAATGAGCCATTCTAGGTAGCTCATCAAAAGAATCCTCAACCCCCGGTCCATACAATGGGTTGGGGTTGTATGGAGAGATTAGATTTTCCCTTCCAAGTTGTTTCTCTCTCCATATATGGTAAGTATGGGGTTGTTTCTGATCTTGGGCTGAAATTTCATGGCCTCCAAGAATGGCCCAAGTTACCCCACAAAACAATTCAGCCATGAAGTGCTTCCTCCAAGAACTCAAGTTCTCCAAATGGCTCCTCCCCTGTGAAGAAAAGAGATGTAACATAGCAATCATGGCTTGCCCATTATCTCTCCTAAAACATGAAACATGTAAATTAAGGAGAATCATGCCTCCAATGAGCACCTTTAACTCTCTTTTCACTCTCCAAATAAAACTTCCCATGAATATAATAACATCAGCAATATAAGGAAGAAAAAACCAATGAAAACAAGTTTCCATATGACAACCGGAAAGTGCACCATAGATCCACCCATGGAACCAGCACAACGCATCCCTTGCCTGCCTCAAATCAAATAATAAAAAGTGATTTCCAAGCCACTTGTTTTCTGCCACAATCATCCCATAAGAAGGAATCATGAAGGTACAATGTGGTGTCAATGGTGCACACCAAGAATCATGTGGCTTCCCCCACAAACCACCAATAGAATAGCCAATATCAATGCTACAATTGTCCTCAAGTACATCATAACATAATATGAAAGAAGGGATAATCCTCCTTGGTACAACATGCTACTCATATAAAGTAAAGAAGTACAAATCATAATGCAAAATTGTAACTTCTCCACCATGTACTTTGGTCCTTGAGCTGAAATGACTCAACTGGAAATTATCCCTCACCTCCAATGAGTAGGGAAGTGGCTGTGACATCCTCTTCATCACCAGCCAGGCTATGCATCTCTCCATATTCTGATGTATATCCTGTTTCCCTCCCAAGTGAACTCCTCCATCAAAGTGCATGGAAAGAAAGTCCACATGTGTTGCATGTAGTAGCTTCCTCTTG
This sequence comes from Pinus albicaulis, assembly GCA_034641835.2. NCBI lineage: Eukaryota > Viridiplantae > Streptophyta > Pinopsida > Pinales > Pinaceae > Pinus > Pinus albicaulis. The sequence continues at coordinate 1,179,609,103 of CM076570.1, forward strand.
AGCTCAGAAACTCTAGTCAAGAAGACTCTGCCATAAGAATAGATGACCTAATCAACCACCATGTGTCTATCATCTCCATCAGGGTCATCAAGAATCATGCAAGCACCAAGATCCTTGGAGTACTCTACCAAGAGTTGAGATCTCCAATATGGATTAATCCTCCTCAGAGACAGCGCTGGAGATCTGAAATGTGAAGCCCCCCACATGCTGCTATCCTCTCCATTGACATCCCTCATGCCAATGTCATCATCCAAATTGTTGCCATGCCCATTATGTAGCTGCTCATGCTCAAATAGAAGTGGTGATCTTTTGAATTTGGCATCCCATGAGAAGCCACTATCCACAAAGAACCTCGTGATGTTGGCCAATGTAAGCATAGTGGCCTCCATCTATTCCAATGTATGGAGGATTCCTTTATAAAAGGAAGTACACTCTATTTCTCCAAATCCATGGAGCATCTCCCTTGCACCATCAAGGTTCCATCCTCCATCACTGCAGCAACTTTTTTCAGCGCAGTATATGTAGTGAGATTGGGTAATGCTGAAAATGGGAGAATGTCTCTCTCCTCCTTAAGTCTATCCCAAACTCTCTGCATTGTACTGGACCCCTCCAAGGTCTTCACCCCTCCAGAATCTAAGAGTGTTGAACCAAATGGAAAAATTTCTCCCGCCAACTCTATATCTGGTGGCGTCCCAGGTGGAATGCCCCCATGTAGTGAGACATCAAATTCTGAAGTGGACTATATATATGAGTGGACTGATTTGTTCCTCTCTTCACTGCGCAATATAGTCTCCTTATTTGGTGCAGAAACCTCCCGGAATAGATAAGGGTGAATGGTCATCATCCCTTGATGTTGATCCTTCCTTTCTTCCTCTTCCATCTCACAATCCACAAAAACTGATACATGCTGCTCCTAAATTATGGTTTGGTTCCCACATGTTGAATCATTTGGAACTCCTTGCAAAGACACAATGGCTCCTCTAATGGAAGAAATGGCTCCCTTCCCACCTCTATGTGGTGATGGATCTTCTCCCAATGGTACAGTGTTGTTGGCTCTTCTCTTCTCATCCCATTCATCAATATTTGAGAATGCCTCATCATCAATGAGAGACCTTTGATATTGGTCTTCTCTTAAAGGAGGAACCTCCATGTCTTCATCCGTAGAAGAGGGCTCTTCAAGAAGTAGGGATCTTTCCCTTGGCAAGGCATCATGCATGTTTTTATCCCCTTCAATAGAAATATGGAGTGGAGTTGGAAAAATAAATATCTCCAACTCATGCAAAGGTTTTGAGTTTTTTGGTTCAACAAGAGACGTTTTACAATGTTTAATGTCAAATATTCTCACTAATTTCTTAGTGAACCTTGCATAAGTGTTTAAATTTGCATGATAGAATGAATCAGAACTATAAAACCACCAATCATGGGCCATAACTTTGAGGTGCAGCACTGCTAATCTGATGGCCTCCTTCTCTGAAACTTGGTGTAGCTGGAAATAGGAATCTAGCTCCTGCACCCAAGCTTTGGTTGTGCACTTTGCTGATCCATAAAAGTTAGATAGAAAGATTCTACCTCTCTTACTTCTGCTATGGTTGTTGGATCTTCTATCTTCCTTGAGTTTTAAAAACCCTTGGAAGTCCAAGTGCTCTTTGAATCTCCATGATTGAGACTCATACTCCTGAAGATAGTCACTCAAGGTCTCCTCCCTTGGTGCATCTTCTTCCTCCATCCTTCTTGCAGTGAATGTGGGAAATAAAATTTGTTGTGGATTTGCATGTGTGGTTGAATACTCACACCCATCATGTGAATATCTAGGGCTTTTTTCCCTTTCAAACCCTCTTGGAAATTCCCTACACTTCTCCCCTTTTATCTCCTTGAGATGTTCTTTGATATTTTTCATACTTTGGAAAAGAATTTGGGAGATCCTCTCTTCCTTCATTCCTCCAAATAATGGAGTCTTGAATTTGTTTCTTCTGTACATATTCTCTTTTCTGTGAGAATAATCTTCTCCTTCAAATGGCATAATGTCTTGAATGCACAATCCGAGGCAAGATTATGCTTCGATACCACTGTAGTATTCCAAATTAGAAATAGCAGCAATATAAAAAATAATTATGTATAATGCAGAAAATATTAACATGACATAAGAGGGATCAATTTACAGCCATCATTTTATTAATATATCAGCAGAAATATACAAAAATATCATAAGGGACAAGCCACTCAAGCAATATGAACAAGCCTCCAATGATCAAAACAATCAGCACATGAGTTGCTGCAACTGTATAGAATGCTGGAGAGCTGTGAAAATGTTGTCTATATCAGAGTAACTACTGCTGAATACATATATAAATGAAATATGGTTGATAGAAACAAAATAAATTCGTAGCAAAGAAGATGTGGGCTCCAATACAATATTTCTAACCAACCCGAAAAAGATTGCTAGAAATACCAAGAAATGTACAATGTGACAAATAACCCTGGGGTTGAGATTTCACTACAAAATGGATCTGAATAAGATGAGGCTATGATAGATATGAAATAATGATGTCCTCCTCCAATAGTATTTCTAAATAGAAGGTTGATACATCTACTCAGAAATAAACCCCCATGATGAGCTCAATGAACCCTCCCAGCAATTGCCTCCAAAAATAACGCAGTTTAGAATTGTGACTACACTATGAGGGATGGTAAATGGTTGGCCTAATGCCAAAGATGAGAAACTATGCCCAGGAGCCCTCCTTTCTGATACTCCAATGGATAGGCTACCTCTCCACTGAAAAACAATCCCAGAAACAACTCCCTTTGCTAGGCCCTGCAAGACAACCCAACTCTAAATAGAAACTGTGCTATAGATGAAGGAGGTAGCTTGGAAAAAATGCTAGAATGAGGAAATGCGGCCCAAATACCATCTCCTTCCCTAAGGATGAGGTATGGATTCCCGATTAGGAACACCCTTGTGCTAAATAGCACAACAACCCTACTAAATAGAAAAAGGATGCAAAGTCTAAACAGACCAACATCAAAATGATAATCTAAAACATGAATAGCAAAGGCTTCCATCATCTCCATATATATAAAGTGAACCACCTCACATTGGGTCCCATACATACTTGCCACCAAGCTCATGCAAGTTTTCCCCCACTAAAACTATGTTGTCTCATCATAAAGGCCACTCCTCCATGACATCGTTGTTGACTTGGTCAAAGTTGACTGAATCAACATGATCCAATCCCTGTTCACATCCAAAGGTGTTTAATCCAGCTACTTATTCTTCCTCCTTTCACATTAGGAGTCTTATTATTCCATCTAAAAAGGTTTATGGACCTCCCTACCCACTTATTTACCTACCTAGTGATAAAACAACTATAATATTCCATTTTAGATGAAGGCTAAATTTTTGGAATATTACATCTTTTTACATATAGAAACAAAGTAGGCCAGTAAAAACCAACTCTCAGTATCTTGTCTGCAGTAGTCTTTCAGTAAAGATGTCCTCCACAATCATCTGCATGAAATTCTTCTAGTATTTTGTCAGCTTCTTCTTTAAGCAAACAGTTCAATAAAATCCCGCTATGATCTCTCCAAAAAAGTACATTATCTAAAATACAAAATCTTACTGCGTTAAGCTTTAGTTCTTGATAATCTAGGAGGAGCTTGTAAGTTTAGTAATACAAAAATAATATCTACATACCATGGTGATCTGAAAAGGCTGCACTAATCTCTTGAGTCGTCATCTCTTCCTGACCATCTACTTGGGCAATAAAATTTATGTCAAGAGCATTGCAATTTGATTCAGCCATGAGTCTAGCTAAACCTTGACCTTTTATTAACTTGGTGGGTTTTATCTCTATGTCATATTCCAAGACAGTGGCAATCCACTTACCTCTTCTTCCATCAGGACCATCCTAAGTAAGAATGTCTTTTACTACAGCAGTTGAGACATAAGAAATGATGTGAGAATAGAGAATTTAAACTCTGAAGTCTTTAATGGCCTTTACCAAATCTAAGGCTTGTTTCTCCATGATATTGTACTTCAAAGATGCATCTCTAAGTGTTTTGCTAAAGAAAACTATGGGTTGTTCATAACCCTGGTCATTTTTCTGTAGTAAAACTGCAACAATGGTGTGCTCTGAAGCAAATGAAAAAATGATGAAATCCTTCTTAAAATCAAGACTTATAAGGACTGGAGTTTTGGTTCAGGCATGTTTGATGGATTCAAATCACTGTTTGGCCTCAATAGTCCATTTAAGAACTGAATATTTTTAAGCATGTTATTTAATTCTCTAATTATCTCAGCTAAGTTGGATATGAATCTTCTTAAAAAGTTAATCTTACCTAGAAAGGCTTGTAACTCTTTGATGTTTCTTGGTGGATTGATGTTAAGAATTGCTTCTATCCTAGCAGGATCTATTCTGATTCCTTCTTTTGATATTATGTGTCCTAGTAACTTGCCTTATTCTAATCCAAATAAGATCTTCTTAGGATTTAAAGGGATGCCAAATTTTATGCATTTAATAAAAACTTGTCTCAGATGATCCAAGTGTTCATTATCAGTTTTAGAAAATACAGTTACGTCATCTAAGTAAATTACTAAGAAACCATGTATTTCCTTTGCAAAGGCTATATCCATAACTCTTTGAAAGGTTTCCCCTGCATTCATTAAACCAAAAGGCATTTTTACATACATAAAAGTGCCCCAAGGAGTAGTAAAATTTGTCTTGGCCTGATCTTCTTTTTGGACTAAAAGCTGGTTGTATCCTGAAAAACCATCTAACAGTGAAATCCTAGAAGAACCAACTACCCTTTGTAATATGTGATCCATCTTTGGTAAAGGGTAATTATCTTCTAAGGATACCTTGTTTAGATTTATAAAGTCGACACATAATCTAATCTCTTATGTTTTCTTTCTTGTTGGAACTAGGTTAGAAACCCAATCATAATACCTGATTGGTGCAATGATCTGTGCATCATACATTCTTTTTACTTCCTTTTCTATCAAAGGCAATAAAACAGGGTTAATTCTTCTCAAATTTTGTTTAAAGGGCTTTTGATCTTTTTTTATAAGAATTTGATGTTGAATTATGTTTGTATCATAAGGCTTGAGATCCTCATAACTCCAAGAAAAAACATCTTGAAATTCCTTTAAAAGTTCTATGTATTTTTATTTTTCTGGTTGAGGTAAAGATTTGGAAAATTTGATCATTTTGGGCTTTAACTCTGTACCAATATTGCATTCCTCAATGTTAGATCTAACTGGCTCCAATTTGGGTTTTCTGGCAACATCATTTGAGTCAAATAGATCTTCAAAGGGAGTTAAACCTTTAAGTAATAAATTGTCTTTGAGATTTAATATTTCATATTCTTCATCAATGATTTCATCAATTTCTACTCTTTCATATTTATCTATATCTGATTGGCTAAATCTAGTAGGTTTATCAAACTTTACTTTATTTACATCTACATTATTTACATCAACTTCACTATCTAAATCTTGATCTATGGTACAATCAGTGTATATCTTACAGTTCTGAAATTCACCTTCATTATTGAGAAGTTGGTAAATTTGTTGGTCCTGTGAGAAAATCTGCCAATATTTGAGATTGTCTGGAACTACTGGTCTATGTTTTACTTCTGAATTGTACATGTGATTAGGATTAAAAGTTAAATTACAAGTACTAGAAAAGGTTTCCAAATAATGTGCTTGTAAGTTTTGTCTTCTTGGTATTGCAGAAAAATTACATTCCAATAAATCATTAATAAAATCTAGTACAGTCTCTCTATGTTGACCTAGACTAGGATTGTAAACTGAATATTCTCTTTTAATTTTCTTTACAATCAACTCAGAACCTCCAATTATTGCTATTCTTTTACCTCCTAAGTTTCTTATTATTTTGAGTCCTAATATCAGAGCTTCATACTCAACCATGTTATTGGTGCATTTGAAATTCAGTCTAAAATCATGGCCTTCTGCATGATTTTTCTCTATATTACTTATCCATACTCCTGCTCTTTCTCCTAACTTATTTACTGAACCATCAAAGTCTAAATTCCATAAATATTCATGAGAAATATTATCACTGTCTTGTGTTTTCTTTTCTTCTCTTCTCTTAGTTCATTCTTGATTTCACTATCAGTTTCAGTATTACATAGGATGAAAGAATCTAGATCAGTAGGTGTGGTATAAATTGGGTAATTTATTGACCTTTCAGCACTACTCACCATATTTTTCATTAAGGTTTCCTTATATAACTTCTTTTGCTGACCGAAAACTGATATAGTATCATATGACATGTCCAATTGCAAAGATCCCTGTAACTTTGCTCCCCATGAGCGAGATAGTAACAATCCATATTTAGGTGGGATATAAGCTACTACAATGTCCATTAATATAATCTTACTAGGATATTGAACTAAGGTTACACATAAATCTTTTATAAAACCTAGGCATTTTACTTTACTTGAGTCAAATGAAAATAAATCTTTGTAGGGCCTTGTGACATCTAGATTCAGGGTTTCCATTATAGCTTTGGGCATTAGATTATGGGAAGCTCCTAAATCAAGCATTTCATTGTGTACAATTTTATCATGAATGGTCAAACTAATGTAAAATGGAGGAACTGCTCCATCTAAATGTTTTCCATTCACATATGGGCCAAAAATCAACTCTGGTTGATCACCATTCAGATTTATGGAATCTTCTCCATCATTTATGTTTAATGTTTCAGTTATGGTTGATTTATACAAGTCATGTTTTACCAATTCAGTCAGAGGAATTGGTATTTTCAGTTTTGCAATTTCAGACTGTATATTGAATGAAGGTTGTGATTTACTTATTTGAATCAATTCTTCTTTGGTAATTGTAGTTTGGGTTGGTTTATCTTGATTTTCTACAACTATCTTTTCAGTTTCAGTGTCTTAAGTTTTACTTCTTTTTGTTTTCTTTTCAGGAATGGTTTGTGAAGCAGTAGATGTTTTCTCAACTTTAGATTTATCAAAATTTGTTTTTTCAGAGGCAGCTTTTGGATCTGTTGATTTAGGATCAGCATTGTGTACCTCAGGATTTAAGTTTGTTGTTTTATATGAATTAGATACTTTAGGAACAAATTTTTTTTGTGAATCTTTTGCATCTTTAGCAACTTCATCAGTTATGTCAAAAATCTTAGGGCTTGGTGAAATCTTAGGACTAGAAATCTTTGGGAAGAACTGGTGTTTTTCTTATTTTCCCTAGGGAGAATTTGCAGAACTTTTGTTTTAAGTGCTTCTACTTTTTTTTTATTTGGTGTTTGAGATGTTTTCTTAGTAGAAGACTCATTGTTTTTCTTACTTCTTAGGTTATACCAACTGTGTACTTCGTTAATGGCAAAGTCATAACCCTGTTTGTAATCGAAGGATTCCCCTGAATCTAATTGGAGCTGTTGGAGTTCAAATAATTCTTGATCTTCCTGTGTGAGAAAGATAATATTATTATCATCTATTCCCGTTAAATTTATGGTATCCTCTTCATCATAATTTTTGTGAGAACTCTCAGCATAGTTCTCTTGAAAGGGAGGTCTTATTGTTTGGTATGGGGTTGAGTCTTTTGATTTTCCTGAATTTGTGTTTTTTCTAAAATTGGGATTCCTGATTTGTTGTTGGTTATCCCATTGAGGTCTTATTTCTATGGTATCTAACCTATCCATCATCCTCTCTAAGTTTTTAGCTAACATATCTATTTTTTTGTCTGAACTTGAGGCTTCTTCTTTCATAGTAACTTTCATCTCATTTCTTAATCTAGCCATTTTAGCTAGAATGTTTACTTATACACCTACACCATCTGCTTGCATTCTTTCCAATGTTTCTGCATTTCTCTCTCTTAACTGGTATGCCATGTCAGTGTCAAATCCATCTGGGAATTTGAGTAGAACAGAGTCAGAAGTGGGTTTGAGATTTATAGGAATTAAATTTTAAACATTGTTATATCTAGTGCAGTAGTCTTGTACAGATTCATTTGGAGCTCTTTTCATTGCATCAAATTCAGACAATATTTGCAGGGGGTTTTTCTTCTTTTCCCATTTATTTAAAAATAATCAATGAAAAACAACTAAATCTTTTACACTACTAGCAATAAGACCTTTAAACCACTTCTTAACTTCCCCAATTAGAGTTTGTGTAAAAAGCCTCATTTGTACATCTGATTCATCTATTTCATGGAGTTCAAATTAATCTGTCATTTTGTTTATGTGTTGCTGTGCAGTATAATGTGTAGTAGCATAAAACTGTGGAATATTACTTTGGTAGTCTTGGGGCACGTCATGAAGCTGTCCTAGAAGGATAAGGGGAGCATACCTAGCAGTCATAGCTTGAATTCTAGCTTGGCTAGGAGGTAAAGTAGAAGTGCTAGGGGCTGAACTGGAAGTAGTGGCTTATGAAACTGAGATATAAGGTGTTGAACTAGAAACAACAGTAGATGAACTAAAAGCTAAAGTTGAGGTACTGGAAAGTATAAATGAAATATATATGGAACTAGTAGATGTGTTTAACAAAGTAAAAGGTGAACTAGTGGATGAAGTGAATGTAGGGGATGAAGGAAATAATATTCTAGGCTGTAATGGTAATTTAGGACTAAATGGTTCTTTGGATTGAATGGTAGTAGAAACTATAGATGATGTAGTGGTATCTAAATGAATAATAGGAGTTTTAGATGTGTAAGCTAACAACTGAGCTAATTCAATTGCCTCATCAATTTCCTTAAGAATAGTAGCATTAATTTCTTCAAGTTTCTTTTGATTTATAACTTTCTTTAATTTAGAATTTTCTTTAATAGTTTTATGTTTTGTTTCCAAAAATGAAATGAAAATAGGGTCTAAGACAGTAGAACTTAAATTACTTTCATATTTGGCCATTAATAAAGAACTCTCAAATTCTAAATCAAACTCTATATCCTGCAAACTTACTAATTATTGGGGTAATGAATTGACTCTTATTAATGAAACTTTAGCATCTAAATCTCCTACCTGTTTTTTCTTTTTTCCAATTTGGTCTAGGTTGTCTACTATAACAGCAGGTTTAGGATCCGGGTTAGACCTGGTATGGTAAACTTTCCTAGAAGCCAGAATTACAATTTTTTATACTCACAACTAGTTAAACAATATTTAAGGCAAAAGGATGATGAACATGATTTCCTTTAAGATTTATTTAACAATTGAGGATTGGTTAGTTCCTCAGTATGGTCGTCAGTATGTTATAACTCTAGTAAATCTTTAGTTGTTAGATTTTTGGTTTTTAGTTAAGAAAATTAGAGGTAACCACATACCAACTTTTAAACTCTAGGATCTAGTCTTCCTAGGGTTCAAAGAGGGCTCTCTCTATAAAATTTAACTTTGTTTTGATTTATAAAATATTAGGCTAGTTATGATTGTGCAATTGGTTTTGGTTTTGATTGATTTGGTGGGAAAAATCACTTGAAGAGATGGATAATGGGAAATCTATTTTTCCATTGGGCTAAGGAGTCAAACGTCAAGCAAACAGAACTGGGATCAAAGTCAAAAAGTCAAATGTTTTCAGGGCAAGATAGATAACCCTTGGAGACCTTGGAAATTTTTTTGTGATATGGTGTGATCGGGATAAAGAGCAATGAAAGGCTCTTTGATCCAGAAAAGTAAGTAGTAGGCAGAGGTCAAACAAGAGAGGGAGCAATTAAGGGTTCCCTACACTGGAAATCAGATGAAAACATAGAAATGAAAAATAGTTAAGACGTGGTACTTTTAACAAATCCTGAAGTAATCCTCCTATTCATTCATTCAAATTTAGAACACATAATGGATTGCATGTAACAAAGAAAGATAACAATGAAAAATTTAGAAAATATTTCACTCCAAATAGCTCATCACATGAATCCTGAAATATGATGCTAGTTGATCTGATCCAGTCTGCTACTCGAAATTTGAACACAAAAAGCCTTCAAGTCCACAAAAATGACTATAGAAATCTTCAGCAATTTATTCCACAAGAATACTTTTAAAGATGAATTATTTATACATAATTCTTTACAAAATATCCTAGAATTCTTCTTGGAATTATCTAAGGGAAATAAAAATATCTTTACAACAAAATAGAGACAACTGCTTAACAAATCAGCAACTGTCATATCTATCAAAAAAATAGAAACTGATTGAGGATAAGAAGCAGATGGCTGCCTTGTTGTCTTTCTAGATGGCTTTATATATTTCAAGTCTATTTAGAAATCTGATATGTTTTAACTGATACTCTTTCACTGATTCTCTTTAAACTCTGTAAAAGATCTTTATTGCTGTAAAAGTCTGTTTGACTGCAAATTTCGGCAAACTGTTTTCACTATTACCTTTCTACGTTTTTACCTTTTACAATAAATTTGTTAATGAATCACAAGCTTTGTCACTTGGAATTTGTATCTTCTTCATCTTCCTAAAATTATCATCTGCTTCTTTGTACTTGGAAAAAGTTGATTTAATGACAAACAAATGTTTAATTTCATGTTGTAAATAGAATAAGTCCTCAAAACTTCTGAGTAGGACTTTTCCTAGTGGAATGCCTTGTCCACCAACTGATCTTTCAACTTGTTCCTTGAAATATTCTCTGATCTTTTTTTTATAATCTTCCTGAGGCATTAACTTTTCACAAATGACCAGAATATTAGGAAAATTCCTTTGCCTCAAAGTCTCAAATTTAACCAAAAACCTGGTTATGATGGTGTTCATATTCTCACATTTTTCCTCAAGTTGCTTCATCGGGTTCCTTTTGGTGATAACTTTCCTTATCTCAAAGATAGTTTCAGTCTTGTCAGTAATTTCGAGTGCTTCTAGCGCTTGTTTGTTCTTATTGTTAAGGAACTTGATCAATTCTACTGCTTGTTCTCGTTTGTAATCCAGATCCTCCTCAGTCTTCTAAATCTCTTCTAATGCTGCTTTGAGTAAATCCCTCTGTTCAAAAATCAATTGGATTGAGGGCCATACATCATTTATGGCTTCTATGATTTTATTCCACAAATAATTTTTCACATACGAGATATGTTCCTTCAAGGTTAATTCCTTCTGCAATTTCTTCAATTCTTCATCATGTCTGATGGATTTTTGCTCATGTGTTTTCGCATTTATTTGAGCCAATTTGTTCGAATTCTCAAGATTTTCTACCATCTATTTCAATTTGTTGATTTCACTTGTCTTAGGAGACATTTCTTCCATAGCTTTCATTAATTTGCTGGGCTCATCTCTAGGGTGAATTGTTTTGTGGATGACTCAGTAGCTGATGTTGTGGATGAAGTTACTGGCACTGCAGTAGCTAGTGACTCTTTGGGTGCCAACTTTTCAGCTAAAGTTGAAGGCACAGCTGTAGTGATTATAGGAATAACTGTAGGAATTTCTGGTACATTTGGTGTTTCTTTTTCCTGGACAAGTTTGTCCATCTGTATCTCCATTTCATTGATTTGTGCTGTAAGCTAAAATAGTAAATTCATCATGTCATCTTTCTCTTTCTTTCCTTCTATTATTTCCTTGGTTTGAGGATGTTCACTTGATGGTAATTTAAGTTTCTTTCTCAATGCTTCAATATCTTCATTTTTCTTCTTCACTAATAACTCTGCTACTTTGACATTAGCAGGGTCATATCCCACCTGCAAAACTAGTTCTTCCAAGGATGTTATCCTGAGATCTTTAGGATACAAGGATGCTTTGTCGAATTTCATCTGATCTTTCATATTGGCAATGGTTTTCTGGAGTTTCTGAGCACTCATGGCTTTAGGTTTAACAATAGAGTACAACATTTTTGAAGTCTATCTATGAAATTCAATCTGATCAAGAGCATGAATTTTTTCTGTTGGGATTTCTACATCAAATTTTTTATAATCCGACACTGTCTTGGGAGATTTTACTATTGGCTGCAACATTGACATGATTATATTTTGGTTTGAATAATAAAATGCCGACAAAATTATATTTTGACCACTTGGTGTTTGTTTGAGATATTGAGAATAGATGTTGTTTTTTACCTCTTCATTCTTTAGCTTGACCTGTTTGTACTTTTCTTTCATATCTAAATCTTTCTCCTCAGCTGTCTGTGAGGAAGAGGCTTCCATGCTCTGTTTTCTTTCTATGAACTGTGTATCTTCAGTATCAACTTATTCTTCAATCTGTTTTTCAGTAACTTGCTCCTTGGTGATGACAGTGGTAGTGTCAACATTTGTCTCTGGCAAATCTGTGTTGGTATCTGGGAGTTCTGTTTCTTCAACATCAATTGTTACCTTCTCTTTACCCATTGAATTTAACTTAGGCCTTTTGTTGTATATTAACTTGAATTTAGTTTCAGTTTTAGTTTCAAAAACATAGGCACCTTCTTCCCTTACTCTCTTGGTGGATTTTTCTAGCTAATCTACAGTCTTTAAAGTATGACTAGTATCACATTTATTCACTGCATCTATTAAGGTATTCTCTATCCACTTAGTCTGATTTTCATATTTTTCTATCTCTGGTTTTGTTTCATGAATGAAGGGTGTTATCTTTCATTTAACCCTTATTTTACTTAGGATCCCTTGTGGATCATAATTCCAAGGAAAGCTTTCTTCAAATCTGAATTCTAATAGCTGCTTAGCTGCTTCTTTCTCTGCATCCCTATGATTGCAGATGAATGGCCCTATCTGATTCTTTAACTTGAACTGATTTTACTTCTTTTCTTCCATAAAATTTATAGAATCGGAGTTTATGATTTGCCTGATATACTTGAAGGCAAAGATCCTCATTGAAACATGTTTGGGTAACTTGTAAGGTAACAATTTTGACCCAAAAACTGTAATCTCAATATGTTTTTCATATAAGTACCAATCACCAACTTTATTCTGCTATGACAACTGTAATATATTTTTCATTTCTTTTTTATCCTTGTTTGTTCTGTTTTTGTTAAGATTTTCATCACTGGATGTATGAATAATTTTGAAAATTTTTCATAAGTCAAATCTGCACACACTTTCATGAGCAAAGTAATCTAGAAAATGACTGAAAGAGGATTGTCCTGTATGTCAATCTTTTGAAGAGTAACTGGAAAATTATCTTATTGAAAATATAAAAACATGTGGAAGAGGAAGGATGTGTATCTAAGCACTCCTTCAATTGGCAAATTAATCAATTGATAATTAATATTGTCTGCGATGTAACCAACATAGTCAAAGATTACAGATGGAGGTTGTCCTGGGGTAAAAGTGGATAATAAACCCAAGATGGATTCATTTGTGTGTTCATCAGTAAAGTACCCTAGGATGAAGGAAAGCATGGAAATCACATGTCTTGAACATTCTGGGAATATGGAAGTGGAAAATGGGGGATTTATTTGAGGAATTTCTACATGCAAGGGCATAAATGTTTGGAAAATCATGAATCTTTTGGGAAAATCTAGGCCAATATACAACTTGGTCAGGGCCTCTATGGATAAATGGACTGCTTGGGGATCAGGCTGAAGTTGTAGCATTTGGTTAATGGATTCAACAGTAATGGTGAAAAGCACTTCTTTGTTGGAATTTACTATGGCTCTCTGTTCAGGCACATAATATTGCTGACATAACCTAATGGCTTCTTGGCATGGATGAGTTAATGGGAAAACATATTTGGGCAAGTGGGATTCCTAAATCTAGACTTTGTACTTATTATCTAAGGACTTCTCATAGCTCCAGTTATGAATATCTAACATATTAAACTCAACAATTGGGTCTACTATTTTATAATCAATATCAGCCAATGGAATGTGTTCAATGTCTATGATTGGGGGTTGTAAAGGATTGACAATAATAACAGTCTTAGAAGTTATTGCTGGAGTTGATTTTGGAAATTTAGAACCTTCAGGATTGCTAGAGCTCTGCTTTTTAGGAATTTTGGCTACTTCTGCAAGTTTAGACAATTTGCAGAGGTATTTTTATTTTAGCAGTGGCTTCTTGGATAAAAAAAGGTCAAAATATGGGCTTCTCTTGGGCTTTTCTTATCAATTTGAATTATTAATAGGATTTACAGGCTTTTGAACTGGGTTTAAAGAAGAAACAAGGGTTTCGTGAGTCTTTTCAGTGAATAATTGGACTAAAGAGTCTTTTTAGAATGGGCACAGAGGCTTAGGATACCTTCAGAGGTTTTTTGGCTTAATTTAGAGTTTAAAATAGTTTATAAAACTATAAAAACTCACAATTTTCCTTCAAAATGGTACGCAACAATAAAACAGGGTTTCTGCAGAAAATTTGACAGGGTTTGGCCTGTTTTTTGGTATTTTTTGATGTATTTCCATGGATGATTTTCAGGCTATGAAAAAAATTTGTCCTTTAAATAGGTTTTTTCAATTTGAAACAGGTTCAATTTGGAAGAAAAACCTATTATTCATAGGTACAGGGTTTCGAAGTGGTTTCTAAGGTCTTCAAATAGGTTGAACAAATTTTGTCTGATCTTTGGAGCAATGCAGAGCTCCTCAACAATCTTCAATGGCTGTAGGTTGGAAATTTGCAAGCTTTCAGCTTAGAAATGGCGGAAAAAGCTTGTTTTTATAGTCGGGGAGCTTAGACAGGTTTAATGCGTAGAAAGTGATAGGAAATGAAATTGATTTCCTATGTTTATTTAGGCATATTAGGGCAAACAGTGCCAATAATTAATGGCGGTCAAGTCATGGAAAATGGTGATTTTTCAGGCTTCAAAGGCTCTAAGCCATAAGCAGTTATCGTGTGCAGTTTGGGTGGTAAGCATTTTTGGAGCAAACTAATGCGATCAAATGAGAATCGACCACGTGGAGGAGAGAGGAAATCACAATAATGCCCATTTCGCACATAAATGAAACGGGGAAATATGTGCAAGTTTATTTTCGAAATTGTGTTTCCATTTTCAGACCTTGGGGTTCGATTGCGAATGACCCAAAATTGATGTGGAAGATGCGTCGGGATTTGAAGTGGGGCCAAAGTATAATATAAGTGGCAGGGACGGGTTTTAAACTTCATAAATACTGATTTATTAAAGTTTTGAACCTTAGGTTATATGATGGTAGGGGGAATATAATATATATATGTTTTAAATTAAAACATTTATGAAATGTTTCAATCTATTCATATGCGGGAGCCAGTTTCATTATATAGTTGTTCAAACTTTTGACATGTGTTTGAACACTATAAGGGACGGGGTATTTATATATAGATATGTTAAACCAATGGGATGGGGGTGGGATTTAATATTGCGCACATGGGGTATTAAAGCATTGGTGTAAAACATAAAATAGAGGGTTTTTTGTGGGTTTATTTAAAATAAAAGGGATTTAATAATACACGAGTGGGTGTAACTTAGGGAACTAATATATATAGTTAGTATTTAATATGAAATAAAGGGTGAATGTAATAAAATAGAAACACATGTTTAACTCTAAGAAAAAGTGTAAAAAACATAGCTTGTCTTTTTTGTATTGCTTTACACTTAAGCTTAGGGTAAATGCATTTTGGGGTTTATGAATGATTTTTTGAAAGGGAATGGAATTAGTTATTTAGGGTTTAACTTTTACTAAGTAAAAATGGGTTTTTACTTAGGAAAAAGGGATTATGATTAAGTATGAAGGGAAAATGTTGATGAATGTGGGTCTAGTGTGGGAATTCAATATTTTTAACCAATCAGTCATCAAGCCTTGGGTCCGGTCCCAACAGAAGTCAAAGAAATGCTATGAGCGTCTTTTACTGATAGTTTAGAATACTAAAAAATTGTAGGGGAGGGGAAATTACTGATTTTTTCCCGATAATGCTTTATTACATGCTTGCTCAACTGCTTTCTACATACCCATATTTATTTCTAACACTTTTTTACTTCATTCTCATGGGTGCATTTAGACTTGCAACCCTAAAACATTTTTCTTTTAAAGCATAAATATATCTAAGTCAAACCTTATTTCATCCGAGGGCTCAGATTAAACTGTTGAGCTCCTCATTATTCTCTATCTTATCTACTGATTTTTCAATTTTATATATTTTGACATATCTTTATTCTCTATCTAAAACATGAAATTCAAAGCATGAAAATTTAAGATTAAACTGTTTAACTGATCATGGATTATGGGATTTATTGACACTCTGCACATAATCATTATTCTTGCAGTAAAAGTAAATAGTAGTGGCATTTTGACTTGCTCACTTTCATGTCTTATTTTGTTTCATTCTTCTTTTGGGGTCTATATTTTTCTAAGTCCTTTGATCATTCTTTTAGGACTTTTACCCTCTTTTCACTTTTTATTGTTTTTTCATTTTTTCAAAATATGGGAAAACAACTTGCAGAAGGCAAGGTATGTACATATTTACAAGACTATCAAAGTCAATTAAAAAATTATGAACCCTATTATTATAGGACCCTAACAGTAGTGAAAAACTCTTTGGAAATGAAGGTATCCCATGGAATGTTTTTCTGCTGGAGCTGATGCATGATCACCATGTTGATGAGTGAATGATGAAATAGGCTCTGCATTTGGTGATTGTGATCTCTATTTTTCATAATGTCGGCCATCTTGTCAATGTTGCGGAAAAGATAATAAGGCAAATGCAGCATCCTAACTCTAGTGAAATGCATGAGAAGACGAATATGATATGAGTAGAGGCTACAAAACCATCCCTCACAAGTGAAATACTTCATTATTATCCTCATCATGGGCACATACCTGTCAAGGCGATGAGAAAAAGGGAAAATGGACTTCTTGTGATATTTGTACGTAGGTTTGAGGTATGGTTCATAATGGCTCATGTTCAAGTTTGCTTGTTTAAACTACCTCTCTCCTACACTAGGTATCCCTGTAGCAGCTGCAATGGCATTGATGGACATCTCAAATGTAACTCCAGCAAGATTGACCTGCTTGTCATGTAGATTGATGATGAATAGTCTTATTAACTCCAGGTGATTTTGGACTTGCTGCACTCTTTCAAAAAACTCAAAGCAGCCCATATGTTTGAAGCAAGAAATAGTGAGAGGAGAGGTCATAAGTTCTCTTATGGTGATAGGTTCAAATCTGTTTATTTTTCCTCCTTTATGATCATGTCTCCTTGGCATTTGTGCCTCACCAACCATGCCACTGTCTTCTTCCACTGACATCTTAAAATTCTGATTTGGAAACCCTAGGGTGTAAATGTAATGAATGAGGGGAAGGGAATTAAATGGCAGCTTTGAACAAATGAAGGGAATGAGTGTGAGTGAAGAGAATGAGTGAAAAGCAATGTGTGAAGGGACAAAATAAATCAATGGAAACCCTAAATCAATGCAATTGCCCTTTCTATGACTGATATTTCTTTTTATGAAGATGAAACAAAGGTGAAACAATGATCTCAAGCTAAAATTTAGCGTTTCCTTTAGGGTTTCATTTCCATTAAATTAAGAGTGACCAAATAGCTTAACAACAAGATAACAATGTGCACTTACTTCTTTGAGGGTTGTTTGGAGGACTTTGACAAATTTTGGAGAATATTTGAACTTGTTTGAGTTGATAGATCACTCCACAACCTCCTCTGGCTAGGCACACAATGCTAGTGTAAACAACGTTAGGAAATTCGGCCAAGGGTGCAGCGCCAATCTCTAGGCGTGCAACCCTGGTGCTGAACGCATAGCGCCAAGTGCTGAACGAGTAGTTCCAAGAGATTTGACCCAAATTTGTTCGAAAAACCCCTGAAATTCTTCTTTGCTAAATTCTCGTGATGTTTAGAAAGGAAACAATGACTATTTTGAAATGTAAAATGGCCTTTTATAGGCTTTTGGATTTAATTTAACTTTAAAAACCCACTTTCTAATGTTTGAATTCTTTTTCCTTTTCTCACTGATACTCTTTGACACTTTTGCTTTGCAGGTAGCTGAAGTCATGAAGTTGGCTTTTATTTTGATTATTGAGGCTTGACATGTTTATTTTGACAACTTTAGGATTTACATATAGTAGCATCTTCAAAATATTATGTAGTTTCCACCAGAAAATTCAACTCCTATTTTCCATCCTCTCTTGCCACCTTTTTCAAATCTCTAAGTGCCTACAGGTCTTACAACAATCATCAGTGTTGTCTTCTAAGTTCTCTATAGCCCTTTCAAGTTCATTCATTTTTGTCCAGTTCACCTTACCTTTTTCCATATTTCATCAATGTTTTTTGATAGACT
This sequence comes from Pinus albicaulis, assembly GCA_034641835.2. Classification (NCBI taxonomy): domain Eukaryota; kingdom Viridiplantae; phylum Streptophyta; class Pinopsida; order Pinales; family Pinaceae; genus Pinus; species Pinus albicaulis. The sequence continues at coordinate 1,179,627,231 of CM076570.1, forward strand.
TTATTCATGTTTGGCCTTGTGTGCTTCCTCCATGTCATTTTCCTACAAGTAATCACTACTTTGGCACTCAAATGGACTATCAAGTTTATAACCTATGTCATCTACAAGACCAAGTTTTTACCCTTTCCCTTGCTGTAAATTGTTTTCATTCAGGAGTAGACAGTCTACATCATCAATACTTTCTGCTGATAAATCTTCCAACACCTCTACAGAAGTGCTAAGATTTGTCCCATTTTTCTCACTTGCAGGTTCTAAACTGAGAAGATAATCCTCCTTGGAAATTTTAGGTCTTTCTTGAATAACCATGTGTCTACATTCTATTACATCTAAGCCATATTCTAGCAAAGAAAAAGCAGTGCCTGAAACATCCAAGGATGACCTTGAAAAAATGTAAAACCCTAATGACCTAATGGGACTGATTTTTGACTTGATTTTGAATGAATTTGACTTAAAAAAATTTCAAGTGGAAAGAGAATTTCCAAAAGTGCTATTATGCTCAAGGGGACATGGGAATGAGTTAGCAACCAGAAATATTAGAGGGAGGATGGGGTTTTTTGACAAGGGAAAATGGGGAAATGAGGTTTTAGGTAGGAAAGAAGGATGAAAATGAGAGGTATAAGCCCATAATGAGTTTTTTAAGAGCAAGAGGGTGACTTTGAGATGGAAAACTAATAGATAAGGAAATTTTTTTATGAAGATAATGAAGGCAGTGAGATTTCTGAAACTCAAGATATTCAAGGAATATTGTTTTCAAAAAAATATAACCATTCTATAGTCATCCAAATATAGTGAAAAATATTGATGAATAACAAGTCAAAATTCCAGAAGTGAGGATCTTGTTGATGTTGTAACAAGCCTCATGGTACTGGAATATGATGTTTCTAAGTGAACTTTCGGGATGATGATTTGACGTCGACGGGAAGCCACTTTATTGTGAAACGGGAGTTATTGATTTCGTAGACAAATTATGACTTGATATAGAAATGTTCAGGGATGACTTGTCATGAGAATGAAGGTTTTATGAGTATTGCAGAAGGATGAGTATTCACTGGAGGACTTCTCTTGAACATATCGACGACACTGAGATGAGTTGGCATCATTGACCCAAAACTGAAGTGAAGGTATGATGAACCATCAAGAATATTACCCAACCCAAACAGTCATGGTGATGGAGTGAAGTGTCATGTTCAAGACCCACCAGCTACTGTAAAAATTTCTGTTCACTTTCCCAAATTTTCCCCAGTCATTTTTCGACCAGTACCTCTTTAGTTTTTAAAAAGCTTGAGGAGGATAACATATTATTGATCTATAATTCAACCCTTTGGGCGAATAATGTATCGCTATTTAATAATTTAACAAGTCTAGCACTAAATGAAACTCGATTCTTTCCATGATCAACAAGCCCATCGTTATTTTATGTTTTAATGAGCCTAACAAAAATGACAAATCGGTCCTTTTTCATATTTAGAGAGTTTGAAAAAGAGGACGAAAGAAAAATCCATAAGTAATTTTTCGTAAAGTTGTCGCTCAGACCCAAAAAAGTGTAAAATAATGTCTGAGAGAATGTCTTTAGTCATGTTTGACTAAGGTATTCCTTTTCATAAATAAGCTATCTCAGTTCAGAAAAGGGTTAAACTTATATTGAGTAGATATCAATTCATTTACTTTTACGAGCTCGAAAAGACAAGTGCTCGGTAATATTTTCACATTATCGGAGCCTAAAAAAGAGCTAAAAGAAGACTCCAAGGGTTCCTTTTTCACTGTTATTGAAGCTCAAAAAAGAGATAAAAGTGCGCTTCAAGTCCTTTTTCATTTTTAACAAATATAGAAAAATAAGGATAAAAGTATGCTTTGTGGTCAAATCATTCTTGAAATAAATATGCACGACTAATCTGTTCATGAGTTGTAAAGCATATTCAGAACAACATCAAATGGATTAAAAATACTTGTTTCCTAATAAAAAATATAATAAAACCATAGTCACAGCAATAAATATGATTTGAAAATAATCAAATGACTAATAAAAAGAGTTTTACTATTCATTTTTACCATTCAAAAGTTACCATTTGCATTTTGGAGCTCTGAACCTGTTTTTTCCCCTAAACTTCAGCTGTTGATTGTGATCAATTCTGTGGACGGTTTTCATCGCCGTTTGATCTAGGTTAGTGCCATGAACCCTCTCTTTATTTCAGTAGTCAATTCATTTCCATTCATTGCAAATTTTTAGGGATTTGGGTCCCCTGGGGTAAATTTTTCTTCCAAAGAGGGAAACACACCCTTGAGCATCGAAAAGTGAGTTGTGGAGCACCTAAACTGAAGCCTAGGTGCATATGCAATGCACTGTCCCTTGTTCAAGACTGCGTTGGGTGAAATTTCCATTTTTTATTCTTGCACTATGTCAAAAATTTGTTTAATTTTTTGCATTAAAAGGAGTCTAATGAGTCTAATGGTTATGTTTTAGGATTTCATCGGACTAGAATGATGATTAATTGGAGAGAAAGGGAGAATGAAGAGTAGAATATGGTTGCCCTAAATGATTCAGGTATAGTAAGAGCCCTAAGAGATTGTGGGTTGTTAAGGTACTTCCTCTTGTCAGGGATGAGGCAACAAATAGAACTCTTGGAGTTCCTAGTTCGAGCATGGGATCCGACTATTGAGGCATTTCACATTAGAAAAAAAGTGTTTCCTATTACAGTGGAGGATATATACTTTCTCACAGGTTTGTCGAGGAGAGGTTTTCCCATTTCCCTCTCAGGGTCTGCTCTTGGAGGAGAGACAATGAGAGACTATGATTTGCAGCATTGCTATCCAGGGGCAGAGCCAAGAAAATATGGGAAAATAAACATCCGTGATGTTCAAGATTTTCCTTTGAGAACCGTTCTTTTCACGATCACAAAACTTTCCGGCACCGTTACACTACATGTAGCGAATATATCATATATGCATTATGCGCTAAAGTGCATGGAGCCAATAGTATTCAACTGGTATGAAGATGTACTTTCTCAAATAAAGGAACAACTAAACAAGGAAAAAGGAGGAAGGAAGAAAAACTTCAGTTATGGTTTGATCCTCATTTCATTTACCTTAGAGAAAATTCCACTGATGGAGCCTCAGCATGTGACACTGGGTGTGTCTAACCCTAGAGATCCGAGGATGTAGAGATGGGTAGAACTAATGGGTAGGCATGCAGGCCAATTGACCATTGTGTTCTCGACTGCATTCTTTGCATGGTTCAGGCAACAGACTATCGCAATTGATGAGTATGCATACGCAGGCATAGATTTCCAAGGAGATCCAGACTTAGACTTACCAAAAGGCACTCAGTGGGGTGCAATAGGTAAGAATAGTTTGACTGTGTTTTTTATTTTTCTAAGGTTTATACAGATGTTGGTCGAGTTCAACCGGTGGTGGAACTAGAGCATGGAGTGAATGAGCCAGCAGAGAAGGCTGTCGAGAGAGCAGTCCTTCATGATTTAGACATGGATGAGACTCTAACTGAGCTTTGACAGCACATAAAGGGGTTGACCTTCAGTATTCTGGATTGCCGGATTGAAGAGTTACCCATGCAACTGCAGTGCCACACTATAGGCATTCCTAACCGATGGATGCGGTTTCTGCGTACAATAGCTAGATCTATAGCATGTTTTTATGAGCATCACTAGTTCTTTCGACATGTTGCATACATTTTTAGGTCAGTTGACTAATGTGTCTTGGGCATAATTTTTTTTAAAAACCTATGACTATCTATATATTTGATTTCAGTGTTTTCCTATGTTTATTGCGCAATCCTATTCAGTTATGTGAATGTGTCTTTAAATTTGTTGCAAATTTCTATCTAAAACATGATTAGCTAAGGAATTAGTCAATTTGTTCAATTTTCTGGAAATGTGTTGATATTGAATCAAATCAAAGTGTCTTTCCAAAAGTCGAACTCTTAGGAACAAACAATGTAGTGTTGGATTTCTAATAGTATAAATACTAGTAAGTTGTAATGCCACAAGTTGTGATTCTAACCTTATAATGATGCAGTTAATACCAAATGAAATGGAATTAGAGAGAATTTTGATCAATGCACTATACTCAGAAATATTGTTTGCCGATCTACCAATAAAAATCCCTCGAAAACTCACTAACTCATTGTTCGAAGCAAAAATGGCCCATGCTTCAGAAGATAGATTATGCATACTACGACTATCACCATTAGCATATCCAAAAAATGGTTCCAAAGATTCAGAAATCTGCGATGAAATGTAAAGCGGATTACTAATGTCAAGAAAAATCTAAAAACAAGCTAAGATAGTGAATGATAATCAACAGCATATATATACAATATAATACAAAAAATTACTACGCTCATAATTAAGCATAGTAATGTTTCAGATACAACCCATTTCGGGGCTGCGCTAATGGAATTCCATCGTAATCTACCAACTCATAGGCACCTTTAGCAAGAAATCTTTTGACAATATAGGAGCCATGCCATAATGCCTCAATTTTCCGTGTACCTATTACATTAGCTTCTTGATCATAAAGAAGTACCAAGTCGCCCTCTGATAAAATGTGAGGCTGGACATTTTTGTCATATTGCGCCTTTATACGTCTCTTATGTGCTTCATTATCCAATTGGGCTTCATGACACGTTTCATCAAGATGGATGAGGTTAAAAAAACACGCTTCTTCTTCTGAGGTGTCAGGTAACAAGTCGATTGCGAGTTTCAACAATGGTATTTCACATTGGATTGGTAAGATAGCTTCTAGACCGTACACCAATTGAAAAGGAGTAAATCCAATTTCGTTTCTCACCGAGGTTCGATATGCCCACAAGGCCGAGTACAAGATCAAATGGTAGTTTCTTTTACAAAGTCCTATCATTCGTTGAAGCATACATTTAAGAATCTTGTTGATAGCTTCGACTTTTTCATTCGATTGTGGATAATAAGGAGTAGAATTATCATGTGAAAATCCTAACTTGGTAGTCAATTCAATCATCATGTGATTGCAAAAATGCTTCCCATGATCTGTAACTATAGCTTGTGGGACCCCAAATCATGCAATAACATGATTAAATAAAAACAATGCAGTTGTTTGTACTATGTTGTTGAATGTAGGCATCGCTTCAGCCCATTTGGTAAAGTAGTCTAGTGTGACAATAATATAACCATGCCCCTCTGATGAACGAGGGTTACAGGTCATGAATTCAATACCCCATTTTGAAAATGTTCCCACAGATACAACAGGATGCATTGGCACTGGCGGTTTGCAGATTTTATGAAAATCTGGGACGCATGACAACTTCTAACTGCAAGGATGCAGTCGCAAAATATGGTAGGCCAAAAGTAACTGGTGCAGAGTATCTTCTGCGCGGTAGCATATCCAATGTCCACCACAAGCCCCAGCATGAAAATCATTTAAAACATTTTTCGGCCTCCTCATGAGTGAGGCACCTTCTTAAAATTGTATCGACACCATGACGATAAAGTGTATCGCCAACGATCAGATAATATTTGGCTTGGTATCGAATACGTCGCTGGTCAGAGTGAGAGGTATCATGCCGAAAAGTTTGGGTCTGGAGATAAATGATAAAATATCGATACAAAGGATCAAATGATCTGATCAGAAATAGAGACTCGTCAGGAATTGATGGTTCCGACGTAGTAGCAGTACTATCAGAGGGAAGGTCACAGAGAAGCTCTACCAAAACTAAAGACTTATTTGACTTGGATTTGATGAATTCCAAATCAAATTCCTACAAAATTACAATCTGTTTTGAATACTTTCCCCCCAGAAATTGACGTGATAAGATATAAGTCATAGGGTTGCAATCTGAAACGACAATGGTCTTTCGGAACAGGATATAATGGTGAAATATCTGGACAGCTTGAACAACTCCCAAGGCAATATTTTCTACGTATGAATACTTGACTTCTGTATCATTGAGATTATGATTCAAATAATATATTGGATGTTCTATCCCATTTTCTACTTGGACCAATACCATAGCAATGGTTGTATAGTGATATATAAGAAATAATCATTCTGATAATTGGGGGGATACATTAATGACGCCCCGACAAGACTATCCTTGACAGCATCAAAAGAAGCTTGCGCAACTTGGTCCCAATGGAAGGGAACCCCCTTTTTCAACAGTCGAGAAAGTCCTTTAGCCATTTTGGTGTAGTTGGGTATGAACCTCCTTAGGAAGTAAATCAAGAATGGCCTGGACCTTCAATGGGTCGATTCAAATTCCTTCTTTTGAGACTATGAATCCAAGAAAATGACCAGACCCAACACAAAACACACATTTATGTGGATTGAGGTGTATTTTGTAGTGTCGACATCGTAAAAATATGCCTCTCAAATGCATCGGATGATCAATCCGATTTCGTGAATGTGTGGATAAATCATTGAGATGGAGTTGAACAATGTGTTTGATGTCATTGAAAGTATAATCCATTTCTCTTTGAAAAGTAGCCCCGACATTCTTTAAACCAAACGGTAGTTTCCTATAAGCTAATGTGCCCCAGGGATAGATGAATGTTGTCTTATGTTGATCCTCTGGGAGGATATTGATTTGATTATAGCCGAAAAATTCATTCATGAATGAAATGATTTCACATCCAACACATTCATCAATAATATGGTTGATAAAGGGAGTAGGATAGTTGTCTTTTGGAAAAGCAAGATTATCATCCTGATAATCGACACACACTCTGATGGTTTCTTGTTTTTTCATGACAGGAATGATGTTGGAAACCCACTTAGTTAGCGGAACAGGGTAAATGAAACCAGCACGTAAATTTTTTTCAACTTCTTCATTAATGGCAGCAGCCTTCTTTGAATGAACAAGATGAAGGCGTTGACATATTAGCTTGAAATAAGGGTACATATTAATAGTGTGTTCAATGATACTAGTGTCAATACCTCACATCTTCTCGTAAGACTAGGCAAAGATATCCCAAAATTCACAAAAAGGAGAGCGATACATTTCAAGTTATGATGGAGAACAAGACATGCTGACATGAATAATTTCTACCAGGCCAGGTTTTGTCGAAATATCGATAGAAATAGTTTCTTTAATATTTGACAAATTTCTCTTGGAATCGATTTCATTAATAGGTAAATAATTTGATAAGAAATGTTTGATTGATGGGTGATATTACTCACTAAGATTATATTCATAATCAGGAAGATGGGAATGATGATGATAATCATCCCATGGTTCTCCTTCTGACATCATGGTTTCCAAAATATTCTCATCTGTCAAGAAAGTTGAGGGAAAAGGATCAGATGGAGTACCAAAATCTAAGGAACGATCAACCCAAACAACCAACGATGATGATTTTGGATTCACCGCCCAAGCCAAATAGATTGATTGCTATGCCAGCTCAATAGGGCTGGGCGACAAAAACTCATCCAACGTAACAATTTCAGAATCACCCATACTCTTCCTTAAGCTAGATGGAGTGGAAGAGATCATGTAGCAGGTCTCTATATTTTTAATTTTTGCCAACGTCACAGGCAGCGGTAATGCAAAGGTTCCCATGAGAGTGGAATCCTTTAGGAGTCCTACACCAATTTTCTGAAGTGTGAGTTTGGGTGCGTGAATGAATGGAACACTTCCAGTTACCTGTGAAGAGAAGGAAAATAAGGATAGTTGATTTATGGTTGTGATAGTACCTTTATGTGGAAAGGTGATCATTCTAAAATATGTAGAAACAATTGCAGTCATAGCATATACCCATGGCATTCCAAGTATAATATTATAGACAAGGGGTTCGTCAACAACCTCAACATCAACATTCACTATCTCCCCCCCTAGCTCAACATGCAAGTTATTAATAATAACGTAAGGCTTATATGTACATCCATCAAAAGCCTTCAATGTCGTTGATGATTGAGATAGATGTGGTGAGTCAAGTGACTTGCAACAGTTTAGAGACATAATGCACGTAGATGCTCCCTCATCAATAATAGTACGATGAACAAGGTGATTGAGAAAATTTACTTGTATGGAGAATGCCAATTCTGCTGGTAGTTGCGGCACATAGCTCGTATGATTAAAGACTACGAGATTAGAATCAGTCGGATCAATTCTACCAATAGCCGACATTAAAGCTTGTTTATGGGAGGGAAAATTTTGTAATATCTCAAGGGCTGGCATAGTTGAATGGGATTGAGTCAAATCTTCAACTATATTATAATTTTGAGCAGCTCTTGGTCAAGGATTATATGTCGATTTATGAACGACTCCCTTCAGTGGCTTGATTTTCAATTTAGGAATAGCAGTAGGTGGTACTGATTCCGTATAAGGATTCATGATCATGGTAGTAGGTTGATCAATAACCTGACTACTATAATATTTATTACGCGTTGACACCAAAATATTTGTTGATGGCTTTGTGATAGATAACATAAGCACTTGGGAACTAGAAGTTGGATCCGTAGAAACCAAATTTGTGTCCGGATTTGGAAACGAATCTGTCAGCACAGCTGACACATGTGAAGTCTTAACCATTTTTGAGACTTCAACGTGGTGAGGACAATCCCAAAAAAAGTGTTCCTCATTACAAATTATGCATGGATAACGAGGTTTCCTATTTCAATACGATTGATCAAATGATCTTTCCTGCGGGTTAGAAGTTTTCTTTTTATTTGATTTCCCTTTTTTCTTACCTCTGGGTTGCTTATCAATTTTTCATTTGTAAAATGACACGGCATTGATTTCGAAAGAAGGTGTAGGATCAGATGTAGTAGTATGATGTGTTATTGCAGTACCAATCATACTATCTATGGCATGAGAGTCCTTTAATTGAGGAGGAACAGTGAAATTAGATCACGACGCATTTGGAATTTTTTTGTAGAGCATGCCAGACTTAGTATAAATCAAGTCTAAATATTGGGCACGAGCAATGACCTACTCTTCAGTGATAACGCCACCCTTAGCCACATCCTTAGTTATAGATGGTAACAGGGACTTAATGAACCACTCAGCGAGGAGCTGATCGGGAACAAATGTCTTAACCATTCTATGACAATGACGCCACTCATTAATATGATCAGAAACATGAGTAGCATTAGTCTATTTAAAATTAGTCAAGAGTTCCATTCTGTTTTCATATCGTATGGGTAACTGGAAGTGAGTCAAAAAGAAAGTATCTAGGGCAGTGAAATTATCAAAAGAAGCTCTAAGTAACTCAATGTACCACTTTTCAGTCAGACCCATGAGTGTACGTTGGAAAAGACGTAGTCAAACAAAGTCATTATTCAGGGAGTTTGATGAACACCATAAATGATAATTCATGACATGAGTCGACGAGTCTTCCCCAGGGTTTCCATTAAACTTAGGAATATTCGATGGTAATTTGCGAGGTATAACCGGCCACCAAGGATCATAGTTGATTGGATCATTAGTTAGCCGATTTAAATATGGTAACTCTAAAGTTGCAACAAAGTGCAACTGTCGATTAAGGTCAGGTTGAGCATAGCCAGGGTATCATGGAATTTCTTGGGAAACAAGACTTTGAGCACCAACATAAGGAATCTGTTGTTGGTAATCCATATAGGGGTTGTTTTGTTAAGCAAATGCTTGAGGATTCTATTGACTAGAACCTGGGTACGATAATTGTTGAAATGAAGGTTGAGGCATTTGCGCCTAAGGATGCCAAGGGGTCTATCCACCAATGTTATAACCCAAATTAGGATAACTTGGATTTAGTTGAGAATAAGTATAACCTGGTTTTTGTTGTGGCATCCCATAATATGGTAGTCCAACTTGTGAATAAATGATTTTGGGTACAGATTTTTGTTGTAAATTGGTCGAAGGAGTAGGAGTCTGAGAGCCCAATACTTAAGAATATTGAGTTGAAGGACCCACCTGAAATGGTTGAGGAACAATAGTTTGTGCCTATAACAGGGGTAAAGATGTATTAACAAGTGGAATTGATGTGGGTGCAATAGGTTTAACCAATTGATACGAGTGTACAACCGTTTATGGTTAGATAGGCAGAGTGGGCTTCCATTGAGAAACATTCATTTCAACATTAGGTTGACCAAAAAATTATGGAGTACTATCTAAGTGGGTGACCATAGGTTTCCCCCCAGCATGAGGAGGATAATAAGACAGAAAATATTTTTCTCCAAATGCAGGGAGTCCAGTTGAGATGGCACTGGATGGAATAGACCCAGATGGACCAGCTTGATATTGCCCTGATGATGGATATAAAGGATCAAGCCGTTTTTTAGTATGATTCTTTTGTCGTAAAAGATCACTTTAGCTACGCATAACAAATAGCCCTAACATCGATTATAGCTGCAAAATATCTTTAAGTTTGCTGCACAAATTCAGATCTAAGTACAAAGAGACATTAAGCAGATAAAATATAACATGGCTCCATGCATCCAATGAACAAGACAAGAACAAAGTGTTTAAAAGAATATTTTGTATTATATTAAAGAATGGGGCACCTGGGAGGAAAACAAGAAAGGTGTTTTCCGGTTCTCCTCAGTGGGATGGGTTCTTGGAAGTCCTCAGTGTTTCAGATCTAACATTTCTCTCTCTTATGGATGTAGAAAAGAAAACATGGAACTCAATGGGAGTTCATAAAAAAAAATGGAAAATGGTGACCAAGAGTAGATCCAGAGTGATCTAATGCAATGAAGGTGACTAATGAATGGGGAAAACCACCCTATTTATAACAAAATGTTGGGGTGGTCTAGAACTCGGTGCATGAATAAAATATTATTAATCGAATTCTAGAAGCACCTTTTAGGAATATTTTATTATATTTGTTGGAGGGAAAAGGATTCTTGACTTGGGTCAATTCCTTTATTTATAAATAATAAATAAATAAATGATTTATTATCGTTTTAGGGGAATGATGGGAATATGATTAAATAAATAATGATTTATTTAACTATTTATGGATGATTTAGTCAAATTTAACTAAGAATATTATTTAAATAATGATTTAAATAACTTATTCTTAGGAAATAATTAAATAAATGAGGGTTTATTTAATTAGTTTCCTTATTTTGGGTTAAATATGACCAAATAAGTTATTTTATATGGTGAAAGTAATTTTACTTAGGGTAAAATTGGTCTTACATGGTGTACTTGGATTCATCTAATAATAATAGGTTAGATGACCAAAAAAATGGTGTAACAGATTGCCCCCCAACATACGAGTGTTAGGAGAAAATCGTATGACCGAAGTACGTTGTAAGAGCTCAATCACTAGATATCAAAAGGGAAGTGAGAGAGAGAAGTGTAATGGTGTTTGATGTACAAAAGAACTAGACCCTGAGGAGACAAGAATTACAGGTGCAACAAGTCTCTATGGAGTGGTACCTATGGTAAAGGCGGCGGGGGAGGCATACCTATGCCCGCCGAGACAAATTACAAAGAATAAGGTGCCCGGAAAACCACGAAACGCAAGAAGTACAAAGAATAAAGCGCCCGCAAAACCGCGGAATGCAATAGGGAAGCATGTGCTGGCTGAAACATGAGCCAGATAAACAACATGATGAATCCCACATACATATGATCCCTGGAATAATCGTCAGGACTTATACAATAATATGGTAGTACATGAGAAAGAAAGACTCCCAAATGCCCCCTACACGTGGGGAAGGACTCGCAAAATCTGACGGATATGTGCAAATAGAAGAGGCACTACAAGTGGCTGAGGCCGGTATCATCATATGAGAGGAGCTGCATTAAGAGCTGCAATGAGGTCATCCGGGCATGTGGGGGGCTACCTGTAGGGCCACCCCCTCATGAGGTTTGAGACATCTCACACTTGCCCGGGAAACACCAATAGCTGCTGCTGTGTCACTGGACCATCAAATGTATATATCACGATCATGCGATGAAGAGCTCGAACCAATGGTACACTGCCCCCTAGACTTGGCTTCTGGAGTAAATGAGTTGAGGTCGATGGAAGGAGGCTCACCATAGGTGAGGCAATAAGGGGACCCCAACTATGGCACGAGGGAAAATAGTAGAGCGACGAACAAGGAGACACTGATGGTAATGATGGAATGAGAGGAACGGAGGAGTGGTTGGACGACTTTCCTTGTTAGAGCATAAAGGGTAGGAATTTTTTGGCAGCGACTGACACATTGTCATGATGGATAATGGAAAAGGGTACTAATGGCTGTAATGGGGGACATGAGAGAGGGACCCGACAGGAAAGGATGGAGGACAATGGCGGGGTACAAAAGGACTCGGGATAAACTCCATGAATGTGATGGGGACTCGACTCAATTGCTCTAAGCAAGGGTGACTCGATGGTGCTACCTTATGGGACTGGTCCAATGGGGGACCATAAAAGCATGAGTACAATAGGGTGACTCATGATGAAAATCAACACGAACGAAGACGAGTAAAGAGGCAAAGTGGTGCCCCAGGTACAAGTGTCGTAAGTGAAGAAATTTGGTTTGGAGAATGGGTGAATAGAACCTTCATGGACAAAATGGGTCCTGGTGAAGTATCAAAACATAAAAAACTGACAAAGACCCATTTGAGTACTCGATGAGAGTTTTCCAACGGTGAGGACGGTGTGTCAAACGGGGCTACGGTTTGGTCGCAGTGGGCGAAAGAAAAAATAGGGGTTTTCTTCTAATAGGGCGTTTTCCCTCCAAAATCATTCATTTTTTTGTGTAGCTGTAGTGAATGTGGAGAGGAGAGAAGGCCCTAAATCTTGTGGCGATCGTAGCAGACAAACCGACCGTTGGAATTGTGATCTGTCAGTTGCAGGTAAGAGGTCTAATCCTAAGCTTTGTTTTTGATGGATTCAAGTTGCAGATTAGGGTTTTAAATCTCAGTAAGTGCCCCTACTTCATCCTTACAGCCGGGTCGCACTTTTTGGGGCAAAAGCTGCGACCTGGGACACAGGTTTTGGTCTGAAAAGTGCGAACTGGCCCAGGTTGTGCCCAAAAAGTGCGACCTCTGAGATGTGGGGGTTTTAGTGCTGTTATGAGCTGAGATTCTGTTTTGGTGTATGTTAATGCAGTTTTTTTGATCTGGAGGCTGACAAAAATGATGTTTTTGTGCAGCTATGGCAGATATACAGATCAAGTGGAGAGAGAGAGATTTAGGTACATTACAGACGGAGATCCAGGCGGATCAGGGTGTCCTTCGTGCACTGGCTAGACATGGGGTTCTGAAATTTTTGGAGAACCCATTGATGAGGGCTGGGGAGCCCTTGTTGGCCCAGATTATCAGTTATTGGGATCCGGATCACGAGGCGTTTGTAGTGCAGGGGCATAGGATCGAGCTGACGGTCCAGGATTTGTATTTCTTGACTGGTCTCCCACCATTGGGGATGGTGGGAAATGCGCAGCCAGTATTACCACGAGGGCGTAACATTATGGAGTTTTTTGAGCGACATTGTCGCCCAGGTATCCGAGTCAAAGGGACTCGGATATCCATTGGTGATATAGAGAGGTTGGAGACCCGGGCAGTGGCCGCAGCAGTGTTGCGGATCTTTGCCAGCCAGGCCTTCCATCACATCACTGGAGGGAAGATGATGATTGCAGAGAGTGTGCTGAGTGGGACCTATTATGGGTGGGCCTAGATGATGTTGGAATCAGTGAAACGCCAGCTGTCGCTATGCAAGCGGCAAGTGAATCATGATTGTGCCTATGGGACGGTATTGTGCTCTTACTTCTTTGAGAATATCCTGACCTTACGACCTCGTGTGCAGTTACTTGATGGTGGACCAAGGGAGCCACTGATGCGTTGGTGGGGACAATTACTGTGTAGAGGAGGAGGAGGGGTGGTCAGACGGGTGTTTCGACAAGAGTTCTTCGCCCATTGGGATCAGATGCCGCTATACATAGATGATTATCCCTATAGTGGGATGAGTTATTGGGGAGATCCGGACTTGCCGCTTCCGCCTGGTCGAGTATGGGGACCCGATGGTGAGTGACAAGTAACTAATCTGTTAGGTGAATTTTAGAGTTTGGTACTAGTATTTATGGTACTAATTCTGATGTTTTCTGGAATGCAGATATAGCTCCGGTAAAACCAGCCAGATATATGGAACGACTTGCAGCTGGCGGGGCTACAGGTGCAAGTGGATCAAGGACGGCACAAAATGAGGATATGGCGACTCTGGTGGAGGACATCCATCGTAGATGTGAGGGGCTGCTAACCGGTGTGTCGGAGCATGGTTGGAAGGATTTAGACGACCAGTACATAGAGTTATGTATTGGGCTACCCTCAGAGTGGCGAGGTATCATGCGACGCATGGCGATGGCCGGTCAGGCTGTGCGTGATCTACGAGATGTGGGGGAAGAGCCATTGGCTCGGGATCCTCCAGAGAGTGATTAGATGTAGGTCAGGTGGTGCCCCCTAGTGTCTATGGAGGGGCGAGTGGTGCCCCCCAGTGTCTATGTAGGGGCAAGTGGTGCCTCCATTTTTGTAGTTTTGTTATTGTAACATGCTGGGGGCATGTCATATGTTTCATAGTAGATGGACTCTTAAAAACACATGTTATATAATATATATGATGTTGATGTATGTGATTGATGATGTTGAAATGTTATTGTGTTGTGTGTGATAGATGCCAGTCTAAAACATGATTTGCGATTTAATCTACGTAGTGATTTTGATCTCTAGGTATATGGCTAAATGTAATGAATCGAAATTGACGTATCAAAAGTTGCACTCTTAAATATTGTCTAAACAGGATAGGGCTATGCACACGATAGACACCATCAAGTTGTAAAACAAGAAGCAAGGAATCTAAATGAACATGAATGTGGAGGATGTGATGAGAGAGGGCATCGGCTAAGAGACCATAGACCACAGCATATTCGCCCTGATTATTGGTGGCCTGACCAATGCAGACCCCATTTGTATGGACCAGTGTACGCAAGGGGGAAAATATGGCCCATGCTGCTGAAGCGAGATGGTGGGAATAGCGGCTTGCCCCATCGGCGTAGCCAAGATAATGTGTGGGCGATGGGGCCGATGTAATAATGTCATAAGGAAAGAAATGAGATGGATGAGAAAAATGATGGTAGTGTGAAGAGAGGATAGACATCCATGGACGGCTACGGGAGGGAGCAGTTCGTGTAGGAAGTCTAGGACGCATATATCGACGAGAGGGGGATGAATGAGATCTATGGGATGAAGAGCGGGCACTCAGGCTACGAAGGACATCGAAGATATGGATGGGATGATCGTGATGAGGAGAGGGAATGGAAGGGTCAAGGGGAATATATGATGCGGCAAAGGTACCTAAATCATCAGTATGGGAAGAAAGGTGCACATACGGGTCATTAGGGGAAAAGACAAAAGAACAAGCAAACAGATGGTCAAAACATAAAGAGCTTGAAAAAGTGGCGGAAGGAGGATCAAGCGAAACAGACGGAGTGGATTCAGAGAGGATGTACTCCAAGGGGTGTGCGGATGATGATAGGTATAAGAGAGGAGTAGCAGAGTCAGACATCTCAACATCAGGGGGAGGGATGTCAATGGTAGCCGGGGGATCTTCAAGTAAACTTGACGCATACTGAGCAAGGATGGGCGAGGCGGATTGATTTTGTTCAACTTCGTACTCGCGAATGACCTCTAAAGAGGCTCGGTAATGCATGAGGTGAGGGAAATGGTGGGAATAATGGCCATGGACACCACACAGAGCACAGGGTTTGTTGGTGTGAAGAGTCTTTGGGTTCTTGGCTACGGATGAGGAAGCGACAGAGATGTCAGGGACCGTAGATTCAGGGAACGAGACTTTAACCATGGGTTGGATACGGAGCAACTCAGGACAAATATGGGTGGGATGACCGATACCATCGCACAGGGCACAAGGCTTGGCGGGTTGGAGAGGAGTAGGGTCAGGTGCGGTGGCCTTGTCAGTGGATGCCCCCTTGCGAGTTTTTCATTTCTTTCCGGTAGTTGTTGCATAATTTGGAGGGTTTTACGGAGGGGTGAGGGGAATTGTGGTGGAGGAAGGAGCGACGGGGATCGGTTAGGACAAAGTGTTAGCCACCTATAATATTTTGTTATACCAAAAGGTGGCTAAGATCTTTTTGAGCCTCCAAGGAACAAATTTTATCACTAAAAATTTTTTGGCTCTTGAAGTCTCTTTAAGGCCTCATGCCTCTGTCCAAAATCCTCATTTGTTTTCCCTTCTTATACTTAGAAAATTCTGCTGACTCTAACTGAAATAAGTTGCTTACCCTTATATAGTAGTCTCAGGTAGATGGAGGGGATCCCCAGCCTATGTTCGAGCTTTTGCAGAAGATCCTGCACAAGATCTATTGCACGCACCCAATGCATTATCGTCTTACCCGAGAGTGTGAATTGGATCTGAAATTAAAGTGCTTCTTCTGGCAGATCTAGCAGATCTGGCTGGTTCGAAAAGGCAATCTGCGTCCCGAAAACAGTGGACAAATCCACATCCAAACTCGCCAGGCTTCGAGCGATGGTTAAAGCTGGACGAGAAGCACAAATACAGTCGACTTGAATTTGCATCCTTGTTTCCTCTACAGTCCTATCTAGCGGATTCAGAATGCAGATCCGCTGCTTGCATGTGCCGGAGAAGAGATCTAAGGGATCTTCAGGATTGCCCCTAATAGCAACGTGAGCCGCTTTAAAATCATCGTCGATAAATCCGACTGGAACCTTTGCGGGGAGAGCAGACACCCAAACGGCGACAACATCTAAGCCGAGGGGGGCCCTATGCAAAGGCATGCTAACCTGTAGAATCAAGTCTGTGACCCAGTCAAAGAGTGATACCAGCGGTGGTGTTTCAGCCTGCTGATTTGGCAGGTTCGAGAGGTACATCCGTTGCTGCCTTGCTGCTGAAATGAGATCTGAGAAGTCTCCAGAGAAAGTCTTTTTTTCTCTGCGATTAGCAGTGAAGGCGCGGCTCCAAAGCCGTTTGGATCGTCTGCAGGGTATGTAGTCACCCAGACGGCGGCGATGTCTCTTCCCTAGACATTGTTAGCCACCCATAAAATTCTGTCATATCAGATGGTGGCTAAATAATGTTGGATATCCTTCAAGAAACAATTTCATGATTAAAATTGCTGATACTTGAAGACTTTTTGATAATGTCCTATCCTTGGTTAATATTCACTGTTGTTTCCATTCAAAACTCAGAAATCCTGCTGATTTCTAAAAACTAAAGTACTTCTGCAAAGGACCCTTTTCCCTTTTTCTTCTTTCCACCACTAACCTCATTTTCTATCCTCCATTTCCCATGAAAACCCCACTTTTTCATATCTCTCCCTTTTCCATTTCATTAAAATCCCTTTTATAAGGTTAAGACCCACTATTTTGACCTTACCGAAAGCCTTTATCTCCTTGAAAACCATTAAAAAACCATAGAAAACACACTTTTTCTATGCACTGGACTTAAGCCCCTTAGGCTAAGCCCCTACCGCCTTTTCTCTCCATGTGACCTGACGTCGTGACCGAAGCATTTCCCCTGCAGGGGCTTTACTCTATCCGTAGGGTCAAGCCATGGAGCCCCCGTAGTTGACTCCTCGGGATGGGTGAAGACTTAATCGACGGTTGCCATTCATTACGGGGGGTCGCTCCAAAAATCCCGTGCCCGTACACCCTGGCCCCCCGTAATTCATCTCCGTCGTCGATCTGCTCCACAGATCCGACGGAGTGGAACGCAGCTTGCCTAGTGGACCCCCATTTTTTCCCGCGCTGATTCCAAAAACCGTCGGTCTCATTCCGCACCACCCTCCGCCGGTTGGTGGTTTTTTCCCGTCGGCCAGCGATTCCATACGCTGGTCGACACGCGTCCCCGTAAATTTTTCAAAAACGCTGCATAAAGTTAGTCCCCCGCGCGTTATCCGTCGGACGAAGGCCGCCCAGCGGAATTCACCTCCGCCGTCCGATCTAACCCCTCCCATCCGACGGTTTTCAATCCCCCGATCTGATCGACCTTTAACCAAAGCGCCCGCTCGATTAGCCAGGCCCCGGCGCTGCGGAAAATTAATCTCCATCGTCGATCTATGTAGATCGACGGCCCACGTTCGATCCCTTGATTCCGTTGCCTAGTCAAACTATTTGCGCCGCTGACTTCTCTCAATCACTCCCGACCGTCGATCACAGTGCAATCGACGGCTCCGATCGCCCCTTTCCTCCGCACGGTCCCCGATGCAGATTGACCTATAAAGCCGGATTTTTAACGTGTTTTTTCATTTTGCAGGGTTTAAACTATTTGTTCGCGTTTTTTAAAGGAAGATTCAGAGAAGGAGGGTGACGACCCTCCCTTGTTCGATTCTCCGAGGAAATCGCTCATAGAGTCAGTTTTTCACGTCTCATTGATGTTTTCACAGGCATCGATGCCTTACATGCCCTACGCAGCCCTGCACAAGAAGAAAATCATGAGAAATCAAGGCAGAGAAAGAGTATCAGTAGTAGAAGACCAAAAATGAACCAGAACAACAGATTAGTGGACAGATTTGTGGGGATTAAGGCTAAGACAGTTATCAAACGCCTAATCCACGGATCTAAAACACAGATTAAAGGAAAACCTAAAAGTGTTTATCAGACGGAATGCCTCCACCGCCATATCTGAGGCAAATTGATTCCTCAACCACCACAGTGCCACCTGTGCCTCAAAGGATTCAATCAGGAGCTGAATTTATTGATCAGGATCAGATTTTTGCCTCGACATAGCCAAAGAAGTCACTTTCTCCCAGGGCCTTTAATGCAAAGAATATCTGCAGAGTTACTTCGGACTACCTGTGCCTCAAAGGTCAACAAATACTCCTACCCAGCTTAAATCATAAGTGTGAATCAATTAATACGGTGAACACCTCTTATGTTTCTTCATTGAGCATCCCAAGGGCCAATGGGCCATTTAAATCATGTATTAATTGTAATTGAGATCTTTTTCAGATCTCACCTCCTCATCTTTCTATATATACCACAGCAGAAGATGAGTGAGTGTTGTTGGTTGTTGGTTGTTGTTTGATCACAATTTGTAACATTGAAACTCTCTGAAATAAATATACAAGTCTGTTGAAATTGAAAAACAAATTTAAGTCTTGGATGTCTTGATGATGTTGTTGCATCCCTGTTCCTGAGAAGGCTCTATCACTGGATTCATGAGCTTGGTTGTTGGTGAAGTATTCTAACTGTTTAATTTTTTCTCCTATTTTCATTATGTTTCATAATCTCTTACTACAGTAGGCTGAAAGTTTTAGGCTAAGAAATGACTCCTGGAAGCACCTTAGACCTATTCACCCTTCACTGTTTTATGTTTTCTTCTGCTGAAGTATTTTAGAGGCTTTAAACCTTCTCTTTAGTCTTCATGCTTGTTTATTTCCTTGATAGCTCAAATAGTTGGTTTCAGCATGATTTATGGTTCTCCCTGCTTGTCTGCCATCACTTGAAAGCTGTTATTGAAGTCTCCATTTTAAGTACCATTGTCTTAAGTTAATCAAAGAGGTCAGTTTTGATCTTACCCTTTGCCCCTGCTTGAAAAGTTGTTTTGAAGGTCTTTATAGTTGCAAGCATAGATGTTATTTAGGTATTCCCTCTTCTATGAATGCAGCTATCAGTGAATCTTTTATGTTTCTAAGTCCTTTAAAATAAAATCTTTGAGGAAATAGGGAGTTCCCCGAATCTTAGATTTCATTTTAAAAGTTGTCTTGAAGTCATTATTTGCTTAAAGAATTTTTGTGGTATTTACGGTTAGCCCTGTCTATCAAATATCTCTTTATTGTTAAGTTATGTTTTTTCAAGTTCCATTGAGAATTAAGCTTCTCTTTCCAAAACATTAATGTCCATCTCATTCCAAAACAAAAGATCCTGTGGCCAAGTTAGATTTTCCGTTTGATATCCCATATCCCTTGAAGAAGTTTGTCATGACCTTATTTTGACTCCATCGCCCAATGAACCAAATAGTTCCTCTTTCTGTCTATCTTTCCTAGACCTTTCATATTTAGTTGTATCAACTCAACCCAACCAAACAAACATCTGCACTTAATAACTAGTCTAAAATCCATAACCAAAGCAAACAAGATAAACCTTTGCAAACAAATATTTGAGAGATCCCTCTTTGAGAACAGGAGGACTAGATCCTGGAACTCTAAAGATTGGTTCTGATGTTGCCTTGTCTTTTGATTTTCCAAACTGTCAAAACACGGGAGACCAACATAATGGCGATCACGGTGGGACCCTACTGAGAATTAGAGGTTTCAAAACCTTTCTTAAAACCTTTAGGTCCAGTATAACATACGTAACTTTCTTCAAGCACTGCCTAACATAATGGAAATCATGATAGGACTTGATTGAATCAGTGACAAACTAAGTAACCCTTAGGATTCCTTTTAATCCTTATCAAACCTTGAAGGAACCAGTTACCAAGCCATAAGAGAAACTCTGTTTGTTTGAACACCTTAGCTAAGTGAAAAATCAGACTTAGAACACTCTCTTAACCTATAAAACTGAAATAAACTCAAAAAAACCCAAAAATATTTCAATTTTGGCTTCATAATAAACATGGTAGTGGACCATAGAACCTTTTACCTCCTCACGAGCTAAAAAATTTCACTTTATAGTGAAACACTCATTCCCACATATCACTTACCTTTGATGTGTTTTACCTTGTACTCTCAGACAGAGTCTGGAAAGGGCCAGGTAGCCTCTGGATCTCGTCCTCTTTTAGAGGTGATATATCTGGTGAATGCCCTCCCAGTCAATCTTTGGTTAGAGTTTGTTGTGTTTCGGGATATCCTTGAAAAAGGATGTTTCACAAGCACTGTGGTGGACAGTGTACCTCTTTGAAAACTCTCTAAATTTTCCACCTGGTGACTCCACAATCCTGAGCAGACCTTAAGACTCCACTGGGAAGAACCCTTACCATTATAACATTTTCCAAATCCAGTTAGAGGACTCTAGGATCAAAATTTGTGTAAAAAGATCAGTTAACCTCTCAAAGATTGTCATACTTGGTTGAAATTTTCTTGTTATTTTGGTTCTGAAAACACACCATAGTGGCTTCTAGAAGTATCTACACTAGAGCCCATCCTGACCCCAACCCACCTGAGATAGTTGATAACCCAAAAAGTATCATTTGGAAGTCTCCTAAGATTAAATTATCAACTGTTTTCAGATCACCCTCAAGAGCTAAATCAGTTCCTGAAAAACTTTTAGCTCTACAACACTCACAAGCTGACTTAGTTAATCCATTTAGGACTAGGTCATTTAGTGAGTTAGAACAACTAGATTCTGAGTCTTCACTATCATCTCCTGAAACAAGTGAACATCTTGGTAGCAGAGAAACAACGCCTCCTGATTTACATTTTCTTCTTAACTTAGGTGTCTCTCATCCAAGATCAGCTTAGCAATCTATTCCTGTTCCATCCGCTTCTGTTCATCCTCCATCCACTGTTCAAACCACCACACCTCAGCCCACTTTCCCTTTTGTCAATCCACTTGTGAATCCACCTCCACCTCCTGCCATGGCCGCATGGTATGCTCCCTTAGCCCTTACTGTACCACTAGTCAATCTTCCACAAGATTATTAGTCCAAAATTCCATTATATGATGCTAATAATGCTACAACTGCGTCACAACATGTGGACAAGATGAATGACTATTTTGACCGAAATGAAATTGATGATGATTCTGTCAAACTTAGATTATTTTCTCAGAGCTTAGGGGGAGAAGTAAGAAAATGGTTTAAAGGTTTAGTCCCCCGTAGTATTAATGATCTTCAGGCCTTTCATCAAACTGTCCTAAACAAATGGGAAGTAAAGAAGAATCCTCTCCAAGTTCTTGCTGATTACAATAATCTTCGTAGGAACCCTGGGGAAAGTGTACAAGCATATTGTACTAGATTTAACAGTGTATATAATGCACTTTCCCCAGAACTGAAACCTCCGCAAGGCTCAGCCTTAAACAAGTTTCCTGAGGGTTTTGACTCTGACATGACTTATTCACTAAGAGAAAGAGATTTCGCAACTCTCGAAGATATGCAAAGAGGTGCTCTTTCTATGGAAGTCAACTTAATAGAAAAGAGAGCAAGAATGAAAACTGAAAAGAGAGTATATTTCAAAGAGGAATCCCCTCCCTCTACTTCAAGCTCAAAAATGGAGAGAATGTTGGAAGAAATGATGAAAGAGATGAACATAATTAAGAAAGCACAAGCAAATCAAAACCAGACTGCACTTCAAAACAATCAAAACAGAAATATAAATCAGAATTATAGAAGAGATAACAATCAAGATAAGCAAAAGGAAAGTGACCAACAAATTAGACCTCCCTTTCAACAGAACTATGTAGATCAATATGAGGAAGACAGGGAGCTGGAAAGGTTGGAAGAATCACATGTAAACTTGATTGGATCAGACAGTGGGGATGATGTTTTCCTCATTGAGGAAGAACAAGGTTTCTTCTCTAATGATCAAAATACAAACACCTATGAAGATTTTGATGACTATAGATTGGGTTTTGAAAATGCAATCATGGAGGTACACAAACAGTATGATCTTAGGAGCAAGGGAAGTGTAGAAAATCCAAAAGATAAGAATACTAGCACTGCTGTCAAGAAAAACGCAGAAAACCAGCCCAAGAAGACAGTAGAAAAAACCAATATTTCGGCCAAAAAACCAGATTTAAATAAAGACAAGGGAATCCAGCCAAATGTTGAACAAAGCACCCCTAGCACTTCAGCTAGTGGTCCTGGTAGAACTATTCCTATCACTAGTTCAAGCAAGGTTCAGCAAATCAAAGCTGCTGAAAAGAATCCAATCGAAAAAACAGATGTAAATATTAACAAGTCAATTATTCCTTTCAGCCTTGAGGGAGAGATTGCTAAGATAAAAATTACCATCCCCCTAGCTGAACTAGTAACCCAAGAAGTGTACAAAAACCAAGTTTTGAAGGCTTTGAACCTAGGAAGTGATACTGACACCTTAAACTTGACAGATGACAAACCTGAGCTGTTGTTTGGCCCAGAGGTTGAAGGAAAATATCAAGAAGGACCAGTTCCTCCCTTCTATATCAGTTTGAACATACACGATAAAATTCTACACAATGCCATGTTAAATTCTGGAGCTTCACACAATCTAATGCCCAAAGTAGTAATGGAAAGTCTAGGCTTAGAGATTACTAAACCATACAAAGATTTGTATTCTTTTGACTCAAGCAGAGTCAAATGTTTGGGTTTAATCAAATATTTATGTGTTAACTTAGCTCAGATCCCCGCCAAGAATCTAGTAATGGATGTAGTTGTAGCTGACATTCCCCCTAAGTATGGCATGCTCTTATCGAGATCATGGGGAGCCAAACTTCAGGGAAGCCTTCAAATGGATATGTCTTATGCCACCATCCCTGTTTTTAACCAAAACAGAAGACTATACAGAGAATCCCACATGAAGTACATGGTGAGTAACATGGACAAACCAAACAACACTCCAATCTATTCTATTCAATCAAGTTTAGACTCCTTTATCTTGTGTAACGAAGATGAAATTACCCAACAAGGTAAAGAAAACATGGACCCAATCAATTCACCAGAACAATCCAATCTTACCTCGAATCAACTTCAAAATATTGACAGTCAACAGCAACAAGAAAGTGAAAATGAGTCAAACATACTCTGGACAGTAAATTTCGATGGATCCTGCAATAAAACTAGTGCAGGGGCAGGTGTCTGGATTCAAAACACAAATCAGAGTTTTTCATACAAACTAGATTTCCCGTGCACTAACAACATCGCTGAGTACAAAGCCCTCCTCCTAGGTTTACAATTTCTCAAATAGTTAAAAGCCCAAAGGATATCTATCTTAGGAGATTCTGAACTTATCATCAAACAAATCAAAGGAGAATACTCAACCAGGAATCCAAGGCTTAGGGAATATCGAAATGCTGCCCTAGACCTACTAAAAACTTTCGAAAAATATGAACTCATTTTCATTCCTAGAGCACTGAATCATCTAGCAAATGCACTTGCCTTCATGGCCAGCAATTGCCAAGTACCTGAAATAAATGAACAACTCAGTATAAAGGTGAAACACAGACCTGCTGTGCCTGATAACGAAGATCACTGGCAGGTGTTTGAATCTGACAAACACATAGATGATTTCTTGAAATCAGAAAATGATTTCAGCATACCGACACCAAAAACTAGCCATGAAGAAAACTGTTTGTATATTGAACAAATCACAGAGGCTGAATGACATATCCTGCTGATATAAATCATTGCGAAAATCCTTTTGAAGCAGAGGTAGTGAACAATGAAGACCAAGAAGACTTGGAAGTCTTAAAATGCAAAAATGATAAGATCCTAAGAGGTCTCACACCTTTAGAACACCTGTTTGATCTCAACGATGTAGCTAAAGAACCCAGAATGGAGCCTGTGGAATCAAATGTAGAAGAACATAACATAGGAAATCTAGCAGAACCCAAGATGATCAAGCTATCCAGCACCCTCCCAACCCACATAAAATTGTAGTACATAGAGCTTTTCAAAGAGTTTAAAGATGTGTTTGCTTGGGAATACAAAGACTTGAAATCATATGATACCAGCATCATCCAACATAAAATTCCCTTGAAGGAAAATCAAAAGCCTTTCAAGCAAAAACTAAGGAGAATAAATCCTCTTTTACTACCTTTGGTTAAGGCAGAAATTGAGAAAATGTATAATGTTGGGATCATAGTACCCATTAGATTTTCAGAATGGGTATCAAACTTAGTTTTTGTTAGAAGGAAAACCGAGGAAATCAGGCTCTGTATTGACTTCAGAAATTTAAACAGAGCCTCTTTGAAGGACAACTACCCCTTGCCCAAAATGGACCATATACTTCAAAGGGTAGTTGGGTCAAGAAGAATATCCCTATTAGATGGGTTCTCAGGTTACAATCAGGTGTTAGTGTTCCCAAGTGATCAAATCAAAACTGATTTTAACACACCTTGGGGCACCTTTATGTATGTCAAAATTCCTTTCGGATTAATGAACGCAGGGGCCACCTTCCAAAGGGCCATGGACATATCCTTCTCTGAAGATATTGGCTATTTTATAATTATTTACCTTGATGACATAATTGTTTTCTCGAAAACTGATGAAGAACATTTGATTCACCTAAGAAAGGTTTTGGAGAAGTGTAGAAAATTTGGCTTATCACTGAATCCCAAGAAGACCCTCTTTGGTCTCCAAGAAGGGAAACTTATTGGTCATATAATTTCAGAAGAAGGAATCAAAATAGACCCTACAAGGATAGATGGCATATTGCAAATTACCCATCCTAGAAGCCTCAAAGAATTGCAATCCTTCATTGGAAAGATAAATTTTTTGAGAAGGTTTATTCCCAACCTTGCTGAGCTATTAAAAAACATTAAAAACATGCTTAAGAAAAACGTGGGTGTGAAATGGACTTTACCAGCTAAACAATCATTCGAACTGGTCAAACAAGCTCTTACTCAAACACCAGTCCTGATTAGTCCAGATTTTACCAAATATTTTTACATCTTTTCTTTTGCATCTGAGCATACAATAGCTGCAGTTCTACTTCAAAAGAATAATTTGGGGCAGGAACAACCAATATCCTTATTTAGTAGGGCCTTAAGAGACGCTCCTCTCAATTATAATATCATGGAGAAACAAGCCTTAGCATTAGTGAAAGCATTAAAGGACTTCAGGGTCTATATTTTACACTCTCACATAATTGCTTTTGTCCCACATACTATTGTCAAGGACATTCTGAGTCAAGACCCTGATGGTAAAAGGGGAAAATGGATTGCAACTATTCTTGAATATGACTTAGAAATCAGGCCCACCAAACTAGTTAAAGGGAAAGGATTAGCAAAACTTATGGCCGAGTCTAACTTCCAAGCACTAGACATGAATATGGTAGATGTGTTGGAAGAAATAGAAGATTCTGATGCTCCTTTTATTGAAGAAACATTTCTAAACTCTCCTTGGTATGCTGATATTGTTTATGTGATTTTATATTTAAATACCCCTCCTTCTTTATCTAAAACTAAGGCTAGATTCTTGAAACAAAAAGCTTTGAGTTTTTGCATATTAGATGGAGTATTATATTGGAAAAATGTTGTTGGAATTTTGCTTAAATGTTTACTTGAAGATGATGCAGGAAAAATCATGCATGAATTGCACGATGGTGAATGTGGAGGACACCTCTACTGGAAGGCCACATCAAACAAAATTCTCAGATCAGGTTACTATTGGCCTACCCTTTTCCCAGACACTCAGAAGCTGGTCATGTCTTGCCATAAGTGTCAAATCTTTGATGGCAAGAGAAAGCTCCTTCCCTTACCCCTACATCCTATCAGAGTTGAGCCACCTTTTCAACAATGGGGGCTGGACTTCATTGGAGAAATTCATCCATCTTCCTCGGCTCAACATAAGTGGATCCTCACAGCTACTAACTTCTTCACCAAATGGATAGAGGCTATACCTACCAGGAATGCTAATGACTCTGTCATTATCAAGTTTCTTGAAACCCATATCCTATCTAGATTTGGTTGTCCCAGAAAAATCATAACACAAAATGCTGCTGCTTTCAAATCCAAAAAGATGGTTGATTTCTGTCACAAATACCATATAACCTTGGGCCATTCCACTTCTTACTATCCCCAAGGGAATGGATTAGCTGAATCCTCCAAAAAGAGTCTCATTAATATCATTAAAAATCTGTTGGAAGAAAATAGAAAATCATGGCACAGTAAGCTGGTTCATGCCTTATGGGCTGATCGACTAACCACAAAGAAATCAATAAATATGTCCCCCTATCAGTTAGTTTATGGCATGGATGCAATTTTTCCTACCTCATTAGGAGTTCCAGTCATGAAGCTCCTTAAAGAAGTACAGGTTGAAGAAAATGATATGCAGAGGAGGATCAACCAAACAATTCATTTGCAGCAGACCCGAGAAGAAGTTTATGAAAGAACACAGTTAGTCCAAGAAAATATGAAGAAGCAATTTGATAAAAGGACTAAGGCAAACAACTTCCAGGTTGGAAGTGTTGTTCTTAAATGGGATTCAAGGAGAGAAGAGAAGGGGAAACATGGCAAGTTTGAGAACTTGTGGAAAGGACCATATATTATTCATGCTGAGAGGGGTCACAATACATTTTTCTTGAAATAATTGAATGGAGAAGGCCTATATGGAGGTCCTATCAATGGCAGGATGCTCAAGCATTACTTCTGCCAAAAATCTTAAGTTTCAAAGCATTTTTGTTTTACCATTGTAAATATCATAGTCTCACCATTGCATTCAAAGTTGGAAAAAAAAAAAAATTTAATTCTGAAAGTGTGCAAGCTTAAATGCCACTCCTGATAACGACACTTCTAGTTAGTCAAACAGCCTAATCTTGACTAATTAGTTTTAAATTTTCTGCTAATAGGGTAGTGAATTTGGTTTTCCAAACTGTTCAATCTTGGCTTATCAGTAGATAGATTAGGATAGAAATGAAGGTTCAAACAAACTCAAAATCTGAACCAAAGTTTCCAAAGAGAGATGACTCAAAACTGTTTTATTTTCTGAGTCATAAAAGAGAAAAACTGGTTCTAATTTGCCCAAAATCTGAATCAGATATCAAGGAAGAGAAAGCTCAAAGCAAAGTAAAAGCAAAGCTGTGAAGAAAAGAGAAGGCCATGATAAGAGACTTTCAGATCTTAAGCCTTCCATTTTTAATTTTAATTTTCTGCAAATAATAATCTATGTGCAGCTTGTTTTTATGCCATAGATCACAGCAAGTTAAACAACTTAATCTTAACTTGACTGTTTTTAAATTTCTGTCTTAGAATTTAGAGAATGAAAGTCTGTTGGACAGCTTAATCCTAACAGACAGTAGATTAGGTAGAGAATCATATGGATCCAACTGTTTAATCTGGATCCATGAAGAAATAAGGATTAGATTTAGATTAGTTTTTATGCTTTCAAAAGAATAAAATTTTGTAAGAGATTTTTCCAATCCAAGTGCACTCTGATGAAGAGAAAATGATTAGATCAATAGGATTGGGTAGGTAGAAAGTTTGTTGATAAGAGTTCCATTTTTTTCCAAAGATTGACAAATGGTTTCTAGAGCAAAGAAAGATCTTTCAAATCAGAAGAAACAGCCTAATGAATGAGGCAACTGATCAGCCTCCCAGAGAATACAATTCTGCAGTTCTTGATGCCTTCAAAAGGACACCATCCCCAAGTGGAGCCACTGTTATCCACCCATAAAATTCTGTCATATCAGATGGTGGCTAAATAATGTTGGATAGCCTTCAAGAAACAATTTCATGATTAAAATTGCTGATACTTGAAGACTTTTTGATAATGTCCTATCCTTGGTTAATATTCACTGCTGTTTCCATTCAAAACTCAGAAATCCTGCTGATTTCTAAAAACTAAAGTACTTCTGCAAAGGACCCTTTTCCCTTTTTCTTCTTTCCACCTCTAACCTCATTTTCTATCCTCCATTTCCCATGAAAACCCCACTTTTTCATATCTCTCCCTTTTCCATTTCATTAAAATCCATTTTATAAGGTTAAGACCCACTATTTTGACCTTACCGAAAGCCTTTATCTCCTTGAAAACAATTAAAAGATCATAGAAAACACACTTTTTCTATGCGCTGGACTTAAGCCCCTCAGGCTAAGCCCCTACCGCCTTTTCTCTCCATGTGACCTGACGCCGTAACCGAAGCATTTCCCCTGCAGGGGCTTTACTCTATCCGTAGAGTCAAGCCATGGAGCCCCTGTATTTGACTCCTCGGGATGGGTGAAGACTTAATCGACGGTTTCCATTCATTACGGGGGGTCGCTCCAAAAATCCCGTGCCCGTACACCCTGGCCCCCCGTAATTCATCTCCGCCGTCGATCTGCTCCACAGATTTGACGGAGCGGAACGCAGCTTGCCTGGTGGACCCCCCTTTTTTCCCGCGCTGATTCCAAAAACCGTCGGTCTCATTCCGCACCACCCTCTGCCGGTTGGTGGTTTTTTCCCGTCGGCCAGCAATTCCATACGCTGGTCGACACGCGTCCCCGTACATTTTTCAAAACTGCTGCATAAAGTTAGTCCCCCGCGCGTTATCTGTCAGAAGAAGGCCGCCCAGCGGAATTCACCTCCGTCGTCCGATCTAACCCCTCCCATCCGACGGTTGTCAATCCCCCGATCTGATCGACCTTTAACCAAAGCGCTCGCTCGATTAGCCAGGCCCCGGCACTGCGAAAAATTAATCTCCACCGTTGATCTCTGCAGATCGACGGCCCACGTTCGATCCCTTGATTTCGTTTCCCAGTCAAAATATTTGCGCCGCTGATTTCTCTCAATCACTCCCGACCGTCGATCACAGTGCGATCAACGGCTCCAGGTACGCCTTTCCCGCAGGGATGAAACGATGCGAGATTGACTGTATAGCGGATTTACACGTGTTTTTTCATTTTCACGGGGGTTTAAACTATTTGTTAGCATTTTTTAAAGGAAGATTCGAGGAGAAGGAGGGTGACCTCCCTTGTTCGA
Source organism: Pinus albicaulis (assembly GCA_034641835.2). NCBI lineage: Eukaryota > Viridiplantae > Streptophyta > Pinopsida > Pinales > Pinaceae > Pinus > Pinus albicaulis. The sequence continues at coordinate 1,179,656,690 of CM076570.1, forward strand.
TTCCTCAGAAATCGCTCCCGCAGTCGATTTTTCACGTCTCATTGATGTTTTCACAGGCATCGGTGCCTTACATGCCCTACGCAGCCCTGCATAAGAAGAAAATCATGAGAAACCGAGGCCGAGAAGGAGTATCAGTAGTAGAATACCAAAAATGAACCAGAACAACAGATTAGTGGACAGATTTATGGGGATTAAGGCTAAGACAGTTATCAAACGCCTAATCCCCGGATCTAAAACATAGATTAAAGGAAAACCTAAAAGTGTTTATCAGACGGAATGCCTCCACCGCCATATCTGAGGGAAATTGATTCCTCAACCACAACAGCGCCACCTGTGCCTCAAAGGATTCAATCAGGAGCTGAATTTAATGATCAGGATCATATTTTTTCCTCGACACATCCAAAGAAGTCACTTCTGCCAGGGCCTTCAATGCAAAGAATATCTGTAGAGTTACTTCGGACTACCTATGCCTCATAGGTCAACAAATACTCCCACCCAGCTTAAATCATAAGTGTGGATCAATTAACACGGTGAACACCTCTTCTTTTTTCTTCATTGAGCATTCCAAGGGCCAATGGGCCATTTAAATCCTATATTAATTATAATTGAGATATTTTTCAGATCTCACCTCCTCATCTTTCTATATATACCACAGCAGAAGATGAGTGAGTGTTGTTGGTTGTTGGTTGTTGTTTTATCACAAGTTGTAACATTGAAACTCTCTGAAATAAATATACAATTCTGTTGAAGTTGAAAAACAAATTGAAGTCTTGGATGTCTTGATGATGCTGTTGCATCCCTGTTCCTGAGAAGGCTCTACCACTGGATTCATGAGCTTGGTTGTTGGTGAAGTATTCTAATTGTTTAATGTTTTCTCCTGTTTTCATTATGTTTCATAATATCTTACTACAGTAGGCTGAAAGTTTTAGGCTAAGAAATGACTCCTGGAAGCACCTTAGACCTGTTCACCCTTCACTGTTTTATGTTTTCTTCTGCTAAAGTATTTTAGCGGCTTTAAACCTTCTCTTTATTCTTCATGCTTGTTTATTTCCTTGATAGCTCAAATAGTTGGTTTCAGCATGATTTATGGTTCTCCCTGCTTGTCTGCCATCACTTGAAAGCTGTTATTGAAGTCTCCCTTTGAAGTACCATTGTCTTAAGTTAATCAAAGAGGTCGGTTTGATCTTACCCTTTGTTCCTGCTTGAACAGTTGTTTTAAAGGTCGTTATAGTTGCAAGTATAGATGTTATTTAGGTGTTCCCTCTTCTATGAATGCAGCTATCAGTGAATATTTTATGTTTTCTAAGTCCTTTAAAGTAAAATCTTTGAGGAAATAGGGAGTTCCCCGAATCTTAGATTTCATTTTAAAAGTTGTCTTGAAGTCATTATTTGCTTAAAGAATGTTTGTGGACTTTATGGTTAGCCCTGTCTATCAAATATCTCTTTATTGTTAAGTTATGTTTTCAAGTTCCCTTTGTTGAGAATTAAGCTTCTCTTTCCAAAACATTAATGTCCATCTCATTCCAAAACAAAGGATCCTGTGGCCAAGTTAGATTTGCCCTTTGATATCCCATATCCCCTTGAGGAGTTTGTCATGACCTTATTTTGACTCCATTGCCCAATGAACTAGATATTTCCTCTTTCTGTCTATTTTTCCTAGACCTTTCATATTCTGCTGTATCAACTCAACCCAACCAAACAAACATCTGCACTTAATAACTAATCTAAAATCCATAACCAAATCAAACAAGATAAACCTTTGCAAACAAATATTTGAGAGATCCCTCTCTGAGAACAGGAGGACTAGATCCTAGAACTCTAAAGATTGGTTCTGATGTTGCCTTGTCTTTTGATTTGCCAAACTGTCAAAACACGGGATACCAACAGACATCTCTGCGCAGAAGCTTGCAAGCCTGCCAATTCATGTTTTCGATCTGAACCCTGAGCAGAAGGCGGTTGGCCCTTTGAGAGGCCGAGCTGGCGCCGACCAACGAAAAAACGCTGCAAACCCTACTCTCATCTTTCGCCATCGCTTTCACCGAAATCAACAAAGCCTATAGAAGCATACATTTTTTCAACTCTGACATTGATACATCATGATGCTACATTTTATACTGGGAAATTTTCATGAAATTAGGGCACAAAACCCTAATTTCAATATGACTCACTATATAATAAATCATAACGCACCATATTATATGTGTGTGTGTGTGTGTGTGTTGAGTATATCAATATAATGCTGCATAATAATTGATTTGAGAATGCTTATTACAAATAATCCATATTAATCCAACAATATTAATGCACAACAAATAATTAATGACAAAACTATATAATAAACCAGTATATGTCAATATTTGTAATGAAATAAGACAATGTAATAATGCACCATAGCATTCATAATTCATCATATATTAATGTATACTCTAGAAATCATTAATCCCGCAATTCAAAGAATAGAATTCATTCAACACACAACAATTAGAATTAACCTAAGAAGATATTAAACATGAAGTCCTACAAAATTAACCTAAGAAGATAGAGTTTGAGCTAAAGGAGGAAGAATCATACTCTACAACAAAACAAGATTTAGAAGAGGAAGAGCCACAAAATACAACTTTGAGAAGATCAATTCAAGAAAGAAGGCAACCAAAAAGGTATAGCCCATCTGCTTTATGTTCACATTTTTCTTTATCTATTACTTAAGATGATATGAGAAATGGCAGGGAAACAATAGATTCAGATGATGGAAAACTTTGTAAAGAGGCCATGGTTGATGAAATGGAATCTTTGGTCAAAAATGAGGCTTGGGATCTGGTGGAGTTGTTGGTTGGAAGGAAACCCATTGTTAAAAAATGGGTGTTTACGAAGAAGATGAATTTAGAAGGAAAGTTGGAGAAATACAAAGCTCGTTTGGTAGTAAAAGCTTATTCCCAGGTGTCTAGAATTTATTTTGGTGATATTTTTTCTCCTATTGCCAAGGTAGCTTCTATTAAGTTACTTTTATCTGTTGTTATTTATTTTTATTTTGAGGTAGAACAGATGGATGTGAAGACAAAATTTCTTCATGGGGATCTTGAAGAAGAGATATACATGAAGCAACCTGAAGGATTTACAGTGAAGGGTAAGAAAAAACTAGTATGCAGATTAAAAAAGTCTATGTATGGGTTAAAACAATCACCAAGGATGTTGTATCAAAATTTTTATACATATATACGAGGAATTGGCTTCACTAGAAGCAAATCATATCACTCTTGTGTATTTTAAATTAATTGGTGGCCTTTTATTTATTTGGTCTTGTATGTGGATGATATGTTGTTAATTGGAAATGATAAAGTAATTATCTAGGATATGAAGACCCAATTGTCCTCCAAGTTCGACATGAAGTATCATGGTGCTACAAAATATATTTTGGACATGGAAATTAAATGAGATCGGGAAAAGAGGAAGCCCTGGTTAAACAAGAGGAAGTATGTCGAGAAAATATTGCAGATTTTAATATGTAGGATAGTAAACTTGTGAAGTTTCCTATTCCTGTAGGTGTAAAGTTATTTGTTGAACAGTGTCCCAAGACACAAGAAGAGGAAGAGGACATGTACCATGTTACATTTGCAAGTGCATTCGACAGCCTAATGTATGCAATGTAGGGAAAATTTTAGGGGCTAATATTCGCACGTGAGCTAGTTTTCCATGCTTTTTCCAAAACAAATATTCGTCAATTTCCATTTTTTTGAAAATTTATTCGCCCAATTTTTATAGTATAAAATTATTTTACCCCAAAAATCACCAAAAAATTATATATAATAATATAAAATAATTAGAAACCTAAATAATTGTATTATTTAAGTAACATGCAAGTCCAATTGTCCTCCAAGTTCGACATTATAATTATATTTTGTGTCCATGATTTAATCTTGGAACAGATTCTTCATATTTTTTCAACTCTAACATTTTTTTTTTCTCAATAAGACTAATTCTATTAAGATAAGAAATGTATAGTACAATCAAGCTTGCATGCAAGCGAAACAGAAAAGCATGGGAGCCGTAGGTGAAATTTTTATCCACCTCGCTCCTGATAGACCATCAGGGAATGAGCAAAAGAAAACATGGGAACACAAAAAGTTGGCTCTGAGCAAAGGAGCCTACCCAGAGTGGGAGGTTACTACCACACGACTTTTTTTGCCCTTTTTCTTGCTTACTTTGACCCAACCAGTGGGGTTTGGATGAGCCATAACAAGTTGTAGACTATTCTGCTCTGGCGACGGAATATCCTTATCAGAATCTAAGGACGAAGATACATGAGAACGTTTCTGGGAGAACGGCGGGGCTGAGGGGATTACCGGACTGACCGAGGGAGCGTCCAGCGGAATCTCATCATTCTGCCCATCTATTTCAATTTCCTCCTCATCCGAACTAGAGGAATTTGTATCTTCCATAGGGGGGATACAGGAATTCCAGTGCTTGGATTTGGGTTTGTGATTCAGATTCTTCTTTTTGTCGAGGAACTGGGAACAAGAACTCTGGAGGTGCCCCGTTTGATGAAAATTTCGGCAACGAAAGGCTGTATTTTCGTAATCCAAGGTTTGTGTCCAATGGAAATCTCCAATCTTGAGGTTGATCTGCTCCAGTAGACCTTTGCTAATATCTATTTCTGCACATATTCTGCCGTAGGTGAAGAGTCCATTTTCCTTTCTTGAGGAGTCTGTAGATAGAAAGCGTCCCAAGGTGTCTCCAATGGCTATGAAGATAGAGATATGCCACAGATGCGCTGGAAGATTCGGGAGCCCGACCCAAATGGGAAGCTTGGTAATGACAACTGTAGAAGGGTCTAAATCTAGAAACCAAGGGGTGAGGAAAAGTCCAGCCGAGCCCCAGAACCAAGGGCCTCCCGTTAAGGCCTTCTCGTAGTCTTCATTTAAGTCAAAAGCCACGATGAAGAAACCTTTTGAACATAAGAAGATCTTGCTTCTTTTAGTCCAATTAGTATGGATCCATTGGTATAGATCTGCTGTGCGTGGCCATAGCCCATTAAATCTGCATATGATTGCGGATTCTGCAAAAAACTGGTAGCGTTCATCAATCTCAGAATGAGAGAAATTGATAGTGGGAACTTCCTCCGATTTATCTACCAAAAACGGCTTTGGAGCCATAGTTGGTTGAGCTGCTTTCGCAGAGGACTGTGGATGGGCAGCATCTCTGCGGACTACGTCTTTGAAAGAGAGAGAAGGGCCAGAGGATGCTTGCCCTGTGGAGCCACCTCTTAAACGAAAGGTAGCTGTAATAGAGGCATCCATTTGAATGTTGTAATGGAAGAGGGGAAGGGGGTTCATAAGTTGCTTACCCTTATATAGTAGTCTCAGGTAGATGGAGGGGATCCCCAGCCTATGTTCGAGATTTTGCAGAAGATCCTGCACAAGATCTATTGCACGCAGCCAATGCATTATCGTCTTACCCGAGAGTGTGAATTGGATCTGAAATTAAAGTGCTTCTTCTGGCAGATCTAGCAGATCTGGCTAGTTCGAAAAGGCAATCTGCGTCCCGAAAACAGTGGACAAATCCACATCCAAACTCGCCAGGCTTCGAGCGATGGTTAAAGCTGGACGAGGAGCACAAATACAGTCGGCTTGAATTTGCATCCTTGTTTCCTCTACAGTCCTATCTAGCGGATTCAGGATGCAGATCCGCTGCTTGCATGTGCCGGAGAAGAGATCTAAGGGATCTTCAGGATTGCCCCTAATAGCAACGTGAGCCGCTTTAAAAGCATCGTCGTTAAATCCGACTGGAACCTTTGCGGGGAGAGCAGACACCCAGACGGCGACAACATCTAAGCCGAGGGGGGCCCTATGCAAAGGCATGCTAACCTGTAGAATCAAGTCTGTGACCCAGTCAAAGAGTGATACCAGCAGTGGTGTTTCAGCCTGCTGATTTGGCAGGTTCGAGAGGTACATCCGTTGCTGCCTTGCTGCTGAAATGAGACCTCAGAAGTCTCCAGAGAAAGTATTTTTTTCTCTGCGATTATATATGTTGTGGCTCAAAGTACAATTTTGGATCGTGCGGGTATGTAGTCACCCGAGACGGTGGTGTCTGCTACTGACATTGTTAGCCACCCATGAAATTCTGTCATATCAGATGGTGGCTAAATAATGTTGGATAGCCTTCAAGAAACAATTTCATGATTAAAATTGCTGATACTTGAAGACTTTTTGATAATGTCCTATCCTTGGTTAATATTCACTATTGTTTCCATTCAGAACTCAGAAATCCTACTGATTTCTAAAAACCAAAGTACTTCTACAAAGGACCCTTTTCCTTTTTTCTTCTTTCCACCACTAACCTCATTTTCTATTCTCCATTTCCCATGAAAACCCGACAGTTTCATGTTTCTCCCATTTTCATTTCAGCATTGTCAGCATTAAAATCCCTTTTATCCCTTTTGTAAGGTTAAAACCCACTATTTTGACCTTACCGAAAGCCTTTATCTCCTTGAAAACCATTAAAAAACCCTAGAAAACACACTTTTTCTATGCGCTGGACTTAAGCCCCTCAGGCTAAGCCCCTACCGCCTTTTCTCTTCAGGTGACCCGACGCCGTGACCGAAGCATTTCCCCTGCGGGGGCTTTACTCTATCCGTAGGGTCAAGCCATGGAGCCCCCGTAGTTGACTCCTCAGGATGGGTGAGGACTTAATCGACGGTTGACATTCACTACAGGGGGTCGCTCCAAAATCCCATGCCCGTACACCCTGGCCCCCCGTAATTCATCTCCGCTGTCCGATCAAAAAACAGATCCGACGGAGCGGAACGCAGCTTGCCTGGTGGACCCCCCTTTTTCGGCGCTGATTCCAAAAACCGTCGGTCTCATTCCGCACCGCCCTCCGCCGGTTGGTGGTTTTTTCCCATCGTCCAGCGATTCCATACGCTGGTCGACACGCGTCCCCGTACATTTTTCAAAATCGCCGCATAAAGTTAGTCCCCCGCGGGTATCGTCGAGACGAAGAGCCATGACCAGAATTCACTGCTTAGCCAAGTCTAACCCCTCCCATAGGGCTAAACATTCCCCCGATCTGATCGACCTTTAACCAAAGCGCCCGCTCGATTAGCCAGGCCCCGGCGCTGCGGAAAATTAATCTCCACCGTCGATCTCTATAGATCGACGGCCCACGTTCGATCCCTTGATTCCGTTGCCCAGTCAAACTATTTGCGCCGCTGACTTCTCTCAATCACTCCCGACCGTCGATCACAGTGCGATCGACGGCTCCGATCGCCCCTTTCCTCCGCACGGTCCCCGATGCAGATTGACCTATAAAGCCGGATTTTTAACGTTTTTTTGCATTTTGCAGGGTTTAAACTATTTGTTCGCGTTTTTTAAAGGAAGATTCAGAGAAGGAGGGTGACGACCCTCCCTTGTTCGATTCTCCGAGGAAATCGCTCATAGAGTCAGTTTTTCACGTCTCATTGATGTTTTCACATGCATCGATGCCTTACATGCCCTACGCAGCCCTGCACAAGAAGAAAATCATGAGAAACCAAGGCAGAGAAAGAGTATCAGTAGTAGAAGACCAAAAATGAACCAGAACAATAGATTAGTGGACAGATTTGTGGGGATTAAGGCTAAGACAGTTATCAAACGCCTAATCCACGGATCTAAAACACAGATTAAAGGAAAACCTAAAAGTGTTTATCAGACGGAATGCCTCCACCGCCATATCTGAGGCAAATTGATTCCTCAACCACCACAGTGCCACCTGTGCCTCAAAGGATTCAATCAGGAGCTGAATTTAATGATCAGGATCAGATTTTTTCCTTGACATAGCCAAAGAAGTCACTTCTGCCAGGGCCTTCAATGCAAAGAATATCTGTAGAGTTACTTCGGACTACCTATGCCTCAAAGGTCAACAAATACTCCCACCCAGCTTAAATCATAAGTGTGGATCAATTAACACGGTGAACACCTCTTATTTTTTCTTCATTGAGCATCCCAAGGGCCAATGGGCCATTTAAATCCTGTATTAATTGTAATTGAGATCTTTTTTAGATATCACCTCCTCATCTTTCTATATATACCACAGAAAAAGATGAGTGAGTGTTGTTGGTTGTTGGTTGCTGTTTGATCACAAGTTGTAACATTGAAACTCTCTGAAATAAATATACAAGTCTGTTGAAGTTGAAAAACAAATTGAAGTCTTGGATGTCTTGATGATGTTGTTGCATCCCTGTTCTTGAGAAGGCTCTACCACTGGATTCATGAGCTTGGTTGTTGGTGAAGTATTCTAACTGTTTAATGTTTTCTCCTGTTTTTATTATGTTTCATAATCTCTTACTACAGTAGGCTGAAATTTTTAGGCTAAGAAATGACTCCTAGAAGCACCTTAGACCTGTTCACCCTTCACTGTTTTATGTTTTCTTCTGCTGAAGTATTTTAGAGGCTTTAAACCTTCTCTTTAGTCTTCATGCTTGTTTATTTCCTTGATAGCTCAAATAGTTGGTTTCAACATGATTTATGGTTCTCCCTGCTTGTCTGCCATCACTTGAAAGCTGTTATTGAAGTCTCCCTTTTAAGTACCATTGTCTTAAGTTAATCAAAGAGGTCGGTTTTGATCTTACCCTTTGCCCCTGCTTGAAAAGTTGTTTTGAAGGTCTTTATAGTTGAAAGCATAGATGTTATTTAGGTGTTCCCTCTTCTATGAATGCAGCTATCAGTGAATCTTTTATGTTTCTAAGTCCTTTAAAATAAAATCTTTGAGGAAATAGGGAGTTCCCCGAATCTTAGATTTCATTTTAAAAGTTGTCTTGAAGTCATTATTTGCTTAAAGAATGTTTGTGGAATTTATGGTTAGCCCTGTCTATCAAATATCTCTTTATTGTTAAGTTATGTTTTTTCAAGTTCCGTTGAGAATTAAGCTTCTCTTTCCAAAACATTAATGTCCATCTCATTCCAAAACAAAAGATCCTGTGGCCAAGTTAGATTTGCCGTTTGATATCCCATATCCCTTGAAGAAGTTTGTCATGACCTTATTTTGACTCCATCGCCCAATGAACCAAATATTTCCTCTTTCTGTCTATCTTTCCTAGACCTTTCATATTCTGTTGTATCAACTCAACCCAACCAAACAAACATCTGCACTTAATAACTAGTCTAAAATCCATAACCAAAGCAAACAAGATAAACCTTTGCAAACAAATATTTTAGAGATCCCTCTTTGAGAACAGGAGGACTAGATCCTGGAACTCTAAAGATTGGTTCTGATGTTGCCTTGTCTTTTGATTTTCCAAACTGTCAAAACACGGGATACCAACATAATGGCGATCACGGTGGGACCCTACTGAGAATTAGAGGTTTCAAAACCTTTCTTAAAACCTTTAGGTCCAGTATAACATAAGTAACTTTCTTCAAGCACTGCCTAACATAATGGAAATCATGATAGGACTTGATTGAATCAGTGACAAACTAAGTAACCCTTAGGATTCCTTTTAATCCTTATCAAACCTTGAAGGAACCAGTTACCAAGCCATAAGAGAAACTCTGTTTGTTTGAACACCTTAGCTAAGTGCAAAATCAGACTTAGAACACTCTCTTAACCTATAAAACCAAAATAAACTCAAAAAAACCCAAAAATATTTCAAGTTTGGCTTCATAATAAACATGGTAGTGGACCATAGAACCTTTTACCTCCTCACGAGCTAAAAACTTCCACTTTATAGTGAAACACTCATTCCCACATATCACTTACCTTTGATGTGTTTTACCTTGTACTCTTAGACAGAGTCTGGAAAGGGCTAGATAGCCTCTAGATCTCATCCTCTTTTAGAGGTGATATATCTGGTGAATGCCCTCCCAGTCAATCTCTGGTTAGAGTTTGTTGTGTTTCGGGATATCCTTAAAAAAGGATGTTTCACAAGCACTGTGGTGGACAGTGTACCTCTTTGAAAACACTCTAAAATTTCCACCTAGCGACTCCACAATCCTGAGCAGACCTTAAGACTCCGCTGGAAAGAACCCTTACCATTATAACATTTTCCAAATCCAGTTAGAGGACTGTAGGATCAAAATTTGTGTAAACAGATCAGTTAACCTCTCAAAGATTGTCATACTTGGTTGAACTTTTCTTGTTATTTTGGGTCTAAAAACACACCATAGTGGCTTCTAGAAATATCTACACTAGAGCCCATCCTGACCCCAACCCACCTAAAATAGTTGATGACCCAGAAAGTATCCTCTGGAAGTCTCCTAAGATTAAATTATCAACTATTTTCACATCACCCCTAAGAGCTAAATCAGTTCCTGAAAAACTTTCAGCTCTACAACACTCACAAGCTGACTTGGTTAATCCATTTAGGACTAGGTCATTTAGTGAGTTAGAACAACTAGATTATGAGTCTTCACTATCATCTCCTGAAACAAGTGAACATCTTGGCAGCAGAGAAACAACACCTCCTGATTTACATTTTCTTCACATCCTAGGTGTCTCTCATCCAAGATCAGCTCAGCAGTCTACTCCTGGTCCATCCACTTCTACTCATCCCACATCCACTGTTCAAACCACCACACCTCAGCCCACTTTCCCTCTTGTCAATCCACCACTTGTTAATCCACCCCCACCACATATCATGGCAGCATGGTATGCTCCCTTAGCCCTTACTGTACCACTAGTCAATCTTCCACAGGACTATCAGCCCAAAATTCCATTATATGATGCTAATAATGCTACAACTGCATCACAACATGTGGATAAGATGAATGACTATTTTGACCGAAATGAAATTGATGATGATTCTGTCAAACTTATATTATTTGCTCAGAGCTTAGGGGGAGAAGTAAGAAAATGGTTTAAAGGTTTAGCCCCCCATAGTATTAACGATCTCCAAGCCTTCCATCAAACATTCCTAAACAAATGGGAAGTAAAGAAGAATCCTCTCCAAGTCCTTGCTGATTACAACAATCTCCGTAGGAATCCTGGGGAAAGTGTACAAGCATATTGTACTAGATTTAACAGTGTATATAATGCACTTTCCCCAGAACTAAAACCTCCACAAGGCTCAGCCTTAAACAATTTTCCTGAAGGATTTGACTCTGACATGACTTATTCACTAAGAGAAAGAGATTTTGCAACTCTTGAAGATATGCAAAGGGGTGCTCTTTCTGTGGAAGTCAACTTAATAGAAAAGAGAGCAAGAATGAAAACTGAAAAGAGAGTATCTTTCAGAGAGGAATCCCCTCCCTCTACTTCAAGCTAAAAAATGGAGAGAATGTTGGAAGAAATGATGAAAGAGATGAGCATAATTAAGAAAGCACAAGCAAATCAAAACCAGACTGCACTTCAAAACAATCAAAACAGAAATAGAAATCAGAATTATAGAAGAGATAACAATCAAGATAAGCAAAAAGAAAGTGACCAACAAATTAGGCCTCCCTTTCAACAAAACTATGTAGATCAATATGAGGAAGATAGGGAGTTGGAAAGGTTGGAAGAATCACATGTAAACTTGATTGGATCAGACAGTGGCGATGATGTTTTCCTCACTGAGGAAGAACAAGGTTTCTTCTCTAATGATCGGAATACAAACACCTATGAAGATTCTGATGACTATAGATTGGGTTTTGAAAATGCAATCATGGAGGTACACAAACAGTATAATCTTAGGAGCAAGGGAAGTTTAGAAAATCCAAAAGATAAGAATACTAGCACTGCTGTCAAGAAAAACGCAGAAAAACAGCCCAAGAAGACAGCAGAAAAAACCAACATTTCGGCCAAAAAACCAGATTTAAATAAAGACAAGGGAATCCAGCCAAATGTTGAACAAAGCACCCCTAGCACTTCAGCTAGTGGTCCTAGTAAAACTATTCCTATCACTAGTTCAAGCAAGGTTCAGCAAATCAAAGCTGCTGAAAATAATTCAATTGAAAAAACAGATGTAAATATTAACAAGTCAATTATTCCTTTCAGCCTTGAGGGAGAGATTGCTAAGATAAAAATTACCATCCCCCTAGCTGAACTAGTAACCCAAGAAGTGTACAAAAACCAAGTTTTGAAAGCTTTAAACTTAGGAAGTGATACTGATACCTTAAACTTGACGGATGACAAGCCTGAGTTGTTGTTTGGCCCAGAGGTTGAAGGAAAATATCAAGAAGGACCAGTCCCTCCCTTCTATGTTAGTTTGAACATACACAATAAAATTCTACACAACGCCATGTTAGATTCTGGAGCTTCACACAATCTAATGCCCAAAGTAGTAATGGAAAGTCTAGGCTTAGAGATTACTAAACCATACAAAGATTTTTATTCTTTTGACTCAAGCAGAGTCAAATGTTTGGGTTTAATCAAAGATTTATGTGTTAACTTAGCTCAGATCCCCGCCAAGAATCTAGTAATGGATGTAGTTGTAGCTGACATTCCCCCTAAGTATGGCATGCTCTTATCAAGATCATGGGGAGCCAAACTTCAGGGCAGCCTTCAAATGGACATGTCTTATGCCACCATCCCCATTTTCAATCAAAACAGAAGATTATACAGGGAATCCCACATGAAGTACATGGTGAGTAACATGGACAGGCCAAACAACACTCCAATATATTCTATTCAATCAAGTTTAGACTCCTTTATCTTGTGTAACGAAGATGAAATTACTCAACAAGGTAAAGAAAACATGGACCCAATCAATTCACCAGAACAATCCAATCTTACCTCGAATCAACTTCAAAATATTGACAATCAACAGCAACAAGAAAGTGAAAATGAGTCAAACATACTCTGGACAGTAAATTTCGATGGATCTTGCAATAAAACTAGTGCAGGGGCAGGTGTCTGGATTCAGAACACAAATCAGAGTTTTTCATACAAATTAGATTTCCCGTGCACTAACAACATCGCTGAGTACGAAGCCCTCCTCCTAGGTTTACAATTGCTCAAACAGTTAAAAGCCCAAAGGATATCTATCTTAGGAGATTCTGAACTTATCATCAAACAAATCAAAGGAGAATACTCAGCCAAGAATCCAAGGCTTAGGGAATATCGAAATGCTGCCCTAGACCTACTAAAAACTTTCGAAAAATATGAACTCATTTTCATTCCTAGAGCACTGAATCATCTAGCAAATGAACTTGCCTTCATGGCCAGCAATTTCCAAGTACCTGAAATAAATGAACAACTCAATATAAAGGTGAAACACAGACCTGTTGTGCCTGATAACGAAGATCACTGGCAGGTGTTTGAATCTGACAAACACATAGATGATTTCTTGAAATCAGAAAATGATTTCAGCATACCAACACTAGAAACTAGCCATGAAGAAAACTGTTTGTATATTGAACAAATCCCAGAGGCTGAAATGACATATCCTGCTAATATAAATCATTGTGAAAATCCATTTGAAGCAGAGGTAGTGAACAATGAAGACCAAGAAGACTTGGAAGTCTTACAATGCAAAAATGATAAGATCCCAAGAGGTCTCACACCTCTAGAACACCTGTTTGATCTCAACGATGTAGCTAAAGAACCCAGAATGGAGCCTGTGGAAACAAATGTAGAAGAACATAACATAGGAAATCTAGCAGAACCTAGGATGATCAAGCTATCCAGCACCCTCCCAACCCACATAAAATTGCAGTACATAGAGCTTTTCAAAGAGTTTAAAGATGTGTTTGCTTGGGAATACAAAGACTTGAAATCATATGATACCAGCATCATCCAGCATAAAATCCCCTTGAAGGAAAATCAAAAGCCTTTTAAGCAAAAACTAAGGAGAATAAATCCCCTTTTACTACCTTTAGTTAAGGCAGAAATTGAGAAAATGTATAATGTTGGGATCATAGTACCCATTAGATTTTCAGAATGGGTATCAAACTTAGTTTCTGTTAGAAAGAAAACAGGGGAAATCAGGCTTTGTATTGACTTCAGAAATTTAAACAGAGCCTCTCTAAAAGACAACTACCCATTACCCAAGATGGACCATATACTTCAAAGGGTAGTTGGGTCAAGAAGAATATCCCTATTAGATGGGTTCTCAGGTTACAATCAGGTGTTAGTGTTCCCAAGTGATCAAATCAAAACTGTTTTTACCACACCTTGGGGCACCTTTATGTATGTCAAAATGCCTTTCGGATTAATGAACGCAGGGGCCACCTTCCAAAGGGCCATGGACATAGCCTTCTCTGAAGATATTGGCTATTTTATAATTATTTACCTTGATGACATAACTGTTTTCTCGAAAACTGATGAAGAACATTTGATTCACCTAAGAAAGGTTTTTGAGAAGTGTAGGAAATTTGGCTTATCATTGAATCCCAAGAAGACCCTCTTTGGTCTCCAAGAAGGGAAACTTCTTGGTCATATAATTTCAGAAGAGGGAATCAAAATAGACCCTACAAGGATAGATGGCATATTGCAAATCAGCCATCCTAGAAGCCTCAAAGAATTGCAATCTTTCATTGGGAAGATTAATTTTTTGAGAAGGTTTATTCCCAACCTTGCTGAGCTATTAAAAAACATTACAAACATACTCAAGAAATATGTGGGTGTGAAATGGACTTTACCAGCTAAACAATCATTCGAACTGGTCAAGCAAGCTCTTACTCAAACACCAGTCCTGATTAGTCCAGATTTTACCAAAGATTTTTACATCTTTTCTTTTGCATCTGAGCATACAATAGTTGCAGTTCTACTTCAAAAGAATGATTTGGGGCAGGAACAACCAATATCCTTCTTTAGTAGGGCCTTAAGAGATGCTCCTCTCAATTATAATATCATGGAGAAACAAGCCTTAGCATTAGTGAAAGCATTAAAGGACTTTAGGGTCTATATTTTACACTCTCACATAATTGCTTTTGTCCCACATACTGTTGTCAAGGAAATTCTGAGTCAAGACCCTGATGGTAAAAGGGGAAAATGGATTGCAACTATTCTTGAATATGACTTAGAAATCAGGCCCACCAAACTAGTTAAAGGGCAAGGATTAGCAAAACTTATGGCCGAGTCTAACTTCCAAGCACTAGACATGAATATGGTAGATGTGTTGGAAGAAATAGAAGAGTCTGATGCTCCTTTTATTGAAGAAACATTTCTAAACTCTCCTTGGTATGCTGATATTGTTTATGTGCTTTTATATTTAAATACCCCTCCTTCTTTATCTAAAACTAAGGCTAGATTCTTGAAACAAAAGGCTTTGAGTTTTTGCATATTAAATGGAGTATTATATTGGAAAAATGTTGTTTGAATTTTGCTCAAATGTTTACTTGAAGATGATGCAGGAAAAATAATGCACGAATTACATGATGGTGAATGTGGAGGGCACCTCTAATGGAAGGCCACGGTAAACAAAATTCTCAGATCAGGTTACTATTGGCCTACCCTTTTTCCAGACACTTAGAAGCTGGTCATGTCTTGCCATAAGTGTCAAATCTTTGATGGCAAGAGAAAGCTCCTTCCCTTACCCCTACATCTTATCAGAGTTGAGGCACCTTTTCAACAATGGGGGTTGGACTTCATTGGAGAAATTCATCCATCTTCCTCAGCTCAACATAAGTGGATCCTCACAGCCACTGACTTCTTCACCAAATGGATAGAAGCTATACCTACCAGGAATGCTAATGACTCTGTCGTTATCAAGTTTCTTGAAACCCATATCCTATCCAGATTTGGTTGTCCCAGAAAAATCATAACAGACAATGCTGCCGCTTTCAAATCCAAAAATATGGTTGATTTCTGTCACAAATACCATATAACCTTGGGCCATTCCACTGCTTACTATCCCCAAGGGAATGGATTAGCTGAATCCTCCAACAAGAGTCTCATTAATATCATTAAAAAGCTGTTGGAAGAAAATAGAAAATCATGGCACAGTAAGCTGGTTCATGCCTTATGGGTTGATAGACTAACCACAAAGAAATCAATAAATATGTCCCCCTATCAGTTAGTTTATGGCATGGATGCAATCTTTCCTACCTCATTAGGAGTTCCAGTCATGAAGCTCCTTCAAGAAGTACAGGTTGAAGAAAATGATATGCAGAGGAGGATCAACCAAACAATTCATTTGCAGCAGACCCAAGAAGAAGTTTATGAAAGAACACAGTTAGTCCAAGAAAATATGAAGAAGCAATTTGATAAAAGGACTAAGGCAAACAACTTCCAGATTGGAAGTGTTGTTCTTAAATGGGATTCAAGGAGAGAAGAGAAGGGGAAACATGGCAAGTTTGAGAACTTGTGGAAAGGGCCATATGTTATTTATGCTGAGAGGGGTCATAATACATTTTTCTTGAAAGAAATGAATGGAGAAGACCTGTATGGAGGTCCTGTCAATGGCAGGATGCTCAAGCATTACTTCTACCAAGAATCCTAAGTTTTAAAGCATTTTTGTTTTTGTAAATATTATAGTCTAACCATTGCATTCAAAGTTATGAAAAATAAAAAACACAAAAACAAAGAAAAGAAAAGAGGGTAAGTTGTGAAAATAAGAAAGGCAAAACCCATGCCAAAAAAGAGAAACAAATCTGAAAGTGTGCAAGCTTAAATGCCACTCCTGATAACCACACTTCTAGTTAGTCAAACAACCTAATCTTGACTAATTAGTTTTAAATTTTCTGCTGATAGGGTAGTGGATTTGGTTTGCCAAACTGTTTAATCTTGGCTTATCAGTAGATAGATTAGGATAGAAATTAAAGGTTCAAACAAATTCAAAATCTGAACCAAAGTCTCCAAAGAGAGATGACTCAAAACTGTTTTATTTCCCGAGTCATAAAAGAGAAGAACTGGTTCTAATCTGCCCAAAATCTGAATCAGATTATCAAGGAAGAGACAGCTCAAACAAAAGCAAAAACAGAGCTATGAAGAAAAGAGAGGGCCACGATGAGAAACTTTCAGATCTTAAACCTTCCATTTTGATTTTAATTTTCTGCAAATAATAATCTATGTGCAGGTTGTTTCTATGCCATAGATCACAACAAGTTAAAAAGCTTAATCTTGACTTGACTGTTTTTGAATTTATGTTATAGAATTTAGAGAATGGAAGTCTGTTGGACAGCTTAATCCCAACAGACAGTAGATTAGGTAGAGAATCATATGGATCCAACTGTTTAATCTGGATCCATGAAGAAATAAGGAGTAGAGTTAGATTAGTTTTTATGCTTTCAAAAGAATAAAATTTTGTAAGAGAGTTTGCCAATCCAAGTGCACTCTGATGAAGAGAAAATGTTAGATCAGTAGGATTGGGTAGGTAGAAATTTTGTTGATAGGAGTTACATTGTTTTCCAAAGATTGACAATTGGTTTCCAGAGCAAAGAAATATCTTTCAAAGCAGAAGAAACATCCCAATGGATGAAGCAACTGATCAGCCTCCCAGAAAATACAAGTCTGCAGTTCTTGATGCCTTCAAAAGGACACCATCCCCAAGTGGAGCCACTATTAGCCACCCATAAAATTCTGTCATATCAGATGGTGGCTAAATAATGTTGGATAGCCTTCAAGAAACAATTTCATGATTAAAATTTCTGATACTTGAAGACTTTTTGATAATGTCCTATCCTTGGTTAAACATTCACTACTGTTTCCATTCAAAACTCAGAAATCCTACTGATTTCTAAAAGCCAAAGTACTGTTGCGAAGGACCCTTTTTCCCTCCCTTCCCCTCAAAAGTAAACCTCAGTTCCTTTTCTCCATCTCCCTCGAAAACCCCTCGACTTTGTGATTCTTCCTTCTTCTTCATTTAAATCCATTTCCTAAAGGTCTAAGACCCCTTCTTAGCCTTATCGGAACCTTCATTTCCTTTGAAAAACCCATTAAAAAACAATAGGAAATGTATATTTCCTATACATTAGACTTAAGCCCCCTCGGGCCAAGTTCCTAGCATCCCTCCGTCCATATAACTGAGCGCCAGAACCAACTGCTTTAAGCATCAGGCGCTTATCTTTCCAAAGAATTTCCTCCGCCCGAAAACACCAAAAACCTTGGTAAAAATATGAAAATCGGGTTTTATTAATTTCTAAAGGTTTTCGCCCGCGAAAATTAATGAAATAATTTCGACTATCGATCTGCTCGGCAGATCGGACGGTGCGGCACGCGACCTGCTTTGTGGACCCCGCCATACCCCGTGCTGTTTTCCAAAACCCCGGTTTATTCCGCACCGCTCTTCAGCGGAGGGTGGTTTCAACCCGATCGCCAACGATTCCACACGTCTTTTGCCACGCGTCCTTTGTACTATTCAAAAACCGCCGTACAATGTCAGTCCCCCGCGCGTTATACTTCATACCATGGCTGCCCAGCGGAATCAACGATAGCCGTCCGATCTGGGCCCGTTGATCCAATGGTGGATGATCGCCCAAGATGCCTGACCTTTAACCAAGTTTCATACTATTTAGCCTGGCCTCGGCGTGGCGGAAAATCAATCTTTGCCGTCGATCTCTGCAGATCAACGGTCCTCATTCAATTTCTGGATTCCATTGCATGGTCAACTTTTCTCCTCCGTTGACCTTTCAAATCGCCCTCGACCGTTGATCATAGTGCGATCAACGGTTCTGATCGCCCTGCTCCTCCGCATGCCCTCCGATGCAGATCTACCCCTATAAATGCAAGATTTCATAATTTTGTTCATATTTTGCAGGTTTTAAGGTTCTTCCGCCATGTTTGGGAAAAATTCGAAGGACGAGGGTGACGACTCCCGCTCTTTCGATTCATCAAAGGAAATCAACCGTAGGGTGAAAAATCATGTATTCATCATTATTTCGTGAGCCGTTGATGCTGTACGCCCCTGTTAAACCAAGAAACAACAAATAAATCGCAGAGAAAGAATATCAGATTGCGGAAAGCCAAAGATGAACCAGGGCAAAGAGTTAATGATCAGATGAGTGGGGATTACGGCTAAGACAGTTATCAAAATCCTAATCCCTGACTCAAAACAAAGTTTAAAAGAGAAAACCTAAAAGTGTTTGTCAGACATATTGCCTCCATCGCCATATCTGAGGCAAATTGATTCCTCAACCACCACAGCGCCACCTGTGCCTCAAAGGATTCAATCAGGAGCTAAATTTATTGAGCAGGATTAGATCTTGTGCCTCTGCGCAGCCGAAGAGTTATTTCTCACCAAGGATTTAATGACAGAATGTCGGCAAAGTAACCCTAGCATCGCACAAAGCCTCAAAGGTCAACAAAGCTCCCACCGAGCTAAAAACATAAGTGAAAATCAGTTAATACCATGGAAACACTTGTAGAGTTTCTTCGTTGAGCCCCTGAAAAGGCCAAGAAGACATCAATGCCTGTATTAATTGATTTTTAGATCTTTTATCAGATCTCACCTCCTCATTTTTCTATAAATACTTCAGTAGAAGATGAGTGGTTGGTTGTTGGTTGTTGTTTGATCACAAGTTGTAACAGTGAAACTCTTGGAAATAAATATACAAGTCTGTTGAAGTTGAAAAACAAATTGAAGTCTTGGATGTCTTGATGATGTTGTTGCATCCCTGTTCTTGAGAAGGCTCTATCACTGGATTCATGAGCTTGGTTGTTGGTGAAGTATTCTAACTGTCCAATGTTTTCTCCTATTTTCATTATGTTTCATAATCTCTTACTATAGTAGGCTGAAATTTTTAGGCTAAGAAATGACTCCTGGAAGCACCTTAGACCTGTTCACCCTTCACTGTTTTATGTTTTCTTCTGCTGAAGTATTTTAGAGGCTTTAAACCTTCTCTTTAGTCTTCATGCTTGTTTATTTCCTTGATAGTTCAAATAGTTGGTTGCAGCATGATTTATGGTTCTCCCTGCTTGTCTACCATCACTTGAAAGCTGTTATTAAAGTCTCCCTTTGAAGTACCATTGTCTTAAGTTAATCAAAGAGGTCGGTTTTGATCTTACCCTTTGCGCCTGCTTGAACAGTTGTTTTGAAGGTCTATATAGTTGCAAGCATAGATGTTATTTAGGTGTTCCCTCTTCTATGAATGCAGCTTTCAGTGAATCTTTTATGTTTTCTAAGTCCTTTAAAATAAAATCTTTGAGGAAATAGGGAGTTCCCCGAATCTTAGATTTCATTTTAAAAGTTGTCTTGAAGTCATTATTTGCTTAAAGAATGTTTGTGGAATTTATGGTTAGCCCTGTCTATCAAATATCTCTTTATTGTTAAGTTATGTCTTCAAGTTCCCTTTGTTGAGAATTTAGCTTCTCTTTCCAAAACATTAATGTCCATCTCATTCCAAAACAAAGGATCCTATGGCCAAG